>JAJEJO010000240.1:803699-1003796 GCA_020662805.1 Glaucomys volans
ACTGATCAGTCCTTCTGACTGATGTGTTAACATCTCCTTCTGGAGACCTTCAATTCCCTCCCGTAATGATTGCTCTCTCAGCCAATGCTATTCATTCTTTCTTCATTCTTTCTTCTTTCCTTTTTTCTTTAAGTTTTGGAGTTATTCTTGACTTTCTATTCACACCAACTCACGTTTCTATCCTCATCTTATGGCAAGATCCTAACTGACCCACTTCCTCAAATCTGTCCATTGTCTAATCCCAAATATGACTACTACTTGACTCTACATTATGGTTTCCTACATGTCTTTTCTTATCTTCCCAGCTTCATTCCTACCAAAATTTCTCAGTGACTTCAACTGCCTTTAAAGTTAAGTCCTAATTGCATAGTTTGCAATTCAAATTCTTTCATATCTGGGTCCAACTTATTATTTTTTTCTACTGCATGAACTCTCAGCTCAGCTCTAGCCAAATCCTCTGTTTCCCAATACACCCTGAGATCCCCCAAATCCATGCTTTCACTCATGTCTGAGGTCAACTCAACATTTGCCTCCCCCATGAAGATACCCCTGAAAGTTCACATCTGAAATTAGCCTTTTCATTCTTTAACTTGTTTGCCATTTGGTAGGTCTGAGTGTCATATGTGGATGTCCCATCTCCTCAGTTAGGATATAAACTACTTAAGGATGATAACAATACACTTTGCCTTTTTTGTATCCTGTATTTCATTATCTTGGTCTCAAGGGTGCTAAGAACTGGGTCTGTCTACTTGAAGGTAAAACTGCAGAACCCTTTCAGAGCCTAACGTAGAGTTTGGAAAGTATTGCCCTTAACAAAACAACTGCCACTTAACATCCTTGAGATATTTGTAGTTCATGGCTTTGGAGTAGTTCTATGCTTTTAGTGTGATTTCAGCAAATGAATGTCCTCCTCAACATTTATATTTGTCCTCAATACAGTTTAATATTACATTGAAAACACCTCTCAATTCTTTAAAATCCCACTGCTATTCTCAAAGTATAGTGCTAGCTTTAAAAATAGACTTGACCTCTGATAGCGACATTTAACAGCAAGAATGATAGAAGGGATGGTTAAATAGAAAAGTATAACAAAGAAAAGGTTCCTTTAATATGATGGTGGGGTTGATAAATCCTCAGAGGTTAAAAAAATAGGTTTGTAAAGTTTATTGAAGTCACAAAGGGCTCAAGAAGGAAATGTTTTAAGCTATTTTAACTGCCACATAGCTTTTCGGCCTTCTGGTAATCATACCTAGGTCTCAGATGGTTGGAAAGTTCTTTAAAAAACTACCCTACATTTGTCTGCTACAATGAACTGTATTTTATTAGTACTGAGAAAAACCAACAGCCTCTTTTGTTTCAAATCAAAGTACTTCTGCTCAGGGGGAGGACATCTAGAATGTCAACAAGGTCTTTGATTTTGAAAGACATGAAAATATGTACATCATATTTTACTCCATGGAATTTGGCAACTCTACACAGATATTTTGGGGAGCAATCTGATTAAGCCTTGAGAGTAGGAATGAGAAACCTAATTCAAAGTGGAATGAAGGTGATAATCTTTCCAAGGAAGGAGGAAATTGCAGGATTAAACAAAGACAACTGAACCTGATTAGCCAACCTAAAGATACAAACAAAACAAAAACAAAAATAGTTTAATTATAGTTTTAAAAAGCAGGGTCAGGGGAGAAAGAAAAATTTAAGCCGAATGGAGAAAGTAATTTCCTGGGCAAGGAAGAACTTTTTTCTTAGCAGTAAGAGACTAAGCGTTTTTGTAAGGTCCTTGATTCATTCTTCTAATATTAAAATAAAATTGTACACTAATTATGCTTGCACTGAATAAAAATCACATTTTCTATTGTTAAATACATAGAGTAATGTATGAGATTGGAAAGTAGAGTTTTGTTAAATAGGTCTAACATTACAAAGAACACAAAATTTTTATAACTTCATTCCCATTTTAGATTTCCAGGAACAGTGTTTTCTATTAGTGAGTATTGATTTCCTTCTTGACTCTGTCTTGGGACAAAATCCTAGAGGTCTAATATATCCTAAGGTGGAATCAGAAGAGTTGATGGGAATATGGGAGCCATTTCCTGCATAAATCCACTAAGATCATTCTAAAGGGAGATGCTTCTTTCTGTGTGTCTCTCTCTGTCTCTCTCTGTCTCTCTCTCTCTCTCTCTCTCTTTCTCCCTCTCTCTCTCTCGGTCTCTCCTTCTCTCAGATGTTGCTGAGAATTGAACTAAAGGGTTTTGTTCTAGGCACATACTCTATTACTGAGCTACAACTCCAACTAGAACTGTCTCTTTTTATTTGTAAATATGAACAAAAAGGAATATCCAAAGCCTCCTGTAAAACCCTTGCCATTACACTTTAAAAAGTTTCTTCTTTTTAGCCAGTATTTCAGTGTTGTATGTAAGGTAATATTCATAGTGCATATATAAGATTTGACTATGAAGTAATGACCTATAGGCTGCCCAAAAGAGTAAATTTTATCACCTTAAAATCTTATCTGTCTCAAAATCTTATTTTCTATGTTTGCTATCTTGCTCAAAAAGTATTCCATTTGCCAACTGAACTTGTTGTTTTCAGTTGGATGACACAATAGAGATGTCATATTTAAATATATATGCCTGTTTTGAAGCAGAGTTGTTAGGTAAAGGATTAAATTTTGCTATTTCCTCTGGGTTTCATGTTCCCTATTTGAGTTTCATATTGGCATTAAGATTTTCCTCACTTTGAGTATATAAAGTCGTCACTTTGCACAAAAGCAATCTTCCTCAGAAAAAATAGACTACCTACTTCACATATCACAAAAGATTTTCTACTCAAGTTTCTATGTATTGATAGAGTAAGCTAGACTTTAAGATGAATTATGGAGCAAATTGACAAATAGAGCTTAAGAAGTCAAATTTTCTACTCTAAGTACTCCTTTTTTGAATTCTGTATTTTCTAATTATGTGACACTAAATTTTGATTATGAAAATTTAAATTGCTTTAGAGGTATTTAGGCTGTAAAATGTTCATGCATGCCTTGATTCATTTCAAATCAGAAATGAGCTGAAAGACTATAAGAAATTAAAATGTCATTTTTAAGCCCACCATCTGAATCATTTTTACTGTAGAGAATATAGGTCCAATAGAATGTAAATGGTTTTACAACCTTTAAAGCATATGATTAATATTGCTGTTTTTCATTTCACCATAGATTTCATTTTTTTCTAAGAAACATGGATGCGCTTGGCTGCCCCCATAGAAAATTTGCTAATTCATGTTCCTCTCCTTTTATAATCAATTTTTCACAAACTGAGCAAAACAATAACAATCCCTTCAGGAAAATACATGCCATAAGTTTTCTTTTTTGAGTTTTATTTTAGAACTGAAATATAAAATTGTGTGAAATGAAATCTTGAAATCTCTTTTGAATAAAAATTATTTTCTATAGTACTAAATACTTGATTTAAAATATTATAATATGGGTTCAGGTCAAAGCACATTTGAAATGCAATCAGTAACCTCTAAAACTGTAACTTGGCAAATGGAATGTTTAAAGTTTTTAAACGCTTATTAACAGAAAGAGGTATATATGAATAACAGTGTACTTCCATTAACCAATTTCGCAAGGATACATTTATTTTAACCCAAACATTCAAACAGAAAAGTAATTTTCTTTTTCATGATGCTATGAAATGAGTGACAAGTATTTTCCTTAACAGAAGTTTACAAAATATTTCCTTTGAAGCTGTCCATAAAGAAAACATGTGATGTTTCTTGGATTACAGATCAAATGATAGTTAAATTCAACTTGAAATGGGAGAGCGAATGGTCAACGTACCTTGTCCTTGGGTTACTCCATAAAACTCAGCTGCTATCCTTGCCGCTTCCTTGCGATTCCCTTTCACAATGTAGAAATGACTGAGGATGGCAAGACTGATTTTCACAAAAAGTTTAAAACAGAAAAGTGAAAGTATTGTAAAGTAGACATTGGATAGCTGTTGAGCAAATGGTCGACTTTCTTCTAACACCGACATTGCTGCAGAAGAATCTGCGGCGGTCTTTAGTTAGATCCAAGTCTCAACTGTGCCTGGCTCTGATCCGGGATGCTCCTGAACAGCTGGTCCTGAGGGAAGAAAATATCAGCTGGTAATGATGCCTACAGCTCAAAATATTTATACGGTCCATAAAAGTTCTTCGCAATCTCCTATTGGTCTGACAATATTCCATGGAAGCAACTGCATCACGTTTCACAAGACTCCTGACTTTCCGTTCTCAATATAAAATGATACACCACCTCTCAGCTCTGAATTTCAAGATCCAGATATTGAAATATCTGCCTATTGTTTCCTTTTTGCTATCTAGTTATCAAGAACAATTTAAAGATTATATCTGGGCTCCACATGGTTCATGTAAATAATATCACAATATTGAAAACTTAAGTCCGTCAATTCAAGGCTTTAAAATGTTCCTATTTGTGAACCATGAGCTAAATCAGCAAATAGGCCATAACTTGGATCTTAATGACTGCTCATCCAAGTAGTCAACTGTATTGTTTTCATTGTTGGTAGGAAAATCAATTTTTCTTGCAAGTAGTTAAACTGGATCATAGGTTAAGAAGTTTACACTGTACATTTACCCAGGGAATTCTTTTAAAGTATCATTTAAATAGCAAGCATATTTTTAAAAAATATTTTCAGTGGTAGATGAATGCAATATTTATTTATTTACTTACTTACATGTGGTGCTGAGGATTGAACCCCGTGCCTCACATGTGCAAGGCAAGGGCTCTACCACTGAGCCACAGCCCCAGCCCCAGCCCTATATCAAGCATTTTTATAGATGTTTTGGGAAGATAAAGATTAATTTAATAGTCCCCGCCCTCAAGGATCTCATAGTCTGTAGGAGGAAACAGACATCTGAAAAGTACAATACAGGTAAGGACAGGGTATTTTGTGAGCAAAAAGAGGGAGAACCTAACCCTGATTAAAAAAAAAAAAAAAAAAAAGCCGAAAAGGCTTCCTGGGGGAAGTAGAATACACAGAAGAATTATCACATGAACTGGTGTGTCATCAAGAATGGCTAAAACCAACAAAACAATATACCTTTTAGGCCTATAAACTTCGATAACCCCCATTGATTTATTCATGAATGAAATGTAATTGTATGTGGAGGTATCCTCGAATGAAGTAGAGTCTAAAAGAAAAAATAGAAAATATGAATAATAATTTAGAGTGGCAGTATTGTGGCATTTAAGTAAAATAATGTCAAAGTATAAAATATGTTATATGGGGATTTTATTTATTTATTAGAGCAGTTTTGTAGACTATTACATATTGTATACACAAATTCTGAGAAATTTCATAGTAACATATAACAAAGACAACAAGAGTGGCTCTTGGAAACAGGAGTACATCTGTGATGAGACACACTGGGATGAGCTGTGTGCTTTTCTGCCTTGGTGGATACTTGTGATCCTGTGTGACTCCTCCTATGACTAGGTACAAATAGCTGCTAAACAAATTCGTCCAATGAAGCAGGCTGTTTCTTTCCCCCATTCGATGAGTTGGTTCCCAGTAAAATAAATCAGACTAACATAGTAGAAGAAAATCATCAATCTCTTTATGAAAATGGCCCTTGGTGTTGTTTTCAAACACAGAATACTAGCTGAACTAATCCTTAATTGGACCCAGTGTGCCATTTCATGTGTGCTTTGGAAATCAGTGAAAACTATCTTCAAAGTACTGGAGATAAGTGAACTGCATGTTCCTTTCTCTCACGACACTGTGTTGGGGAGGTGAATACAGATGACTACGCTGCCGTGAGTGTTCCCTTTGGCAGGGTAATGCCTGACCACACACTGGAGAGGCATTCTTGTGGACAGCTGGGTCATCACAATGCTCTGAGTCACCGCGTGACTTCCACTCCAGTGCTTTAGAATCAGAAATAAACCCGCCTTAGTCACACATCTAAGTGCCTGGCTAAGGTTTCACTGCTTTCTCTTTACCAGTAAGTGCTATTATAAATAATCATGTCCACATCAGCTAATCAGGAGCCTGGATTCTTTGGGGCTAAGAAACACTTCTATTTCACTAAAGCTGCTGTCATTTGTGCATTAAGTATAAATCTTCACAGTTTTGCTAGCAGAAAAAATACTACTATACAATCTTCAGGATTTCATATCAAGATGTCAGGTTTTATTTTCATGAATTCCTTGATTCCCACTTCAATTTTTTCTGTGGTGTCACTCTCCTTCAGCAAATTTTACCATCTCTAAGTCTGTTAATTAAATTTAAGGTCAAATCAAATAATTCATAGTAAGTAAACTCATCAAATGCAAATCAGATGCTATGTTTTTGTATTAAAGAAACTTCCAAATAACAATACATTCAATAACTCTGCTAATACTTTAAAAGACACACAAAAAGTATTGTGCATCTATTTTCCTGACATAAGCATTTTCTTTTTCTTTTTACTTTTGTTTGTACCAGGGATTGAACCCAGGGGTGCTTACCACTGAGTGAGCCACATCCCCAGCTCTTTTGATATTTTCTTGTGAGACAGGGGCTCACTAAGTTGCTTAGGGCCTTGATAAGTTGCTGAGGCTGGCTTCGAACTTGTGATCTATCTTCCTCAATGCCTCTCCCCCTTGCTGAATCCCCACCAGCCACTGGAATTACAGACGTATGCTACCATCTGGCCTGACATTAGTATTTTCTTTAAAAATAAAATAATTATTAGTAATTTAAGTAATTATAAATGCTCTTATAATTTACCTTTTTGAGAGGAGGGTAGAGGGATTCTATTGATTAGCACTGTACATCCCAACTTTCCTAACAGTTCAATTTTATTGAATCAAACCAAAATGTAGAAATTGAACACAATATTGTGCTACTAGAATGAATGACATAGGGGAAATTTAAAATATAGGAAAAAATCACCTCTTGAGGGTCATTGTATGCTACATATGTGTGTGTGTGTGTGTGTGTGTGTGTGTATAAGTATATATGTGTACACACACGTTTCTATTTTATTATGTCTTGGGGGGGTGTCTTGCTGTTATTTATGTCTTAAAGGTGGAAAAGTTGAGCTTATAGAACTTAGTGACTTACAAATGTAAACTATGGTCCACATCACTATTTGAACATGGTTTTATCTTTAATCGGATGCTCAAGTTGCATTTAACACTTTCTATGTTTAAGCCCTTACAATCTGACTGAGCAAGTACAATTCACACCTCTAGAGATTGAGACAGTCACATAGATTCTCACACAAGTGTGTGCATGCACACAATAAATTGTTTTTAATTAGGCATCTAAATTAGTGAGGTAGACTATATACATGCTATGATGATTAAAAGAGATAGAAATTTGTATGGATTCAACAAATGGGAATGTTTCATGATGTGGCTAATATTTTTGGACCATTCAAAGCTAAGAGTCAGTGTGTGGCCCCCATTAAAACAACAGAGAGGAAACCGCAAGGGCAGTCAAATGTCAGTACATTAAACATACAGTGTTTGAAGTAGGGTCAAATGACAAAGCAGGAGCTCAGAGGATAAGACTAAAGAAAAGAATATTAGGTGCGGCCAGGAGTTCAGGGATGACATTTAACTCAGTATTCTGATAGATAATGGAGTGGAAATCAGGACATCAGTGTCAAGAGGGTGAGCCTTTAAAGCAGTTTCCAAAAAAAGAAAAGGAAAAAAAATGGCTCCTGGGCTTCCTCCTGGTCTGCCCTCTCTATGCACTGTTTCTCTCCCCCATATACAGGCACCAGAGAAGTCACTGTAAGGTCAACCACTCTTTCAGGTCTCTTGTCACTCTTCTCCTTTAGCATCCCAGGGTATTACCAAAATTGACTATTTAAAAAAAATATATTTGAGGGACTTAGTTTCATGTCCCTCACAAGTTGAACAGGATAACAGGATAAATATGACCAGATTATCCTTTAAATTCTTTTTTTTAAAAGAAAAAGGATTTTATCAGCTGAGATGGTGGGTCTTCTTTGACTTAACTACAGTAATGATCCAAGTTATCAGATTGAAAGTCAATGGAAAATAATAACAATTGCCTGTTGCTAGTGCTTTATGATTGATAAATTCATAGCATAAGCAAAACTTTTTTTCTTTTTAAAGAATCATGATCACTTGTTCTCTGATAGAAATGCAAAGTCTCTGATTCAATTTTTAAACCTTGATAACCATCCCTATTATGCCAAAAAACATAAGAGCATACTTCAAACAGCAAGGTTGATAATGTTCAGTACCACGGCAGGGATCTTCCCAGCCTCAGAACAGGGTTGCTGAGGATGACTTATTCACAGTGAATGCAGACTGAGAGTCATTTATCCATAAATCTGAAAGTCAATGATAGCTGCTAACACGAAAGGGAAAAATCACCCAAGTTGTTATTGGCAACAAAATAGATCACATTGGTCTTAAATCACCATTGAGAAGAAAAAAACAAATTTCTTGTGGTTGTTTTGTGAAATCTCGAGACTCTCAGATGTTTAGAATATACTGGAGCCTTAGATGTTTAGGATGTGTGGGAATTTGAAATAAAAACACAAGAGTTCATACTTCAAGTTGAATTTCTTAAAGCAAATTAATAACTGGAATTTAGTCTTATCTGCATTTGGTATATTCTGTTCATCTTAACTTACCAAAACCTGTGATCATGGAAATACTTCACTTCAGAAAGGTCGACCAAAGCACATTATCATAATTCCTGGTACAGATTTAGACATTATGACATCATGATTCTGTCATAAACAATATTCACTGGGCAAGTATGGGTACCAAAGCCTTAGGTTCCTATTAGGTATCCTTAATTATTGATGGACACACTGTTGTAGAGATTGTAAATATAATAATTATGATTTATGGTGCTTGTGGGAAGAGTTAGGTAAGAGCTATTCTTTGTTTGACAATACCTCTTGGGAGTGAATGCTTGTGTTTAGCCAATGGCCATAATTTTTGTATAATGGAACAAAACAATAATTTCTACTAGCACTATGATATTCCTTAAAAAATATCTATCCACAAAGTTGTCCTGAACAACTTTCCATTGTATTCAGGTTGTCTGGGAATATTCATTGACTTTCTCCAAATGGAAAAACAGACTCTATCCTAAACATGGAGTCCTATGAAACATCACATATTGTGATCTGCCCTAAGTAGATGTTGCCCAAGGTTAAATAGGCTTTAGTCCTCCATGTGTAGTCGAGGAAAACTTGACTGAAAGCTGGTAGCTCTTCATATGTAAGGGTTTAAAAGCTGGATTCTATTTTTTTTAACTATTTAATAAATACTTATTAAATACTTACCATGTGTTACACACTGTTCTAGACATTTCACCTCTTACAATAGAGTTGTTGGGCTTTTGGTTTTTTGAAAGTATTTCTTTTTGTTTTGGGTTTTTTTTTTTTTTTTTTTTGGTACTGGAGATTTGACCCAGGTGTACTCCACCACTCATCTATATCCCAAGTCCTTTTATTTTTTATTTTGAGACAGGTTCTTGCTAAATTTTGAGGCTGACCTGGAACTTGCAATCCTTCTGCCTCAGCCTTTGGCATAGTTGAGATTACAGTTATGCGCCCAACCCAGCTTTTCTTCAAACTTCAGTCCATGTACGTCATCTCCTGGATTCTGGGAGGGATGCTTGACCAAATGAGGCCAATGAAAGATATTTCTAATGGAGTTTTAGAAAAGGTCCTCTCAGTCTGTAGGGAAGGAGAGGATGTAAGTCCTAAGCTAAAAGATGTTAGAAGCTCTCTTTGATAGTAAAGAAATACCTTGCTGAGGAATTAAGCCAATACAAAGGCTAGTGCAGTCAAGATGGGGAAGGGCACGGTCATGGTGTCCATTTGAGTTCCTGGATCTAGCCAAACCTGAAGCAGCTCGATCTGGCACTAATGGGACTTTGACAGTAATGTAAAATAATAACCCCCTTTTTCATTGTTGTCAAACCAATTGGAATTCAGGGATTTTCTCACTTGTATAGAAAACATCTTGGGCTGGAGATGTAGCTCAGTTGCTAGAGTGCTTGCCTCACATGCACAAGGCCCTGGGTTCAATCCCCAGTACTACCAAAAAAAGAAAAAAAGAAAACATCTTGATATATTTATATTTTCTGGAGTCCTTATAAATTATGAAGTAGATATCATCCCTTCTAACAGGTGAGAAAACAGACAGTGAAGAAAACAAGTGATTTGTAAAGAGGTTATACATCTTGAAGTAGATGTATGAGGATTTCAACCCAGGTTTTTCTCACTGTCACTCTTCTCAGGTTATTTTTCAAACATTAGAGCTGAAACATTCACGTTGTCTGGTTTACCACGGTCTTCCTGTTCCACCACACCCTGTGATTCACAGCTCACAATTGTGCCATGTGTGGCTTATAAATAGCTTTTGGCTAAATGTTTGTGTATTTCATTGGGCTGAAGCTAATGGACTCCACTTATGTCTTTTGTGACTAAGAATTTGTTCTAATCATCTCATTTTAACTAGCAACATATTTAAGAAAAACCTTTCAGTATGCCACATGATGAAGATCAAAGCATGCAACCATATTAGCAGAGGAATGATGTCACAATGATCCTTCAAGAACTTGCAGCAGAGAAATTTGATAAGTATTTTAGGCACTTTTAGAAATTAATAATTATCATTTCCACTTAGTGATAAAATATACCATTTACCCCAGAATGCGGCAAATTGGCTACTAAAATAGGAGTCTATGAGTGACCCCATTTAGGATCTAAGGATTAGAGTCTCTTTATCATAGGGACTACCTTGTGTTCTCTTTGTTCAAATCTATTTATAATTTCAATTATGAACTTCAGAGAAAAAGCATTTTTAAATATATTCTCACTAGACTTCAAAATCTAATATCCTTCTTGTAAAAAAAAATTAAAAAAGCAATACGGGTATATAGTTCACCTTTTCCAGTGATTTACATAGTCAGCTTTGCATTCTTCTTCATATCCCACTTCCCCACAGCCTACAATCCCATTGAAAATGAGCCTCAGAATGTGTGGGGGCCATGGTGGTCACTTGCCAGTGGTCTAGCATCCAACCTCTGTCTGGTCCCTGCTCATCTCTGGTGCTTCTGGCTTGGAAAAGCAAGGCAAGTACTATTCATGTCTTGGCTGGTAATATGCATAATGTGCCTTCTGACCATCTTCATATTTGTAGGCACTAATATAAACATGGATGTGGGCAGCATGCCAGCTTCCTGGGGTAGGCAGTATCTGGCTGATTCACCTTCCTAATTCCATTGCACCCAGGTGACAAGGAGGCAAAATTAATTGGTCCACCTGTTAATGGAAGAGAATATAAGCTGATTTCATCTTTTCCCTGTTTAGTTTAATAAGATGAAATCATATGTAAAAAGGACATTAACTATCTAATCTCCCTCTAATATGAGATAACTTACCCAAGACAGTAGAATAGACTTAAGTTCAAGGACTACCTTTACCATGGTTGAATGGTCTTAAATAAATCAGTAATGTCCTTGTGCCTCAATCTCCTCATTTGTTTGAAAAGCCCCCATAAGCCTATAATCCCAGAGACTGGGGAGGTTGAGGCAGGAGGATGGCAAGTTAAAGGCCATCCTTAGCAAATCAGCAAGATCCTCAGCAACTCATAGAGACTCTGTCTCAAAAGTAAATAAATAAATAGAGCTGGGGATATAGTTCAGTGGTATATCTCCCCTGGTTCAATCCCCAGTACTAAAAATTAAAATAAAATTAAAAATTAAGAACCTCACAATTAAAAGATCTACCTTACACGTTGTGAGGTTTAAATGCAATAATTCATATAAAGCACTGCCACAGGTCCAAGCTCCAAAAAATATTAGCTATATTGTCATGATTTCATTACTTTGTTATTTAAGTTATTTAAATTAGACTTTTGCATACCAGGCACTAAAATTTTGCTGTGTGCTTTGCTTAATGAAATATCTGACTTGCAGTCATACTATACCCACTGCCTATTGTACACATGAAGTTACAGAAAATAAATCTATTAGACCCCCTGGTGTTAGACAATATGTCTGTTTCTACAACCAAATTAATAACCAATGTTATATACAAAACAAATGATAGATCATTTGCTTTCATGATATGAGAGATAGTTATAACTTTCAGGGAATTTAATCATCACACATACATTAAAACATTTTATAATATATATTTTTTTACTTTCCCAGGCCTCAGGACAAAGATACTCAATAGTTTGAGATACACCAGGAAGACAGCAGATATAACAAAGCTGAGAAATGAAACTGATCTCACACTGGCATCCTTGGCTTCTGGTTTAAGATATTAAGTGTCTTGGATTGCAAAACCTTACCTGAAGACGTGACAATGGCCTGATAATAAAAATGGTATCAGCAACATGTGTTTTGTTATATGTTATTGTGACTCTAATCTGGCCCATGAATTAATTGAAATTATACCAGTAGGAGATTGAAGACAAGGGAACCTTAAAGTCCTCTTAAAGCCAAATCATTTGTTCCCATGAGGGTCTAGCAACTGCCATTAGGTATGCCCCAGGATAATCAGGGTGAGTTGACAGAGGAGGTATGACAAGGTCTTTAGGAGTACCAGTTTAGAAGTTCCAGTTTCTCTAGGAATAAGCTATGTTAACTTGGGCAGGTTTTCTAATTTCTGTTTTCTCATTTATAAAAACAGAATGTCATCTCACAGACTTGTATAAGTACATGAAAATTTGCCTTGTGTTTTGTTAATTTCCTCTTTAAGGCAACTCCTCAACTTGTGAACTCCTGATTTTAATGCACTCCCCACCCAGTAATAACTCAGACTCTTTCTGCTACTAAAGAAATGCAACCTGCTTCTTTGATTGGCAAGTCAACATGTGGCCCCTTCTTTTACACAGGCTTCTTGGGTGCTTCCCATGTGCAGGCGCCGTTGAGTACTGAGGACACAAATGTGAGCAGGCAGGTGCTTTGATGACGTTAAACCTGACATCAGCTCACTTAGTCTGGACTTGAAACAAAGAAAATATTTCGTGTTTTTAACAATTGATTTTTCTCTCAATTTTGCAATTTGTTTTGCTCTTTTCTTTATCTAAAGCCTAGAATGCCAAATCAACAACAACAAAAAACCCAAGAGATTTCATGTGACCACCAACCTCAGCATTAGTTTAGCATTTATATTTTCTCCTTGTCTTTCTCATTTGGTGCTTGAACAACTCTCAAGTCTCATTTTGTTCCCTCCACTTAAGAGTTTGGTTTTGCTCTTTCATGGAAACTGCCTCCTAGATTGGTGGGGGTCAAATTTTCTATGGAGAGCTCCCCCACCTGGTCTTAGTCTGCAATATCACCAAAGGCAGTAGTGAGTTAAAACATTTTGCAAAGATAAACTTTCCTTACAGGGAGGTCTATGAAACCAAGATCAGATGATTATTAGAAATGATATGAGAAAGCCAAATCCACAAGAGTACTGAGGATAGAGGAGGACACCCTTAGACCTCCCATGTATTTGTCATATGGGTTTGGAAAAATCATAAAGAAGATGAAAGATCATGAGTGAACTTTAGTGCAGACTTGATTGGAGTCCACAGGTATTTAAATTGCTTCTTTGCTCAATCCTTGACTTGCAGTGAGTCTTTCTTGATGACATTGCTATGCAAAAAAGCACATTTTGTGTTATCTCAATTTTTGTACAGTATTGTACTATAATGAGCATCCGCAGCATTTTTAGTGGACTTGGTTATATACTGGAGGGTTATATGAGGGCAATTTGGGGGGAACACTCTCCTTAAATATGAGTATTCCAAAAAGACAGCATTGCCTCTGGAACCAGGTAGTCTGGGTTCAAATCCCAACTCTCCTACCTCTAGTACTGTGACTCAGAAACTTAGCCTCTCTGTGCCTGTTTCTTCATTCATGAAATGTAAATGCTAATAATACCTATCCCCATGGGCTTTCAGGATTATTATAAGTAAGTTAATATTTTAAAGTATTTGGTGCAGTATTGATCACACACTAATGGCCTTATAAGAATTTGTTAAATAAATTTTAAAATTAAAAAAAGACAACTAAAACCAACAGGTGAAGAATAAGATGGGAGACAGAGATTTGTGTCAAGAAATTCCAATAATATAGAGATGCCTTACATTTAAATATGACTGCCCCCTCATTTCCCATGATAAATTAAATTCAAAGATCAGTCCTAAGAATGGTCATAAAAGATGCATCCATACAAACCAAACCTGGAAACAACATATATGTCCATCAGCAGGAATTGGATAAACTATGTATATTTAATAACATAGCATAGCTGAATAATAAAAGGAATAACTTACTGATATGTGTGAAAAAGGGATGAACCTTAACATGGTGAGCAAACAATTGTGTATTATATATTTTCTTTTATATGAAGTTGAAGGTCCATAATATAAATATATAATGAAAGAAATTAAACAACTGATTGTTGGGGGTGGGGTGAAGCAGGAGAGCTTACTGGAACAGTGAACGATGTGACTTTCCAGGAAGATGGGAATGTTATTTTTATTTGAGTGATAGGAGCTCAGTAATATACATTTGGGAAGGGAAAAAAAAAACACAATAAAGTCTCAACAGTCTTTTTAGGATCAGTGCATTTTACTCTATGTAAATTAAACCTTAATAAAATAAAAGCAACACAGAAAGCATAAATACATCCTGGTGATTTCTGATAATGGCAGGCTAGTTAATTAACCTCCCTTTGGAGATGACCACAATTACTGAATGAAGTATAAAATCATTTCCCTAGGAGCATGAACAAGCTACGAAGAAAGTGAGAAATCACTGAACTAAGAATCCTGAAGCAGAGGAAAATCCAGAGAGATGGTGTGGAACTTAGGACCACATTTGCCCTAGGAGCAGTTTCCTATGAGAAACGGATGGCAGGGAGATTAAGCAATCCTTCAAACAGTCTTGTAGGGAAAAGGGAAATAAAAGATGAAGTACAAGGTTGACCAAGATTAGGACCATGATAAAGTAAAGGGAAAAATAAACACTAAGGTATATTTAATAATGCACTATATTTGAACAATAAAAAGAATAAGTTACTTATATGTGCAGAAAATGGATGAACTTCAAAAATAGCATATAAAAAGCATGTGTTTAGACTTGATATCCGTAAGAGCGAATTATCTTAATAAGAATAAGCCAGAAGTAAAACAACTTAAATGACTGCAATCTATGTGGGTCTAGAAAACTTTAATCCTTCACATTGAATTAAGGTGACTCAAGATTGCTAGTATGCATGGCCACCTGACAGAAAGAAATAAACAATGCTTTCTGGAGGAAAACAATATACTAGGCCTTAAATTATTCATATACATAGTTTTCAAAAGTGTCTAGCAGCTATTCAAAAATAAGAAACACAAAAATATGTGTCAGTGTGAATAAGAGCCAGAGCAAACAATGAATAACAGAAACAGAGCTGTAAACAGGCCAAATGGTGAAATTTTCAGAACAATAATATGCATCAGCTATTTTACTAAGCTTATAGAGATAGAAGTCAAACCTTAACATCTCAATAGAAAGCTAGAATCTTTAAAAAGGACATTACACATCTGAAAGCAAAAGAAATCCTAGAACTGAAAAGTGGTGTCTAAAATTAGTAACTCGACCACTGGGTGCATCACCAGATTAAATGTAATGAAAGGTTAGTTATTGCTAAAGATAAGTCAGAAGAAACTATTCAGGTTGACAGAGACAGAAGAAAGGACAAGAGGACTAGGTGATCTAATTAGAAAACTAACATTTAATTGAAGTCTTAGATAGAAAAGAAAGGGTGGATAAAAGCAAAATTTGGATAGATAATTACTGAGAATTTTCCAAAACAAATAAAAGGCATTCATCCATAAATTTAAGATGCCCAGTAACTCCCAAGCAGGCTTTCAAAAGAAAATCTTAAAAAGCAAAACAAGGTGAATCAAAATACCAAAATCCTTCCTGTCCAGCAGGAAAGATCTAAAATTTTACACTACTTACAGTGTAAAAAGTTAGCCAATCATGGTTTCATGACTGCTAATAGAACATAGGAACCTCCGAAGTCCAAGACTTTATTTCAAGTGAAAGAACTTTATATTCATGGTACAACAAACATCAGTAATTTAGTGTTTATATCGGTTTCTCTTTCTCTCAGGGACAACATGAAAGGGTACGGGCATGTGCTACACATGCATGAGGTCTGTGTCATGACTGAGGAAGTCCATGTTTTAGGAACCTAGACCTTTTATAATGGACAGTCCCTTTACTCTTCATTATACTGTATAATAAGCCAAACCTCCCTTTGATCCAGAGATACTACCTGTATCACCCAAGCTATTGGCTATACAAATATTCTGGAAAAGATAATCTAGAAAAAAAGGCTCAAGAGCTTGCATTCACAAGAAGAACACAACCACAAAAGTTCCATAGAGAGTTATCTGCAAACAATATCCAATCTTCCTTTTTATATCATCTTGCCTTGTGACCATCTTTCCCATTGAGTCTATCTGTCTTTCAGCCATCATTATTAATCTGATCCACAGAGGCTAGAACCAAATCCTTTGAATTTGTCTCATACAGAATGTAGTAAAGCTACTATTTAAGCAGGATGAGGACATCCTGCAGTTTTAATTTCAACCACTCCCCTCAAAGACCTGGACCCAAGCAGTTGAACAATTCCCATAAGCTCAGCATCTACTTTCCAGTGCTCTGGTGGCTTCATTGGTCACCTGATAAGTTTGAGACAAATTTTGCAACACCTTTTCTGCAAGGAAAAAAATTTTGCAGAGACAAATTTTGCAACACCTTTTCTGCAAGGAGGACTCTCACTGTAGGGATAATTGCTCTCAGAATATGCATATGTTTCTCTAGGGAGCCATTCCAAGAAACCAAGGCAGTCTCATTTTTGAGAGGTCTTTGCAGTCAACAGGACTTGGTAATCTATTGATGGTATTTTCTAAATCATTCCTTGGATGTAAGCCACTTTGTTTTCAGGGCAGAGAAAAGTTAATATCTAGTTTCCATTCAAGATGTGTGACCCAAGCATAATCATGATATCTCTGGGAAGAAAATATTGTTTACAATTATTGGGCCATTCCTAGTGCTACCTGCATTATGTGGGGTCAGGCGGACACAGACTGACAGTGACTCTAACAAAATGATTCCTTGATGAATCTTAGGATTTCCAATTTGGTTTGATAATTGAGCCTGATTCTTAATTTTTATGGGACTGACCGAGGCCAGTCAGTGCAACCTGTCCAATTTGTTCACGATACGGTAGATGGCATTCACCCACCCTCTGGGAAAGTTGAGTGATGAAACAGTGATGTGAATGCAGAAGACTCTGGTTGCACTGACTGGAGGCACAGGAAATGAAGCTGTGCCCTGCTCCTTCCTATAGATTTTCCACTACTATTAAAGAGAATGGTGATCAAATTGTAGTTAGAGTCATTTGGTTGAAGATGTCAGATTCGCCATCTGAATTCTCCCTGTGACCATTTGAAAATTCTCCAGAAGGCCATGTTTGTCTGTGAGGAGTGGATCAGAAGAGCAAAGATCATTAATGCAGGGACTACAGGTGTAGCTCAGTAATACAGCATGTGATTATACGCAATCTTTAGGTCCAAAAAGAAAGAAGGAAAAAAAAGTAAGGATCATTAATGTCTCTTCCTTCCTAAACCTCCCAGGGTCAAAAGCATTTCCTCTTCATGTTTCCAGTTCATAGTCTAGGCCCCTGTAATACCAATGAATTAGTTAAATAAAGTGGCTTAAGTATCAGTCCGTAAGACCCCCGTTGGGCTGGGCTGTTACCAGGAGTGTTAATTTCTGGGTTGTCCTGGATTACTATTAGGGGGAAAGAAAGGTGCATCATTCCCAGCAAAGGTCAGGGCAGAATTCCCGTATTTCATGATCCTGATAACTCTTCACCCCATTCACTCTAGTTATTCAAGGAGCAGAGGAGAGGGATGCTCCTTTTCTGGAGACAGACACATTCAGTCAGCAATCTGCTGGTATGGATCAGGAGGAGAAGAAAGAGGTAAAGTCAGAAGTCCTTTTTTAGTTGATTGTTGAGGTAGCTCTTTCAAAGTTCTACAATATCAGCTTTCTTTACATAGTAAGGAGTATGGAGGTCTATCAAATGCCTTCACTATCTACCCACTGTTGAGTAGCTTCTGTAATAAAAAGTATACATTGTCAGGCTGTAAATACTCCACAAATTTGAATGCATTGCACACATTACTTTCAAGGGCCACAATGGTTAGCTGACTTGATTGCATTATGGTTTGAATGCCCCACCCTCCACAATAACTCATGTTAAAATTTAATTGCCAATGTAATGGTATAGGTAGTGGGGGCCTTTAAGAGGTAATTAGGTCATGAGATCTCCATCTTTGTGGGTTTAATGTCTTAATAAAAGGGATTTAGAACAGAGTTTCTCCCCTCTGGAGGATGCAGTGATCAAGGCACCATCTTGGAAGCAGACTGGGCCCCTAAAAATCACCAACCTGCCAGCCCCTTGACTTTGGACTTCCTAGCTTTCAGAACTATAGGAATAAATTTCTGTTTATTAATAATCTGTGGTATTCTATCACAGCAGCAAAAGCAGACTAAATCAGAACAGAAAAACAATATCATAAACAGAAAAACATGTTAACAGTGGTGAGGCTCCACAGACTGCGCCAGGGGAGGGTCAAAGGTCTGCCAGAAGTGAGCAGGGACAGGCTCCATGACAGGAAGCCTTATTCCCTGGATGACAAGCAAGTCAACTGCTGACAGGATCCACATATCTGAGGCAATGGTAGTTCTTCATCAAAAACAAAGAGTCCTTTGTTCCCTATGTATCATGGTGAACATGTTGCATGTTCAGAGTGATGATGAATCTGGGAAGTGATGTTTGCAGACTGAGTGACACAGACCCAGCAGCTTGATTCAGTCTCAGTTCATTTCATCAGAACCAAACCCTACCATGGGCATTGACATGAGTGCCCCAGATGGTTCACTGAGTAGTTGTGATTTGTTTCCAGACTTTGTGAGCCTAAGAGAAGTACCTTGAATATGCCAGAGTGCAGTCTGCCAAGTGGCAGACCAAACAGCTAGGCTATTGGCCACAGCCCAGGAATCAATAAACTGTAACAAGGTTCATCAAGGTGACTATTGGCCAGAACTCTGAAAGTGGAATTAAATTCTACCCAGTGAGTAGAGCAACCACATCCATTTTTAATTCTGCATTGTTGGCATCAAGGTTAAACAGACTCAGCAGCCCCAATGGTTACCATCTGGTTTCAACTTAGCCAAACCATCAGTGAACCAGGCCCAGGCACTTACTTGGTTATAAAATCAAGCACAGCTACACATGTATGACTTTTACAAACACCATGTTGAAGGAAAGATTCCATATACCAAATAGAAACAAAAGAAAGGTACTTTGTAATTTCATATATATAAAGCAGCTCATATAAAGATAAAATGAACCTTTGTGACTACAGACATATAAGTGATAAAAACATAACAGAATTTATCATGTAGGATAGTAGTTATCTTTGGGGGACACGAGGTGTGAGAGGACAATGCCCTATTTCTTGAACCTGGGTGATCTCTCCATAAGAATTTGTTAAGATATACATTATTTTGTGCATTTTTAATATATTCATATTTTAAAAATTAATACATTCCCTAGTATGTTAACTAAGGAATTAACTTAGTTTAAAGGAGTTGAGTTCAAAGCCAAGTTCACTTGCTTTTGTGAGTTAAAGTTAAAAAAAAAAAACTTAAGCAAAATTAAATTAAAATCCAATCCAAACACCATTTTTCTAATTTCTTGTTTTGCTTAGCCTCGTCAGAAGGATTCCAAGGAACAGGGTAGAGTTGAAATAAATGCAACAGCCCCAGCTGAGGTTCTCATTGGAAAAACTTTAAGACCCTTAGGTCCTCAAAAGTCACATTTCAATGCCAGGTGCTTGGTGTTCCTCACTTGTCAAAAAGCTCAAACAGATCAAAGAGACATATGAGATTACCAACAGTCCTGGCCCCATACCCAACAAACACAGAAAACAAGCCAATACCCTTTTGCTGGCAATTATCCCAGGAAAAATTACATTTCTACAACACAGTATTAGTATTGCTAAAAGCTATAGCAGAAACTCAATAGTGTCTGAGTGTAGGCGGTGGATTAAAAAAAAAAATTGGCTTTTATCTTCACCAGATTGTCTATCAAAAGATGCCAATGGTATGGTGTCTGCAACTGTGAACTTAAAGAGAAGAAATTTCTCAGTAAGAGTTTAATTTCAGTACTACAAATTTACTATATGTGGAAAGGAAAACCCACCCATACATACGATCTCCTTTCAGAGAGTGACATTTGTGACGCAAGCCTCATGGCAAAGCTTCTAAAGCAATGAAGATGTTTCTCCCGGGTCTTGTTTGAGGTACTTTTCTTTTCATCCAGTAAAACATCTCAATTTTCATTTCTTTTGAGTCTCATTTCCTGACACAGTTGTGAGTGAGCTCAATAAGCCAAAAGGGCCTCCAGAGCATCCTATAAGCAGTCATTTTTAGTTTTGTGCCAAAGAGGCCTGCCACTGCCTTTTCTCGTGAAGTTGCTTAGGTTTAAGAAACCAATATATTTGAGAAAATATACACTAAATTCCTCATATTTTTTCTAACTGGAAAATCACCCTCAATGAATTCCTGAACTGAACCTGGGGAGGTTTAATGCCTGTCCCCAAGAGACCCAGGGAGGCCTACTTTTCTGCAGATACTATCTTTTCATAACTTTGGATTCAGAAATCTTCTCAAGACTATTCTTTCAGTGTGGATGGAGCAAGTTTGAATAGCCTTAATGTTCACTGTGTCACTTGGATATTTATCTATCAGTTCGAGTACTTTTATCTTTGATTCTGTGGAAAAGTCACATGAACTTCAAGTTTATTATTCCAGAGTGGGACTTGCACCTACAAGTAGAATTTGAGAACTTTAGTAGTGTTTGATAGGAATGAAGCAATCAGCCACTCCGCTGATTGTAAAAGTTAACAGAAATATTCTGCTTCCTGTTATCTAAAAAATTTGTGGACAGAAAGACATTTCCCTATAATGAATCCTTGTTCCAGCTCTTTTCATAGTAGCATCTGTTGAGATCCCTTGGTCCAAAAATATATGCCAAATGTACCTCTAGCGCAAACTGTGCCCTGAGATTGCACTCTGGCTGATGACCTTGTCCCTCTGCTTCAGAAAGATGCTGCTCAAGTGCTGTTTGCCTAATTCTACATTCATTAGGGGCAGCCACTCACCTGTGGACAGAACAGAGTGACCGTTACTTGCATGCACCCGTCAGGTCAACATCCACAGGAACAGCTTAACAGAGGTCAAAGTAATTAATGTCAACTGAGCCACTGTAAATGACTGACCGTCCTAACAAAATATGTTACAGACTATTGAGCAGAGCTCCATTACATAATTTGTGGGCCCTGGGCACTTCTGCCATTAGGAGCTTCTTTCATTAAAAAAATTAAAAAGCTATTAAAATATTTAAAATTTCATTTTATGACTGCTTTAGTATAAAGACAACCCAAGCTCGATTTTATATATATATATATATATACATGTATATATACACATATACACATTTATGTATATATATATATTTCTTTTCTTCAGAATTTAAAAAAAATGAAAAATGTCGCTTTGAGTCCCTACGTGTATTGTGGGTCTTAGGCACTGTCCCTACTGTGATTACAGGTTAGTCAGACTGACACTGGGTCCACATGCCCTCAATACATGGAAATCTAAGCCCCAGAACTAGGTGTTGACCAGTTCATTCTGGGTTTAGTTTCTTGCAACATATTTCTTAGTGATCCTGGCCAATACAACAAAATGCGAAGTGTGGAGGGAGTCCAGCAGATGACATCTTTATCCCCCCTCAGAAAGAGGACAAATAGGAAAATGAGGGTCTAAATATTGCCTTCATTACTAATAGAGACCAGGTGAAAAGGAAGCATCCACTGACTCTTACATTTATTGGAAGAGTTAGGCGATGCTGGCCTGAAGCAGACTGCCCCATGAGTCAGACAAGAGCTTGCTGTGCAGGAACAGCAGAGAACACCTGCTCCTGGTGAGAAGCGAGCTCCTGGGAGGAAGGAGGAGGAATGGGAAAGCCCAGGTGAGTGGGTCCAGATTTCCACCCCTCAACATTTCTCAATTAGATAAGTCACTTTATGCCAGTGGGAAGAAAGAAGGAAAGCCAACCAAAAACTGGATAGAGAAAACTTTGAGTCTCTAAGAAAATATCAATTTAGAAGATATGGTCCCCTCAAAAGAGTCTATGTGAGACGTTAAGAATGTTTAGGAGCTTTCAAAGGATTGGAAGGGTAGGAGAAGAAGTATGCTCAATATTTTTTTTAGTGTTTTTGTTTTTGTTTTTTTTTGTTTTGTTTTTTTTTTGTGGTGCTGGGGATTGAACCCAGGGCCTTGTGCTTGCAAGGCAAGCACTCTACCAACTAAGCTATATCCCCCAACCCCTTATTTTGAGTTTTAAAGAATATTTTATAAGCAGAAGAATGGAGGAATGTGATTAAGCTTATGTCACATACTCAATAAATTTTTGCTGCTAAATGATTATGAGCCAGGCTTAGTGGGACACACCTATAATCACAACGACTGGGGATGCTGAGGCAGGAGGATCACAAGTTCAAAGTCAGCTTCAGCAACTTAGTGAGGCCCTAAGCAACTCAACGAGACCCTGTCTCTAAATTTAAATAAAAGGGAGACCTGTGGGCATGTGACTCAGTAGTTAAGTGCCTCTGGATTCAATCCCTGGTACCCAAAAAACAAAGAAAATGATAATGACCAAGTCCATTGGATGAAACGGGGTTAAAAACATTTGAAGCATTTTTCAATGCATGATTGAAGAATAGTCATTAATTCTTAATAGTCAAATTAACAATTACAGTATATATAAAGAGTACGAACATGATTTCCTTGTCCTTGAGTTTCTATTGCTAGGTTGAATAGCACTAAATATCAACAAAGCAAACTGTCATGAATAAAATTAACCTTTATTGTTATGGGAGGATTCTGGCCTAACTGCATTCTCAAATCCCTGTGATGTTCATTATACAATAAAAAAAATTCATTGTCTTCTATTCTTTAGGAATACAGCAATTTTTAAAAAAGGCAACCTTTGTCCTCATGGAACTTAGCATTCTTTTTTTTTAATTCCCACATTTTTTACTGGTGCATTGTAGTTGTACATATTGATGGGGTCTGTTGTGACATATTCGTACATACATAAAATATCACTCCCCCATACTTACCCCTCCCTCCCTACCTGCCATCCCTTGGTCCTTTTCCTCTACTGATTTCTTTTTGATTTTTAGGAGATCCACTTCCATCTTTTTTTCCTTTTTCTTCTCTAGCTTCCACATATGAGACCTTAGTCTTCTGAGTTTGCCTTATTTCACTTAACATGATGATCTCAATTTCCATCCATTTTCCTGCAAATGACATAATTTCATTTTTCTTTATGGCTGAGTAAAACTTCACTGTGTATATAGTCCACAGTTTCTTTATCCATTCATCTGCTGATGGATGCCTAGGCTGGTTCCATAGTTCAGCTCTTGTGAATTGTGCTGCTATAAAAATGGATATTCATGTATCACTGCAATAAAATGACTTACTGAGAAGTGATATAGCTGGGTCTCATGGTGGTTCCATGCCTAGTCTTTTTGAGGAGCCTCCAAACTGATTTCCATAGTGGTTATACTAATTTACAGTCCCACCAACAGTGTAAGTTCCTTGTTCTTCACGTCCTCTCCAGCATTTATTATTATTTGTATTCTTGGTGACTGTATTCTGACTGGTGTGAGATGAAATCTCAGTGTGGCTTTGATTTGGATTTCCCTAATTACTAATGATATCATAGTAATTAGTAATATTTTCTTTTTTGAGAAATGTCTGTTTAGTTCATTTGCCCATTTATTGATTGGTTTATTTGATTTTTTTGGTGTAATGTTTTTTGAGCTCTTTATATATTCTAGATATTAACCGTTTGTCAGAAGAGCAGCTAGCAAAGACTTTCTCCCATCCTGTGGATTCTCTCTTCACATTCCTAATTGTTTCCTTTGTTGTGCAGAAGCTTTTTAATTTGATGCCATCCCATTGACATTATTTCCTGCGCTTCACGAGTCCTGTGCCTAAAACTGGAGTATTGACCCTATGTTTTATTCTAGGAGTTGCATAGTTTCTGATCTAATTCTTAGGTTTTTGATCCATTCTGAGTTGATTTTTGTGCAGGGTGAGAGATAAGGGTCTAATTTCAATCTTCTACAAATGGATAATCAGTTTTTCCACCCTCATTTGTTAAAACGGCTGTCTTTTCTTCAGTGAATGTTTTTGGCACCTTTGTCAAGAATCAGATGACTGTATCTGTGTGGGAACTTACATTCTTGTATTCTAAAACAAAGGAACTCAAAAGATTCAAATGCTAAAAGGAAATTATACCCAAATGTTGATTTACAGTTCCTTAGTGATGAACAAAAGCCCCCAAATATTATTGATAAAAAAAATGGAAAAGATAGAGTAGCCTTTGAACTCTTGGAATTACTATGACTAGTAAAAAATATAATATTTAGCCATCATAAATATTATTAATCGCCAACCTATTCTTGTCTCTCATACTATGTGTAGATATAAAAAATTATATCCTCAATCAAACAGCAGAGAATTACCATAATCAAGTATTAGTCAAACAGGAGGCAGCTTTATTCAATGGTGATTTAATTGAATTAATTATCCCACAATATTTCATTTTTTTCTATTTTAAGTCTTGAGGCTTTTGCTTTTTCAGTTTTATTTTATAAGCCACTTTATCAGTTAATGTCCAGCTTGGTCAAGATAACATTTAGTCTTAATGAAGTGGTGTTCTGTTTCGTCAATAATTGCCTAGTAAAGTTTACTAGTTAAGCTTATGGTATAGGCCTTATATAATTGTTCTAGGTAATCCTGTAAGGTGATTATCATTTAAATTTTGTTCAACCACATAGGTTTTCCAGAAATCACATACCTAGATAGCAAGCTGTCTTTAAAACCCATTTATTTTGTCATTTCAATCCTATTTCTGAATAGCCCCTTAGTAAGAATAGCTCAGTTTTCATTTACTTATCGTCATTATAATTAATGGTAACAGTATTGTGCTTTTCTAGGATGAGCATTGCTGAGGTAATTATACTTTTAATAATCACATGAAAGCTATTTGATATGTTATTAGTATTAATCAATGCTACTTTCTGACTGATAAAGCACATAATCAATTTGATCACTCCAGACTGGACAATCATGAAGCTTTCATAGTGCAAAAATATGTGGTAAAGATTTATATTCATTCAATAAAAATTTATCAAATGTCTATCATGTACCAGCACTGTGTTAGATGTTGGCAAAATAAGTTTGATGTCTCTTTTGTCATGGAGCTTATTTTCTTGTGGAAAAGTCAAATAATACTAATTAAAAAGATAAATAGACTGTGATGAGTGTAATGTAGGAGATATAAAGCAGGGTTGTGATGAAGCATGGCAGTGGAGCCCACAGCTATGGAAGTGAGGGGATGCTTTTTAGAGAAAGTGATTTACACATAGACCCAAAGACCAAGAGAACCAGCCAGGTGAAGAGCTGGGAAAGAGTATTCCAGGCACTGGGAAGAAGGTGTGAGGGATCGGGGTTTCCTGGGAGCTGGCAGAAGGCCAACCTGCCTGAAGCAGGAGTGAAAGAGGAGTTGCCTGGGACGCTACTAGAGAAGTGAGCACTCTTTCACAAGTGACAGATATAAATGAGAGATGTCGACCATGATTAACATTTGAAAATCTTCCCTCATGGTTAAGCTCTACTATTAATAACAATGTACTCAGTTTTTCATGGAATAATACACACTGAAGAAACAAACAACAATGAAAAATAGTAGTATATGTGTAATTTAGGATGGGTCTTATAAATAACAATTATTTGAGAATCTGCCTTACATCTTTAGCAATTCATCAGCTGTTTACTTCCTTTTTGACAAAATGGGAATTAAAAAGATTTTTTAGAAAGCTATAATTTATTATTTGCACTCACTCTATAGGATTGCTTTTCAAGAGAGTTATTTACAATGTGTTAGATCTAAAAATGACTGATAATAGTAATGGAATACTTCTTTCATAATTTCACAAGGTCTTCAAATAACTTACTCCAAGAGATAGTGAGGCAGCTGTTCATGGGACACCATTGGGCTCCGTCTAATCAGTGAGCTCAGCACGGTGTGCTGGAGAGCAGGGTTCTATTTTCTTTGCTTCCCCAATTGATTTTTCTCCCAGTATATGAATTTTCAGAAAGGGCTGACTGATATCAGTTCTTTCAGTGTCTTTGTCTAAAGCAGCTTTTTGAATAGAGTATATGCTAGTTTCCAGTAGGAGTAGAAGGATCTATTTGAATCCACCCCTTAGTAATAGAACATTGTTTAACTGCCATTGTTTAACGTCCTTTTCAACAGATTCTCTTCTTTGTTACCCCAAATCACTGTGTTGGACAGCAATTAGGCAGAGGATGAACCCGTTTTTATCAAAGCAATGTTCTGCAGAGACAAAACCTCTAAATTAGATATTTAGACCCTAAATTAGATATAAAAAAGAAACAAAATGGAAACATTACACCACGGTTTCATGGCCTATGAAACAGACTCCTTTCACATGGCTGACCCAACTAAAAAAAATGTTTTGCTTTGCCCCATCCAATAATATATAATTATGTGAGCTTACATGTATGTAGATACATAAACTACATATATTACATATATTTGGATAGTTCCCAGAGCTTATTTTTAAAATACATTATCTTATTTAATTCTTATAACGTTAAACTGAACAAAAGCACTGTGTGGGGTGAATGTAGAAAAGGCAGTTTAGCTAATCTTATGCTACATTATTTAAAAAGTTGCTTTCAATCATTTGAAATCATTAAATTATTTTTGGTTTTATGTAGGCAACAAAGACAGGCACTAACAGATATTTCTTATTTTGAGGTCTCTACCAAAAAACTCTACTTAAAATAATAGTTCGATCAACATCTAAAAATACATTATGAAAATGTTGAGCAAAATGACTCAAAAATGTTAGACATTAAAAAGAAGCTTTGAAAGATCAATGAGAGCATACAACAAATTTGAAAGTAAGCATCTCTCCCTATTCTTTCTTCAGAATACATTATTGAATAACAAATATTTCACACAGATATTCTGCACTTTTACACTGATGAACCCCTACTAGTTTTCATTGTGCCACAAAGCTACTGAATGCTGAATAGTTATAATACATAAACAGGACTTTAGCTGAGTGTATTGGTCCAGCTCTAGGTATAGAAAACAGATTATTCTGTTGGCTGCCTTGGGTCAGCTTCCCCTCTGACCCTTTCTTTGAAGACTACAGTTTGGCTCTGAAAGCTCTGTTCACCATATTCTTGTTCTTCATATTCTTGGCATAAATATAGTTTTTCAGGTAGAAGCAAACAGTGAGAAGGTGTGTAGGTATCACCAGCACCTGGATGACAGATGCGTTTATTACCTTTAAGAGTTAATTCCTCACGGTGGTTCTTTCCGCACAATGAAGGACCTCTGTCTTGTATTAGGCCCCTTCCTTTCATCCTTCTAGATATGCCCAGGTATTTAGACTGTGAGCAATTCTACGGAAGCTCCATCAGCCCACTTTAATATGCCAGAACTGGTGTGGGATACCCTACTATTATTAATAACGTATAAACCTATATTCCAATAATAATGTATTAGGAATAATACTATATTCTCTACCTGTAGCTCACATCACTTAAAGAATGGCATGGATACCGCCCCCCCCCCCCCCCCCCCCCCCCCCCCGCTGCTTCTGGTACCCTTTTGGCATCTTTCTCTATACCTTCTCCTGCCCCCTAAGCCCTGACCCCACCTGCCCCTAGATCTGAGTCATCTGTTCTCACTACTATCACCATTAGATAGGAAAACACTTTTTAGTTCTTAAACATCATTCTTGGCAAGGCAGGGTGAGGATATGTTGGTTTTTAAATCCTTTTTTCTTTTTAATATCAGGGATTGAACCCAGAAGCACTTTACTACTGAGCTACATCCCTAACCCTTATTTTATTTATTGAAGTCTGTTTTTTTTTTATTTCGAGTTAGGGTATTTCTAAGCTGCTTAGGGCCTTGCTAAGTTGCTGAGGTTGGCTTTGAACTTGTGATCCTTCTGCCTCAGTCTTCCAAGTTGCTAGGTTTACAGGTGTGCACATCTAAGCCCAGCTTAATATTCATTCTTACCATTCATCATGAAGGCACATGTGGGGTGGCCTAAATCTAAGACAGCTTTATTGTTTGCTAAAGTAAATAATACATGCTTTGGATCCTTTTCCCTAACACTTACCCCTGGGGCAAAGGGATAAAAGCAGATGGAAACATCTTCAGAAGTTGCCAGACACTCCCTAGGTGAAGGACAGAGAATAACAGAATTTTTCCTCTTATGTGCTAGAAAGAGAAGAAAAAACCTGCCCACTCCTTACCAAAGGAGAAAGAGAGAAAAACAAGAAATTGTTCTTCCTTTGAATGGAGTGGAAAGGATGCTGGTTCCTCACTTTTCCTTCAGGAAAGTAAATACATCTTTCTAGATAAACCCAGGTCCAGGTGTTTGCAATTCAAAGAAGTCTCCTAGATTTGAGCTTCATTTTTTTTTTTTCAACTTAACTGCCTAAAGGAAAGTGCTGTAGGCATCCTGGTACCTGGGGGTGTGACCTAGTCTGGTAGTAATCTTTTGGCCCTCTTCAGAGACAGGAAGAATGCTGTATCTTTTCAATCAGAGCAACTGACTAAGCCAAACAGATGGAGATATAACATCTTGGTGTGTGAAAGGTACAATGTTTCTGGGAAAGTCAAAGCAACATTTTGTACCTGTACATAAGTTTTATTTCCAAGCCTTAGGTACACAGAGTGTTATAGGAGCACTGAAAAATCAGGGACATTTTATTTGCCACCTGGGAGTCGGGGAGATGGGAGACAGTATCCTGTCCCAAAAGCAGAGTTGCTTAAATCCCTAGTGATAGAAGTTTTTTTTGGGGGGGGTTGTCTTCTTTCAGTGGTTCCCCTTCCTCACCTCCATCTCCTCCCTCTTCTCCCACTCCTCCTCCTTTTTCTTCTTCTTCAGAGATGGTGTCTCACTGCATTGCCATGGCTGGTCCAGAACTCTTGCACTCAAGTGATCATCCTTTCTCAGCTGCAGAGTAGCTAGGACTACAGGAGCAACCACTGAGTCAGGATGATGTTTTGTTTTTTTTTAAAGACTTCATCCACATATCTTTTTCCTACCTCAGAAATTAGGGTGTGAAGGGGTGGTAGTGTCTCCCATTCACTACTTCTTTTTAAAAAGTGATACTTTCTCCCTGTCACATTTCTGGTTCACTCTTGTTATACAGGCAGGTGTCACTTAATGACCTGGAGAACTTTTGAGACCTGTGTCTGCAGAGGGTGCTCATACAGACCTAGACAGTACAGGCCAGTCTCTTGACATGGCCTCCTGATGCAATCTTGAGATGTGGAGAACATAAGATGCAAGAGACTGCTGCTGGTATGACATGGCGAATTATTTTACAATAAACATTTTTCTTATAAGTAGCAGGAGTACACTCTAAAGTAACCAATAAAAGCACAGTAACTGCATAAACTGGTAGCATAGCTGTTTATTGTTATCATCAAATATCACATGCTGTATCTAATTTTATTTGCTTTATTTTTATAGTGCAGTAGTTTTGTTCATACCAGCATCACCACAAACATGTGAGAAATGTGTTGCACACAAATTTAGGGCAGGTGCAGTGTTTCTAGGTGATAGGAATTTTTCCGATCCATTATAATCTTTTGAGACCACCACCTTATATCTGTTATGGACCAAAATGTCATTATGTAGCTCATGACTGTATTATAACTTTCATAGATGTCTTCTGCATCCTTCTTCCCTATTGTCTACAAATCACAATTATGGGAAAGATTCAAGTTGTAGCCATTGAAATTCCTGGGTTTTAATAAAATCAGGAGTTATGACTAAATATGGTGGACCATTACCGATCCACACCTGCTAGCGTCTGTGAGCTTTAGTTTAAGAGCCGTCTCTTATGTGCAGTTTCTATTTACAACCTAGAGATGATAAAGAAGATGAGCATGGTTGGTAATAAAACACACAGACTGCTTATATTATCACTCATCTGCTGTGTTGGAAGTAAAAATTCAGCTATTTTCCTTTCTGAATCGACAGGTACTAATCACACCTGTTGTTTGTATTGGATTATTCTTTCAGACAATACTTAGGACGACTTTTGCCAAACATAATGTTTTCTTCCTGATTCATTTTGTATAAAATAATGCTGCCCTATAGCACAATAAAGCAACTAACTTATATTGCAAGTTTTTATTTTCTTGCAGATGATTCTGATCATGCAACTTTGCTGTTTTACCATGAACTATATTCATTTTATTCACTGTCTCTAGGTTTTAAATACTAACTGCATTCGCAATGCAGTTAAATGCTATTTTAGCTCTCCATAAAATGTTATATGTAGACATACAGAGTAGAGAGCCCTATTCGAAGTGCTTTTCATACAGTAGCTCACTTATTACTCACTACACCCCTGTAATTGACTGAATTGTGTCCCTGAAAATTCACATTCTGAAGCTACCCCAATGGGATTGCATTTGAAGATATGGTGTACAAAAAGGGAATCAAGGTTAAGTGACATCATAAGAGTAGCTCTTGATCCAATAGGACTAGTGTCCTTATAAGAGGAGAAAGAAACAAGAGAGAGCTTTCTGTCTGCATGCATACAGGGAAAAGGCCCCGTGAGGACACAGTGAGAATGTGACCATCTATAAGCCAGGAGGGTGGCCTCACTAGAAATCAGTCTTGATGGTGCCTTGAACTTGGACTACTAGAATTGTGACAAAATAGACTTCTGTTGCTTAAAGCACTCAGTCTGTAATGTTTTGTTACGGCATCCCTAGCCAACTAATAGAAGCCCTATGAGGTAAAAATATTAGCAGCTTCATTTTACATATAAGGACAAAGGCCTAGGAAATGTTCAGTAACTTGCTCAAGGTCACAAAGCACACAGTATATTAATTTTTAGCAGACCGGATGGCTACAAGATCAGTCAAAATAAGCTAGAAAGATATAAGGTGCTGTTAAGCAAGAATATTTAAAACACAGATACAATTAATAACAACAAAGCAAGATTGCTTATACTGTGATTATTATTGCTGAAAGAGAAATCTGGGCAGAGAGACACTATCTTATAGAAAATATCAGATGACTCAGAAAAGAAAGAAATGGAATTTTATATATATTTTTTGAGACTGGATAACCTTTGGAGCCAGTTCATCATGAATTTTCTAGGTTGACCCAGGAAAACAAACAAGGGGGTAGCTAGGAGAAAAAGATTGAGTCAACTGTCAAAGCCTGCTGTCCATACTAATCAAAAAGAGGAAAAACTCTGCTGAACATCACATTTAGGGTAAAGGCCAAATTCCTTAACATGGGCTACATTTGGAGTATAATGCCAGGATTTATTATTCAAATCAGAACATTTTTCAAAGTGACAGTACTTTTGCATTTTTTTTTTCTAGGAACATTTGGCTAAACTAGGACAGTCTAAGCACACATTTCTACAAAGTTACCTTAAGGATGAGGTCCTGCATCGTCTGACTCATGTCTTATATCATTTTCTTCCTTCATTTGTCAAACTCATTCTTGTTCAGAAACACAGCACATACTTTCAGCCCATCATTTCCAACCTTCTCTTTTCACTTGGGTGACTTATAACCTCTGTAGTGCAGTTATTCAGAAGTTGTCACCTCCCAATTTCCTCTTCATTGTACCTTGATGATATCTGGTCCTCCCTCACAAACCTGTCACCCTGGGAACTCTGCGATCACATCCTTGATCCAAGGAGGAATACTAACTGAATAAGTCAACCAACTATGGCAGTCCTCTGTCTGGGCAATGACTTAAGGAGGAGGTGCCAGTTTGGAGTTGTGTGTGGCAAAAAACAACTCCCTATTAGTGGCTTGAACAAAACAGGAATTTATTTGTCCCTCATGGCCAAGAAGGGAGAAGGGAGATGGTCAAGGGATGATATGGTGCTACAGCTGTCAGGAACTCAGCCTCCATGTTGCTTTGTGGTCTTCAATTCATGCCTCCAGATCTCAGCCATCATGCTCACAGGCCAGGAGCAGGAAGCACGGGCATGCTCCCTCCCTGGAAGTCTATATGCCCCAAATTACACAAATTTCTTCCAGTTACATTCCATTGATAAAACAGTCATAAGGTCACAGTTATTGGGTATGCTGAATATTTCATCTTTATTCCAGATGCCTATGGAATTACACTGAAGGGAAGGACTTAGTCTACAAGCTTATTTAGTTTTCTCTCCCCTGGTGCATATCAACTAGAACCCTAGCTGCAACGATATTCAAGTGAGAAAGAAAAAAACTTCTAACTTTTTGGAGGCATAACCACAAAAAGACCAAGTTTTAAAAGGAAACAACAGAGCAAAAAGTAGAACCCAAGACCACAAATATGTAGTTAATTAAGCCACTAAATCCAACAGTGAGGAAAGCTGCTCTACCTTAACATGTCCTATGTCCTAATATGAAGCAATTTCTTCCTTCCTAATTTTCTTTCTTCTTCTTTCTTTCTCTCTCTCTCTCTCTCTCTCTCTTTCTTTTTCTCTTTCGTTATCTTTCTCTCCCTCCCTCCCTTCCTTCCTTCCTTCCTTCCTTTTTTACTTTTTTGTGGTGGTGTTGGAATAGAACACACGGTCTCCACCAGCTGGCAAGTGATCTACCACTCAGCTCAACCCCCAGCCTGAGAAGCAGTTTCTTTATTGTATAAGCCACTTAGGTTCAGAGTTCCTTCTTCTTCTACCTGAAAGTGTTTTAAATGAACTCCCTGAAAATCTCCCTGAACCCTCAGTCTCCATTAGCGTCGATCTTAGTAACCTCTTCTTTCCCTTTGGAGAACTTATTACAATTTTGTCACATAAGGTTAGAAGTTTATTTCTCTCTCACTGAAAGACAGTTATGACTAGGATTACTCGCACTTTTGTTCCATCCTGCAGGAAAGGGAAAGAGAAATAAGGTAATAGAACAAGTCCTTCCCTTCAGTCTAATTGGGCCGATGTGGCAGAACCATTGCTAGTTGTCCTCTAAGGTCCATTATTATCCTCAACTTTTAGCAGAGCACAGAGCCATCTGGAATAAAGATTGCATTTCTACACTTTCCTTATAACAAGATGTGGCTCTGGGAAGTAAGAGCAAGTAATTACAAGTCTGAATCATTTATCTATTACTTATTTAAAATCTAGCTCCTTAAGAGCTCCTTAAGCTCCGGGGCTTAAGTCATGAACTTCAGAGCTCTGTTTTGTCCATTATTGTATACCTAGCGAATGGAATGGAATGGCTAGCACACCACAGGCTTGTAAGTCTAGAGTAACTATCATAAAAATGATCTTGATTAATAAGCTTCATTCACAGAGATCAGTCCTCCTTGAAGGTAAAGCTAAAACCACTCGGCAAGAATAACTTTGGGGGTCATTCTCTCCTTTATTTCTAGGTTTTTGCCATATCTTATTTACTATTTTGACTACATCAAACATCTGTTCTATAGCGTGGTGAGACCTTGCGTTTGAATATTGGGGTACTGACCCCTGTGGCTTGAAAAGGAGCCACAGCAAAGAGAAAAACACAGAGGACAGTCTCAGCAGAAGTCTCAGTGGCTGTGCTGTTGATGTCACTTGGGCTTCAGAGGCACAGGGAGTGCATGAAGGGAAATAGCTCTAACAGTCTCTTCTCGCACATTGCAATGTGGAAGCAGTATCTTCCCAACCACTGGGGACCTCGACTACCCTGCAAGTGGCAATCCTAGTCAAGTCTAGGAGATAAATGTAACTTCTTTTAAAAAATATTTGTACAAGAGTATATTTTAGATTTGTAAATATCCTTCTATTAAAAAAGGATTTGGAGATTTAATTCATTCACTTTACCTGATCATGGATATTTTGTTTTGAAATGGGAGATAAATATGTACAATATCAGTCTTCTTACCCCCATACCTTTTCTCTCTGGTTCCATGTTTCCTAGTTTTTTAGGGCAATAATTCATGACCTCTGCCTTTACCCTCTAACCTGCAGGTTCAAAGCTATAGCTATACTCAATCCTGTCTATAGCAAGGAACATATTAGCAGCATCAATACCCTTATATCCTGGAGCTCAGCAGAATTAACTAAAGATCCCTAATTGGGATCTGGGGGCGGGGGGCCAAATATGACAGCTTTGCTCCTTGAGCCTCTTTAGTGAGTAGCTATGTATATTCACAAAGTATAATTTTCCCATCCCATTCCTTTTCCCAGCTCTGTCATTCCTATCATACATAGGATTGAGAGGCTTCCATGGTCCTTACTTCTGAATTTAACCAGATTATTTAATGAGTACCCTGGGAGTCTTGCCCTGACTATCCACTGATATCTCGTGGTCTGCATGAGCACATCTTACTTAATTACCACCATTCACCTCCCTAATACCTAAAGATTGCCTCTATTCTAAGTTTCTCAACCCTGGGTTCTTCTCTAATACTCATAAAATTAACGCCAATGAATGTCTGTGAAATGTGACTTCAAAGGTTTACCAAGAATTACTTCTGTATGAATTAATATAAATGGTCAAGATATATTCTTGGATCTCCATTATCTACATGTTGTATTATAGCAACTGTCTCTTCAAGCTCTTGAATAACTTTTAAAACTTGTTATAAAGATAAGAACTAATTCTTAAAAATGTGAATTCTAGGTTTCATAGGAGAATTGTTCTCTCTAAACTGTCAAACCAGAGGAAAGTGCAAGTGTCAGCTGTGTCCCTATCTTTATCTACACTTATATCCAAAGGCTCAATGAAACTGAAGAAGTGTACTTTTAGGGTTACTAAAGGTTACTCTTTCTTTATCCTTGAGAAAATAGAAAAGAAATTCATGATTCTTGAACATCAGGTCAAGAATCACTTGGCTCTCCACTAGGAAAATCTCCACATAATTTACTGTCTGATAATTTACATGAAATGTGTCTCACAGAAATGAACATAGGCATCCACAGAGTTCATGTGCGACTCAGTCCTCATTGCTGATTGTTCCTGCATTGCAGCTGTTCTGACATGACTCTCAGGCACTGGGTCTTGCCTGCCTACATGGTAAAATCAGTGCACATGGCAAGATTCATTTTCCTGGGAACTACAGACAGATCTCATTCCAGGCTACAAGTCCTTTTCTTCCCCACCCACTCCTAGAATATCATACACCTTATGACTGACTCCCACAATATGATACATGATTAAACCCCAAAGCAGAATTTGTGCTTTCATAATTTCAATTTTAGTAGTATATTCACATAATTCCAATAGTACTTTATACTTTCTTCCAATATAAGGATTTGCAGACATGTAGTAGTGGTTCACAGATGCTTAATATCACAAAATATTTTTCAGCACCTGGAAGTTAAAAGTCTAACAAATTACTTTAAAATTTTTTTTTTCCAGAGTAGACCTTTCCAAGTAAGAAAGATATGAAGAATTTGGATATTTTGTTATACATTTTTTTTAAGGTGACCAAGTGGAATAAATAAGAATTTCATGTGGATTTTTACCTTTGTAGGTATTCTTGGTTATAAAAAAATATATGCAAGATTTTCTAATCTTTTCTGTTTAATATTGTGATTTTAACTTCTTTTCAGCTTTACATGCATTAATAAGGAACATAAAAGTAGCAATAGGTCCAAACAAAGAATGTATCTATTACAGTAGATTTTGCCTGATTTTTTTTTTCCTTTATAGAAGTCAGATGGGCTGACGAAGCCACTGAGTGGCTCAATTGTTAAGAATGAGCAATGGCAGCACTTCCATCCAGTGGTGGGGATGGGTATCAAAACAGAAGATTGAACATGAAGACTGAGCAGGCAACTCATCAAGAACTTAGGAAAATATGTCCATATGAGTTCACATGACACGTGGAGCCCAAGATAGTCACTGGGAACTGAGGAAAGCGGGCAGGGAATCTGAGCACTGGGCACAACTCTGTACCACAGGCCCAAATGTGTGAGCAGTATAGCAACCTGAGCAAAAGGTTGAGTTTATATGAATAGGAATTAGGATTCAAAGAAACAAACAAAATAAAAAAAAAAAAAACACACTCCTCCACTTACAGAGTAAGAGTGGGCTAAGTTTCCCTAGCTTTTATAGAAATCCTTAAGGTATTCTGAATACGAAAGTTTATGAAATGGGAAATAGTCTTTGTGTCAGGAGTGCCCATAACCACCCTATTAGCAGGATTAGAAGGACGCAGTACATGGTCATACCCTTAGCTAAGGTTAGCACAGTGAAAAGATACAAAGCAACATCAGCCTGGGGAGAAGTGTGGAGGAAACCAGCACATGTCTCCAGTAGTCCCTTCCCAGTGGATCACATAAGGAACACTTAATTCCTCCAGCAGTGGATTCTAACATATAACTGTTGTCAACCAGGGAAGCTTATTAGAGACTTAGTGCCCAGGACTTTTACTGGGAGTTGTCTGCCTGGCATAAATGAAAATTCCAGATGCACAGAAGGGAAGCAGGTGTATGGCAGTCACTCATCTCATTTACAGAATGTTTTATGTCATCAGCACAGGGAACTATTTACTAGTCAAGTTCTCAGATGCCAGGCAAGAGCCAACCTTGAAAACTGGATCCCTAAGGATAGGAGTCTCAGACCTATTACATTAACTCATTTCCACAGCTTGCATAATCTTCTCCTTTTATTTCATTTCCATATAAGGGGGCTTGCTTTGTCAATAGGCATCGAGAAACTTTTATACAAAAGAGAGAACTCAAATAAATTAAAGAAGGTAACAAATCTCACCAGGCAAAATCTGAATTTCTGGATCTTACTTTTTCTGAGCTTTAATTGTCTGAATGAGACCTTAAATCCAAACTTGATGCTAAGAACTCTTTCACAGATCCATTCACTTCAGCTGGGACTAGTTTCTTTGGAATGTATATGCAGTGATACAAATTAGAACCTGAGCTACAGTTTCCACAGTGAGTTTCAGGGTTAGTTAGAAGAAGCCAGGGAGAGAGAAAAGTTGACTCGTTTCTTCAACTAAGAGAATGCCACAGGCTTCACCAGGAGTCAGGCCAACCCTCTCTTTCTCGAAAAGGATGGCTGTCCAGATGATATGAGCAGAGAAGTTGAATGTTAACTGCCTAGACTCTTCAAAGAATCTCAATAATTTTGGGATGTTTTTGACTGGGCTTCTTGTCCATTTCTCTTGGAAGGGTGAGGTATCAATCTTCAGAAACCAATGGTTTCTGGTAGAGTTTCTGATTCTTCTTCTAAAGATATTTAACACACCAGCTGGCTCATATATGCGAGGTAGGCAGCTATGAATAACTGAGATAATTTGTTGAGCAAGATAATAATGAAGTACATGTAGAGCAGAAATAGTGGGTCAGATGGCCAGCTTCAAAAATGAAGTCTGAACTGGGTATCATGGCACATGCCTTTCATCCTAGCAACTGAGAGGCTGAGGCAGGAGGATCCCAAGTTTGAGAATATCCTCAGTAAGGCACTAAACAACTTAGCAAGACCCTGCCTCAAAATAAAAAATAAAAAGGGCTGGGGAGGTAGCTCAGTGGTAAAGCACCCCTGAGTTAAATCCCAGGACCACCCCCCTTCAAAAGAAAAAGGGGGGGGCGGAGAGCCTGGGATGGGAATGAAGAGCTAGAGTGCAAAACTAAGATGCAGAAAGTGACACACTGGGAGGATGAACATAAGGCTAGAAATCACTTGGAGAAAAACTATAGAGACCCTTGGCTGACACTGGGCTTTTATAAGCTCTCTAGTCTATGGAGTGAATCAATTAGCTTTATTTGAAAGCTTTTAGGCAAAATAGACAATTTTAGTGTAAAGGAAAAATATATGAAGGAAATACGCTGTAACAACAATTATATTCTTGAATTTTCACATGTACCATGGGAATCATTCTTGAAAAACTTCTTGAAGAAATAAAATGACTTGAAAGCAGTAAGTTTTTAAACTATTCTAACAGGCTGGAGACTTCTATTGTTAGAACAGCCTGCTCTGGTGGCATCTGGGAAATTGGCTGGTAAACAGTTCCCTGAACTTCCCCTAAGTGATAAGAGTGGCCCACTGTGCCCAAATTGTAGAAAGATGTTTTATGTGCAGCACCTGTTTTCTTTCTGGGAGTTTGGAGTTTTGATATGCTTACAGTTCTCCTTTGTGCTTATGTGTGTATGTGGGTTTGTTCCCTGGTTTTCTTTCTTCCAAGAGATTCACAAACATAGCACCTACTGGAATTATTACAGTGGCAGAGTCTATTTCCCAATCTCGAGTGATAGCTAATTCAATTAACTAAACAAATATCTCCAAAACAACCACCATCACCATGACCACCACTCCAAAGAAACCTCCTGCAAAAATTTCTCATCTGGTCTACTGATAGGCAGTCTCATTCCTTGCTACGAAATTACTGACTTACCTAGAGCCTCTGTGGTCATGATGCAGCTAATCTAAAATCCTCAAAGCTTCCTTGTCTCCCTGAATGATGTTCACACTTACTAATTAGCATGACTCTTCTATGGTTTGTCGTTGGCTTACATATCCAATTTAGCTTTATACTTTGGCATTTTATCAATTTACTCTTTTAATGTTTGTTACCTGCACATGACATGCATTCTTTACATGAGAAATTCTTCAAAAATATCACTGTCTATGGATTCAGGCTATCTCAACTAAAAAAAAAAAAAAAAATACTCTATTTTTTGAGCATCTACCATGTGCAAAGTTCAGTGTCCTGAGTACTGAAAAAGGTTAGAAAATGTCAAAGCATCATCCTGACTCTCCATGTGGACAGTATAATTTCGAATTCTTATCTGAGAGTCATCTCGAATTTGAGTCCTTAATGTGCCAGACCTAAAACATGCTCCATTGCAAGAACTTCCTTACATAGCTTAGTGCTTCGTGGACTCTTTGGATATTTTTAGCAACAACATATTTGATTGGAATGCGAGCTTTTTAGGTTTATCCCCTTTTTAAACAGCTGAACTGTTTAACCATTTGCATACAGATTTATTTAAAGCACTTCCTCATAAAAATGATTTATTCTTCTTCCCTATCCTTAGCTGCATGTTACAGAAGAAAATTTATTTGCAAATAAGATCAAAACTTAACCTTTATCCTATGTTTCCTCCTATTCTTCAGAAATACAGTTAGGAATATCTTCCCCATTTGACCATTCCCTACTTACTTGAGTGTTGGCAAAGCATACCAATTGCTCCTTTCCTTACTTCCACTAGGTTATGAGTATAAACTATCAAAGTGTACAAGGATATTTAGTTTAAAAGTCCTAGATTTTAATTAGAGGTCTGTAGTATTATTTTACATAAACCACAGCCTCAATTTCCATCTGTGCAAATCTTGGTGTCTGACAAGTGAGAATTTGGAATACTAGAAGATGGATATTTTATAATGCTTAAGATTAGCATTAATAATGAACATGTGACAGTTCCTAATATTTGCTTACCAAATATTTAATAATTTTTATAAAGCAGACACCATGGGAGGTGCAAAGAGGAGAAACAGACAAAAACACATTAACATTGGAGATTTTAACATCCCTCTCAATTCAAGAAAATCAACATTTTATAATGCTAAATATACAAATATTAAATGCTAAATATACAAATGACATAAATGACAATGCTAAATATACAAATGACATAAATAACAATGAATAAGGCAGATCTCATATTTGTGTATATACACATATATCATATTGTTTACTATTAATAGAAAATGCATTGCTTTCCAAATGTACATTGAATACTCAGGGTTTCTCTTCTCATGGTTTCAGTTACCTGTTGTTAACCAAGGTTCAAAAATATTAAATGAAAAATTTCAGGAATAAACAATTACATTTTTAAATTACATACCATTCTTTGTAACATAGGATATAATCTTAGGCTATTCCCTTCCCTCTCACCCAAGATATGAACCATCTTTCACTTAGTTATACACACTGTGTACACTACCCACTCCTTAGGCACTCCGAGCCATCTAGTTATCAGACCAACTGTCATGGTACAGTAGTGCTAGTGTTCAAGTAATCCTTTTTTTTTTCTTAAGAATGGTCCCAAAGCACAAAAGTAGTGGCTCTGGCAATTCAGATGTGCCAAAGAACAGCTGTAAAGTGCTTCCTTTAAGTGAAAAGGACAAGTCAAAGAAGGAAGATTTCTTGAGAAAGACTACATTCATTGCAATAATGTAATTATTATTCTATTTTATTTTTAGTTATTATTGTTAATCACTTACTGTGACTAATTTATAAATTCAACTTAACCATAGGTACAGAAAAACACAAAAAATATGGGGTCTTCTACTATCTTTGTTTTTGGCCATCTACTCAGAGGTCTTGGACTATATTCTCCATGGACAACAGGGAGAACTACTGTAGTCACAAAAGGAACTTTTTAAGGGCACAAAGAAGACCTTGATAATTCAAAGAGCAGAAATACTACAAACAGCTTTCTCTGCTTATGTGAAACAAAATCATATTAATTTAAAACAATCAAAAAAACCAAGATCCTTCCTCCTGAAAATTCTCCCCCCACAACATACACACAGTTAAACAACACTTTAGTCAAAAAAGAAATACAAAGTTTAAGCACAGCATATCAGAAGTTTTCAGATACAACTACTGCAGTTATCTAAGCAGTAAAAATAAAACAAAAATATGTTAAGTAAATATTCCATTTGCAATGCTAGCAAATTAAGGAAAAATTCACAGTTAAATACAAAAATTAATCAGTTAGAAAACAAAGAACCATAGCCTTAATTAGTAAACACAAAATTTAGTTTTTAGAGAAATAATTTTTTGGCAACTTGACAGTATTATCTTTCTACCCATGAACGTGGAATGTTTCTCCCAATTTATTTAGTTCTGATTTCTTTCATTGAAATTTCATAGTTTTCCTCATGTAGATTTTGTATACATTTTGTTAGATTTAAGCTCAAGTATTTCTTTATCGGTGTGATGCTAATGTAAATGGTAATGTGTTTTTAATTTCAATTTTCAACTTGTTCATTGCGTGCTCATTGTGTATAGAAAAATGATAGATGTTTGTTTATTAACCTTGTCTGCTGAAACCTTGTTATAATGTCTTATTAGTTCCAGGAGACATTTTGTATATTCTTTCAGATTTTCTACACAAATGACTGTCATCTATGGGGGAAAAATTTAAATGCAATTAAAATAATGAATAATAAAAGGTAGAAAGCACAAACACACATAGTGAGAATTACAATTAACAGTCATCAGAACAAAAGAATAGCAGCTTGTGGGAATTTCTATCAAAATTTTAAAGAACAGATAATCCAAATGCTACTTAAAATATTTTAGGACATAGAAACATAAGGAAAACTTAAAAATTCATTTTCTAATTTGCATATATCACAATGAAAAATGAAAAACACATTATCAATTCCACTGTGAATATTAATGACAAAATTTTAAAAAGAAAAAAATGAGCAAAAAACGCCCCAGAGCACATTGCTAGGGGACTGACAGATGAGGATGGTGGGAACATGAAGAGAATAATTCTACAAAATGGGCCCACTGTGCTGTCCCCCACATGCTTTCTTCGCTACAAGGCAATTTACCTGCAGCTCTGCCTGGCCTAAGTAGATGTATATGTCACATTAATAAAGTTCCTGTTACCTGCAGAAGAAATGCAGGCCCAAGATAATGCGGATGGGAGGAACCCCAGGAGACTTTGGTGACCAGAATCTGAAACTCAGGGAGATAAGAATAATTCTTCCTAACAATAAAATCTGTAAGAATGGATGGTTAAGAACCCAATTAGAACTGGTCAGCATGGGCCAAAGTGAACTAGAGTAGCCATAGCAGTGAGTACTTAAGTCTATGTCATCTTGCTATCAGTCAAAAGTCTTGAGATATACCTGGAATCATCTCTGGGATCCCCAAAAAAACTGGAGTGCAGGTGAGACACATTGTCCCTCTCCTCTCCGAAGAACCCATTCTCTCCCTTAAGTGTCCCCTTTGAAGGATATGGAAAATAACAACCCCCAGGGAGAAAAGGAGAACAATGGGCCCCAGGGAGAAAAGGAAAAAATGGGCTGTGAACTTTTACAATTTTTCCTAGCTACAACTATCCCCTGAATGCCCAACTGGCACATTCTGCTATGACTCAGTCTCACTGAACCCTGTAAAACTCAGACCCCAATTGTAACCAGTTGCCATTTTCCTCCTGAAAATATGCCCCTCCACTGTTTAATAAAGCATCGCTGATCTGTTGAGGTCTGCCTCCATTTTTTTCTTCTTTCTCTTTCATTTGCTTTCACCCTTTCCCCATCCCATCAACAAACTCATTCCTGTTACTCTGAGAGACCAGTCTGCAATCTTTCTGACTTAATAGCAAGAATCGGGGATTGAAGGGTGGGTCTTCACAGTGCCTCGGTTTCCCAAAAGGCCCCAGCTCTGTAACAATATTACAAACTAATTCAAGTGGAATTATTTCAGGAATGCTTAATGGTTCGATATATGAAATCTATTCATAATAACCTGTCACATTAGAAGAGAAAAATTATGTGATTGCCTCCAGAGATGCAGAAAATGCATTTGAAAATAATTCAGTACTTGTTCATGTTTAAAAAAAAACCCTCCCAATAAAATAGAAATTAGTGAATAGTTCCTTAATATGTTCCATACTACACAATGATATATGTGTATACATATTTCCATCTCAGAACCAATTTTACCTATTGGAGGAAAACTTCCCTCTTAAATCAAGCACAAGACAGATATATCAGTTGTCTCCATTATTATTAAGCAGTGTGTTGGAAACATTAACCACTGACATTAACAATTAAAAGTATAATAATTGGAAAGAAAAGGGAAAATGATATCTAATGTAGATGATATGATTAAATATCCAGAAAATCAAGAGAAACATTTGGGAAAATATAACAGATTAAGAGAATTTCCTGTCCCATCCTGCTTCTGCTCTTTTTCAACAAAAGGAGTTTTCCTGACACGGACTAAAACTGAGGTGGGGCAGGGGTCGGCTCTGAACTAAGAGGAACTTTCTCCTGTTGAAAGAAAGAAGCAAAAGAGCTTCAACCCTCACCTTGTCAGATACAAAAGAAGTACAGAGTGGAGACTGTCCCCTTAGGAAGTCTGTCTAACACAGTATCATTAGGCATATAGACATTTCTTGCCTTTGTTTCATTTCCCTGTTGCTGTCTCTCCTACCTTGCCTTTTCTTTAAAAGTTCTCAAGTTCATGGATTTCGAAGATGGAATATTTTCAAAGTGTTCTTTCTTCAAAGCTGAGTTTGAATAAAACCTATTTTCCTACCAATTTGACTCTGACTATATCTTGGAGCAGTTAAGCACTGTGGCCTACCTTCTTCCTCCCCAGGTGGTATCAGAGTCACTCTGTTACACTCTCGGTTATTAAAGTTCAAAACGGTGGTGTCATAACAATAATATTAATTCCACTTGTGCTTTCATAATCTACTTTCATTTTGTATTTTGCAGAGAGAACCCTTATCTAAGCAGTTGCTAAGTCATGTATATTTTGTCTTTGAAATGTCCATTCTATCACTCATCCTTTTTTCTGTTCCACTGCCAACATTCTCAATTGTTCAGCCTTCTCATCTATCTTATCAATGGCTGACTGCCTGCTTGCATAGTGATGCTACTCTTGCTTAATATGTAAATTCCTTGATACAAAGTCCCAACCTCATGACCTGTTTTTCTACAATAGGTCCTTAATTTACGATTCCAGATGTACTCCTGCCTAATCTTTTAATTGCACATTGTTTAGCTGAATCAGACTAGTGGGTGTTTCTTATATGCCTGTACTTGCAACTCAGTATATTTTGAAATGTTCTTTCTTGGCATTACCATTTGTAACAAGCTAAGTTACTCACTCTGTAAGAAGATGTTAATGTTGAGACACCGTCTTAAGTATTTTATATATGTTGTTTTGTCCTCTATCCACAGATGTGGTTTCTTCCTTCTCTGAAGTTGGCAGCACTGTCACCAGGTATGGTGATGCACTCCAGTAATCCCAGCAACTCAGGAGGTTGAAGCAGGAGGATGGATCAAGTTCAAGCTGCATCAGCAACTTAGGGAGACCCTGTTTCAAAATAAAGAATAAAAAGGATTGGGAATGTAGCTCAATGGTGAAGTACTTTATTTATTTTATTTTATTTTATTATTATTTAAGATATGTGAGAGTAAAAATGATTAATACATATCTCTCTTCATTACTTGTACCACAGTAGCCATTCAATAGCTACTTGCTATATTGAATAGTGTGGCTGCCTAAAAGATATAAATTAATGTCTGAAACTCAGTTTAGGATCCTTTGCCTTATTAGTGCTGTATTCTCTAACCCTGGAACTGTTCCTGGCACATGCTAAGCAATTACTGACAATTCTACTTGCATGGCTGTAGGAAGATTAACTGGTAATGAATGAAGCAAAGAAGCAAAGGCTCCACAACAGACAATATAAACCAGGATTAGGTTTAGATCATGTTTTTGGTTTACACCTATCATATTCTATAAATGGTGTTCTTAACCTATTTATGGTTTGTGGGCACAAATTTAAAAAATTAATTACAGTGAATTACTGTACCCTCTGAATCCTGTTTTTATAATTGTGAAAATCCCTAGCTGTGAAAGGAACAAAAGTATTGGTAGTTAGTATATTCAAGGTCAGAAATTGGCCCAGTCTGATTCCTAAATCCCTTGAGTATTGGAAATGTGGTAAATTAATTCCATTACTTAATGCTTATTACTTCACGTTTTTATTATGCTGTATAGCAATTCCATAGCTATTATCTCTTTTGAGTCCAAGAGCCTAGAGAGGTTGCCATTCGGTAATCAGCAATTCCTGTTAAAATGCAAATATTTAAAATTGTATCACGAACCCTTAGCTTCTAAAACAGCTTTAGCTATCTGTAGAAACAAAGCATTATCAAGAATTGGACCAAGATTGAAGGTGGAAAGTAAAGGAGCGCAATATTGGTGTACATGTGACTGCTTTTAGGGACCTGGGCGGCCTTATTTCTACCCTCTCTCCAGATCCTCCTAAGAGGCTTAAGTCCTAACTTTGACCAGCTTTGATAAAGCCGGAGAGGACCACGCGTTTTGTACAGCGCTGTTTCCAAACACGACACATAAGAACAGACTCCAAACCATCTTTGCTTGCCGCTGTTTTTAACTTAAAATGAACGGCACCGAGGCAACCAAGAAACCGCAGTCCCAAACCACCTGACCCACGAATCGAGAAATGAGGGTGGGCTATTTCCTTCATTGAACCCAGGGAGGGAACTAAGAACTGGAGAGGGCGGATCTGCTTTGGGACCCCGCCCCTTCCAATCTCATCGCTGATTGGTGGCAGCTCTTGGCCCCGGACTGAGGGGCGGGTTCACGGACAAGTCGCTCTTTACAGCGCGGTCCCTCTCGCGCGGTGGGTGTGTCGTGGTGGGCGGGTGCGCGCGCGCTCACGTCGGAGGACCGGAAAGGAGGCGGGGCCGCGGCTGCGCGCGCTCCCGGAACGTGCGCACCGCAGGCGGCGCGGATCGCAGGGAGCCGGTCCGCTGCCCGAACCGGACCCCGAGTGCCTGTGTGGAGACAGGGCTCGTGAGAGAAGGTCGCGATGAACACGGTGCTGTCGCGGGCGAACTCCTTGTTCGCCTTCTCGCTGAGCGTGATGGCGGCGCTCACCTTCGGCTGCTTCATCACCACCGCCTTCAAAGACAGGAGCGTCCCGGTGCGGCTGCATGTCTCGCGGATCATGCTGTGAGTGCGGCCGAGGCCGGGGCTAATGGGGCAGGGCACCTGAACCGGGCCTGGCGGGGCGGAAGCCCGGGCGATGCACGGGGGACGCCGGCAGGACGCCCGCGCTGTCCCCAGGGTCCCCTCTGGAACGGCCCTTCACCCCGAAGGCAGACGTCCTGGGCGGACTGGCCGGCTCTCCCGGCTCTCCCGGCTTCCCCTCGAAACTCCCCCCTCCGTCGTAAATTCCCGGGCTTGCTCTTAAATTTTAATTCTGAGTTGCTCGGGTCGGTGCCTCCGCTTCCTTCCTGTTCCTCACTTCCCTCACCCACGCCTGGCCAATGAGGGAGCAACACAACAGCAAACCCGCGCCGCCGCCCGGCCCGGCGCCTCCCGCGCGTCCCGGGGCCGGTGGTCTGCACGCGCCCTGGAGCGCTGCCGCCGGGCCGGGTCGGCGTCGGGCCTGGCTCCGGGGCTCCGTTACGCTTGGGGCCAAAGCAACTTGCAGGGTGGCTTTTGTGCCCTCTGTAACCGGAGTTTGTCCTGTTTGACATTCCTTTTACAGTTCTTGTCTTTCCACCTTCAGAACGCAGTAAATACTTGCTGCTGCTTTGAAGTTAGGATGCAGGGTTTGTTAAGATGCACCGAGAGGATTTTGAACATCTCAGCCTTCTGATTCAACCTCTTCTTGCGTTTCTATTTAGTTGTATTTTTTTTTGTTGTTGTTGTTGTTAGCAAAACTTTTCTGGAATAAATCTGTGAAGACGTAAAAAATAGGATTTTGGAATCAGTAGCATTTCGCTATTGCCTATTTTTTCCTTTGTATTTGAAAGTCTCCACCACTGTTGTCTTTGATTTGTACCATTTTTAATCCCCATACCCAGTTACTCTGTTCCATCTAACAATATCTGTGTCTTTCTGCAAGCTTTAGTTTAACTTCATTGTCAGAATCACTAACAAGCCAGTCATCTGATAGTGATGCCTCTCCTTTTTTTTTTTTTTTTTTTAATGTAACCCATCTTTATTTTTGTTATACTGTTCGAAATTCACATAGACCTGGGTTGGAAACCAGCACCACTGTTAAGTTTTGTGAGGGTTTAGAATGTGTACTAAACACTGAATAAATAGATGTTATCTTGAGAAAATGTCTTACTTTTCTGAACCTTAATTTCCTTTTATTTAAAATGAAAGTAATGCCTAATTGGTAGCCTTATGAAAATTATTTGAGGTAATTGTGAAAAATACAAAGTGGATTTGACACATGATAAACACTCAATAAATAGCAGCTGTTATTTTGGTTTTCCACACTGCCTGGTCATATGTAACCTTATTCTACCCATCCTTTTGTTTTACATCAGTATTTAAAGAATATTTTTAGCAGTTCTTATGTCTTCCCTTGAGTTTTTTTATTCTCTTAAGGTACATGAAAATAACTGGAGACATTTTTTTAAATATTGAATTGTAATGTTTACCCTATTTTCACACTGAATTCTCTGTTTACTTGTGGAATTGCTGTTCCACCTGTGTACCACCAACCTAGATCCTTTCTTCCACTGTAAATTATTATGTGAATAGTGTATGATGTTATTATGTATGAAGGATGGTGAAACTTTTACCTTTACTTCTAGAAAAAATGTAGAAGACTTCACTGGACCAAGAGAAAGAAGTGATCTGGGATTCATTACGTTTGATATAACGGCTGATATCCTTTAAAGAAATACTTATTTTCTTTTTCTGTAGTTTTGTAATCAGAAGCATGTTGTTTAGAGATTTGGGGGACAGCCAGTATGACTACCCAGTTGAATCACCCAAACCTTGTATGTAGTTTTAATACTTGCTCATACTTAGAGAAAAAGGTAGACTCATGAGTTTTGTACATGTAACTTTAAGTTCTTCCTTACGTTGATTGAAATCTATGTAAGAAACTATGAATCTGTGAAAAACAAAATTAGATCATTTGGATTAAAGAAGGAAAAACGTTACGAGAGTTCAGTCTCCCTAGAAATATATCATGTATGGTCTCAAAGAATCCATATTTTATGATAGCGGAGAGAAACGTGTTTAAAAAGTAAATTACATTTGTAATGGTTCAAACAGCTGTTGTTGAAATGGATATTGTTAAACCATAATAACATTTTGTTGTGATAGTTCTTTTTATAAGAACTTGTAGAAGAGTCAGAAATCTTAATGAAAAGAGTGACTTTAATGGGGATGATTTCTCCTTATTCTGAGTTTCTCTCTCTTAACAACTCTGGTCATTTTGGCCACTTTAATTTTATTTAGGGTTATATGTAAATATCTTGGCAGTGTTGTTCTTTCCCATTTCTGCCCTGATCCTGTCTTGCTTTCTAAGGCCCCATGATTAATGATCATGGAGATTGAATAGTCTGAATTTGTGTAAAGCAACTGTCTAAACATTTTAAGCAGATGATATTCCTGGGGAGTTTACCTTCAGTTCCTACTACCATGGAATTCCTTTTAATTTTTCAGAAATTATTGAATTTATAAGTAGACTAGAAATTAGTTCTAAAGGCAGCTTTTTAGAAAGTAGGATGCGCCACCAGGCAAGTCTTAGGCTAAACTTTCTGTACTTTCTGTACTTTTAAGTCTTGACATCATTTAAAAAAATCTCAAGGAGTTTTGATCTAGAATGAAAGTAGTCCTTTTTTGTATCTAGAGAATAACAGTGAAATCTTCTGATATCTTGACTACTTTATTTATATGTTACCGATCTCATTATTTATAGTTTATTTGGATTTTCTTAATGCTACTGCAAATTCTTGAAATTGTACCTGTTATTGTAAAGAACTGTCCTAGTTTTCTCAATTCTATTCAAGTGATTCTCCGTGGCTATGCATAATTAAAAGTGAAATGTAATAGACCTGTCACTATAAATATATAAATACACATAATAAAATGACAATTTACATATGTATTTAATTAAATCCAAATATAAAAGTCTGCTCATTTGTTTGTGGTGGCACCAGTATGGTAGTTAACTCTAGTAAGTGTACTTCCTTCCCCCAGGCTTAATGGTGCCAAGTTAGTGTTCATTTGCTTCTTACCAAAGCACGTCATGTAGATATTTTGATTTCTGTGGGCATATAAACAAAAGCAACTAATATATTTTATATATTAGCAACTAATATATTTTATTAGCAACTAATATATTTTATATAGTTAGCAACTAATATATTTTATATTAGTTATATTATATATTATAACTAATATATTTTATTAACTTGGTTAATTACTTGAGCTTAGTTCAGGTTTGCATATTGTTAAATTTAAATAGTGGTGATTTGGTTATACTTCGGAGCTCCAGTGGAATTGGGAGTATTTCAAGTACATTCAGTTCCACTGGAGCTCCAAAGTATAACCAAATCACACTATTTAACAATATGCAAACATGAACTAAGCTCAAGTTAATAGAATGTATTAGTTGCTTTTTACATTCACGCAGAGATCAAAAATCAAAAAAAATTTTGGATATTTTTGTTATCTTAACTTTTGTTATCTTAATACTTGCAGGAGTAGGGGAGGATCCTGACTTTACATTCTATTTTGGCTTTGGAATGGGCTGGATTTTATAAAATATCTTCTGTATATTTTTATTAAATTGATTCAGTATGTTTTGGACCACCTCTGCTTTTTTTTCTATTTTAGTATTAGTATTGCTGTGGATAATTAATTGAAGAATAACAAAAGATCTTTTAACACTTGTGTGCTTCCTTATGACTTGAATATTCCTTAATTTGTTTACATTTAGAGAATATATTTGATTGGAATGTTAAACAGTTGTTTCTTTATTTGTCAGCAGAATATTCAACAAAAAATAATGTAAGTATATATATTTAAGCATATTATAATAGTTACTTAAAACTTTATTCTTTATGAACAACAAATAGAGATGTTCATGTATTTGAAATATCTGACCTGCATGTGGAGAGATGACTATTAAGAAAATTTTATCTAGTCTGGTAGTCTCTCTGTTGTTTTTTTTTCTGTGTATACTGTAGCTCCTTAGCATTGTGGCGTCCAAAAGGGTGTGCATGCAAAGTAATTGATAGGTATATAATGGAAACAATTTAGAGTTTCTGTTGTGTATTTCTCAATTAAAATTAAAGGGAAATAATTTAAGCTCTACTAATAGTTGCTTTGTGAACTGACATTAATACTTATTCAGTCCTTAAGTCAGATGGTCATATGCCTACTACATGGAAATATTCTGGAGGAAGAGAAGGAGTTCTCAATGCCAAGAGGTTGACCATACTACCTAACAATCATTTATTCACTTTCAGCATTTTGCAAAATGTTGTAGTACATAGCAGATTGTATTATCTAGTTTTAAATAATTGCTATTAAATGGAAAAATAGCTTAAAAAAAAGTCCTGCAAAGAAAAGAAAGATTGAAGATAATGCTGATGTTCCAATACATAAACAATAAAAAAGGTAGAGCCCATGTATCTGTTCCTGTTTTAGCTGCTAAATCAAGTTAAAGAATTAAAAACAAACAAACAAAAACCAAAAAAGCCTAAGTAATCTAATAAAAAGATGGAGGAGAAAATTCCATTAATTAAGATTATTTGAAGTGAAAATTTACATTGACTGTCAATGATAAATAGTACATGTATATTATATATATAATAAAGGACATAGCTTAGAAGTTTGTGCTCAAAATAATTTATGATTAAAAACTTATAGACTTTCTAGTGGTAAGATGAGAAATAATGTTGCTGAACTCTGAATTACATATGAAATGAGGAAGTAGTCTTGCTGCTCAGCTATATTTTCTTTAAGGTGAATGTTCTTTTTCCACAGTTGAGATTAGAAAGCTACTTGGCAACAGAAATCAATAGAATCTGAGGTTTGATTAAAGCTTTCTTTATGAAGATAGGTAATCAAAAGCTATGGACAAGAAGGTGTGGCCAAACTAAGTAGCGGGACCAGGACCTGTGCTGGGTTTAGGGTTAGAGTCAGCGCTCCCTTAAGTCTGTCAACCAGTTGGAAGCAAATGTGTTTGCTACTTAATAAAACACTATAAAAATTTTTTAAAAACTGTGAAGATTTTTAAACATTTTTTAATCACCTGAGATTATTGAAAAATGCATCTTAGTATCAAATATTTATATTTTTCTTTTTAAAATATCTATGAGCTACTTTGCTATTAGATCAAAACATTAAAATGATTAATTTTATGATTGAAGGTGTTAGGTTTAGTCTGACTTAGCTTTTGTTGCAAGTTAGGGTAGGTGTTGGGATATTTAGATAGAATCTTGTTAAATCTTCTCAGGTTCTATTTTAGTACTGATACTGAAGGTATAAAGCGGTATAAAGTAGTAGACTTAAAATATGTAAGCCAACATAGAAATTAAAATGTTGCTTATAGGTTGTTGAGTTTCTTTTTTATACTGAGTATTGAACTCAGGTGATTTTCCACTGAATATATCCCCAGCCCCCTTTTTTATATTTTGAGACATCTTGCTAAGTTGCTTAGGGCCTCCCTAGGTTGTTCAGGCTGGGACTTGCTGTTCTTCTTCCTCTATCGTTTGAGTTGCTAGGATTATAGGCATGTTCTGCTGTTCCTGTCTTATAGTAGTTTTTGCAGGTTTTCATCAGTGTAGGCCAGAGATAGTTTGTAGGTAAAAGTGAGTCTACATTTTATTTGAACTGTATTTGTTTTCAAGGAAAATACACGTTAATCAGCTTTATCAGAATTTTTAGCACTTCAATTAATCACATACTTATTTTGAAAATGATAACAGGTTGGAACTACCGGGATGAAAAAGTTTTGATTTTTTTTGTCCTTCAAAATCAACAAAGTGTTCAACAGAAAAAGCTATTCCTGATAAATAGTAACAACTATACATGAGCATTTTACAGCTTTCAACAAATTGTTGAAGTAACTGTCACCTTTATAATTAATGTACCTAAATTATATTTATAATCCTGACTTAACCCTAGCATAACTAGTAGGATAATGCTAATTTGGAATTTGACAGATTATTGCTTTGGCAAATAATAGATATATACAGTAGTCATTTAATTTCAGCCTATCTTTGATTTTTACATATTTATTTACTTTTGTGGTACTGGGGATTGAACCTGGGGTCTCTCTGTTACTGGGCTACTTCCGAAGCATTCCGGGACCCGTTTTATTTTTTATTTTGAGACAAGGTGTGGCCAAAGCTGATCTTGTAGTTGTTATTATCCCACCTCAGCCTCCCAGGTTGCTGGGATTACAGGCCATGTGCCACCATGCCCAACTAGTTCTTCAGTCTTAGTGATTCTGTTTAATATTAGAAAGAGGCTTTAAGATGTTGGTTTAAACCCTCTTTTAGAAATAATTTCTCCACATTTCTTATTAGTTAATATAGCCACAACATACTGAGCATTCAGCCTCACGAGCTGGTGGATGATTGCTTCATGAGAACAACTTTCCTTGATATTTAGTAGGAGTGACAAGTTTTTTCTTTCTATTTTATGCTCCTGATTTTTAAATGGAACTTGGTTGTAATATGTTGAAATAAAGTGGCTTTAAAGAATTGTCTGACTTCTAGAATTCTGCTATGATAAAACAGCCATGCACATTTTAATCATAAAGGGGGAAAAGATGTTTCATTTCTTTGATGTTTCCTTGAAAATTTTAAGTTCTTGAAGACTCATCCATTTTCCTGACATCGTCTGGCAGTAGGAAACTCATACTAATTGGAATTAGCTCACTCTCTTTTCCCAGTATCATCCAGGGTCCACTCTGAGACGGAGAGTATCAGAAATTTTACAATGAAAAGAAATTTAAAAGAATACATCCTATCAAGGGATTCTAAGAACTTTGCTTTTTGGAGAACATATAGATAGTAAACCTTATAGTAAGAAGTGAGAACTCTATATAATAGACTAAGCAGAAGGAATGATTTCCTTAGGGAAATAAATTTTCTTTCCAAGGAAAGTTTGCCCCCTTCTTTATATATCTGCTTGCACCTTTAGCAGGTCCATCCAAGATAGATTCCTTTGTATGTCAAATTATTTATTAATACTTTTTAATGCTAAGGTGTTGTTTCTGATGAGTTACCTAATTAATTTTCATTTTAATGTAGGCTCTGAACCAAGTTGTCCTCTGGGACAAGATTGTTTTGAGAGGTGATAATCCGAAGCTGCTGTTGAAAGATATGAAAACAAAGTATTTTTTCTTTGATGATGGAAATGGTCTCAAGTGAGCACTTCTTTTTTATTTTTTATTATTTAGTAAGATGTGAAAGAGAAAGATGTAATGTGCTTTCATTTTAAAGAAAAATATTAGAGGGTAAAAAGGAAAATTGGGAGAGAGGTATTTATGTAGATCTGAAGTGTGAAGATATATAAATTGGGATCTAAGATAAGTAATTAGTTCTCTTGCAGTGTGTGAATGTAAGAGTCAAACTAATAAAGGCATACAGCTTCCACTCTTAAGTGCACAGGGAGCTAGGCTTACTTATATATGGTAGTGCTGATTGTCAAATTAAAGGTCTGCTTTCTGAACATGAGTCAGAGAAACCTTAATGAGAAAGCAGTGCCTTAGGTCTACAGGAATTGATACTCAGGCTTCTAATATTGGTTCTCTTGGCTTTTCTAAATTTCACTTTTGCTCTCATACAAAACGAGGCAATCAGTGATTCACTTCCCAGGTCATTTTTACCTCTTATGGTCTATGAGGTATTATCAGAAAGAATTTTAAAAGAGCTATTTTGACCAAACCAGACCTCTATATTTACAAATAAGAATTTCACACCATAAAGGATTTTGATTTGCTCCAGTTTGTGCAACTAGATAATGACAGAATTAGGCTTCAAATCATTGTCTTCTGATTCCTAGTATAGGTCTCATTTTATATTCACTGTGTTTTTCTCATGTAAACTTTTTAGTTACTAACTGCAGCTGTAAATAAGTTTAGATTGGTTTTTAAGGGATACCTGCAATTGTCATGCTGGTGTCTTTCAGCATTGTCCTTGGAATTGAAATGAGAAAAAATAGTTGTTTACAGATTAGAATTCCTGTTAGAAATAACTAGTTATAAAATATTTGACACCTCAGTGCTTGATTTAAAATGTTTTTATTGAACTACCAGTGTTTCTGCTGACATGTGTTTATTATCTTTTTATAGGGGAAACAGGAATGTCACTTTGACCCTATCTTGGAACGTTGTACCAAATGCTGGAATTCTACCTCTTGTGACAGGATCAGGACATGTATCTGTCCCATTTCCAGATACATATGAAATAACGAAGAGTTATTAAATTATTCTGAATTTGAAACAACATATTTTTATACTTAATGAATTATATCTCATTTATCTCTTCCCTTGCACCTTCATTTGTTTGGGGTTGTTACTTTGTCAGTTTTTTTTTGGTTATTGTGTTTGTTTTTGTATAAGAAGTAACATCAAAAGGCATATTTGAAGGGAAAGGTTAATAGGATACTCAGACTAGACTTTAAAAACAAAACAAAAACAAGGCCATTAGCAGAGTTTTATAATGATAAGACAACTACTAATAAGAACTTGATATATATTTGAAGTATTCCCTGTATTTCCATTATTATTTATGGAACATAAAGTGAGCATGAAGGGTTGTTAAAACTTTCAGGTGCCTGTAGAGTCATAAGAACTCTGAATTTTATGTTTGGCATTGATGCAAGTTCACATTGGTTGTGATTTAGATGTAGACATTCTCATTTATCTCTTTTAGTATATGTTAGATTACTGGAAAAATTAATATAGTTATTTGTTAGAAGCCTGGTTTACAAAAAAGCCAAAAGTGATAGAATTTTATTCCATTTGTCTTAGGAGACCCATAATGCGTGTTTTTCTTAGATGACTAGCAGCTTTCTCCACTTAAAGACTAAATACCTCTTCTGTGTTGTAAATCATTCAAACTCATATGTCTCAAGTCAATCAAATGTGTGTCTTTTAGTGCTATCTCTAAAAACGTTCCTTTGTGTATCTTTGTATACTTCTTTAGCATTGCCATTGAAAGTTGAAAATCTTTGCATGGTTTATCCTTTGAGTTAAGTTTGTTCTTGTGAGCATGCCAAGTGCCACTAAGTGGTAATTATTTGCAATTTTCCATAGGTTCACATTTTAATAATTATTGGAGTAGTAATAATATTTGGCAATGTGCTTTTCCATTTACAAAGCACTCTCTTGTGTTTTGCATTAGCCTCAATTACCAAGGAGGTAAGTAGTGCAAGTGTTAGTTCTTTGCAGATCAAGAAACTGAAACCCAGAAGTTTATTGAATTGCTCCAAAGTCAAATAGCAAGGAATGAAGTTGAAACTTGAAGTCAAATCTTGTGATACTCTTAAGTTTATCCTTTTTCTTATACCTCAGTTTATAGAATATCAAATTTGACTTCTATTTGTCATGTATTTTATTACCCTGGACACCCTTTTCTGATCACTCCTAGAAGAGGATTCCCATCCTGTATGGAAGCGACTAATTTTCAATTTGCCAATAACTTAGCATGGTTGTAACATCTCACTCTCCGCATAAATTCATTTTATTCGTATTAAAAGTGTAAGAAAATCTAAAGGTGTGAAAAAATATTGTAGAGATTAAATACATAATACATGATTGAGCATATGATCATATTTAAGATGATTTATTTTTTCTGTAGAGGGGAAATAAACATCCTCAAACGTAGCAATTGCAAATTATTCTTAAAAGCAAGACCAAACACTGTAGTTACACTATCAGCAACAACCAAAAAGGGCTAATATTTTCTAAGAATAGTTTAAATTAAATAATATTTGTTTTGTTTACCTCGTGAAATACATCACTGTTTAGTTACATTGATTTTTGACAGTTATCATATGTGGTTGTACAGTTCATGTAAAAGCATGTGCATCTGAGTTTTCAAACCAGCAGAAAAGGTCAGAGTTATGAATACTAGACTGGGTTTGGCTCCCAGCTTTTTCATTAAACTTTTCAGGGTCTCGGTTTCTGTATCTGTAAAATGACAGAGTTGGACTAGTTAGATGGTGATTGTTCACACAAGTGTATAAAATTTGTTTTCTGTTCAGCTAAGAGATTGAACAGAAAAAGCACCTTAGTAATGTGAAGATGGGAAGATTATTAAAAGGTTAGCATATAAGTCATACTGATCCGACTACTGCTGTTACATTTTACATCTACAAAATTTAATGTTACTTATTTTGTACAAATATTAGACATGTAAACTTAAAATGTGCAGAAGTCAAAGCTTATAAAAACTAGGAATATTGTGATTAAGTAAGACTTGCGCAATAAGCCTAAAATACTAACCAGACATGGGTTCTGGTTTAATAGCATTATACCTTTATGGTGAGTGGATCTATTACTCTAGCAGAGGTTAATATTGAAATATTGAGTTACAGTTTATTTGATAAGCCCCTTTTTTGGGAGTTTGGTGAGGGAGAGAAATAGACCCTACCAGCACAATGTGGATAAAGTTTGTTCATTTTTACTCAACTAAGGAAAACTGCTCAGGATTAAGAATGCTTCAACATGGGAATAAGGAACCTGCGTCTCAGGAACTCATTTTTGGGTGTGCACAGCTTTATTAGTTTACCATAATTCTACTTTTTTAAAGTTTGATTTGTGTTCAGTTTGGTAACCATATCCTTGTCTCAGTGTTTTAAAAAGGTGTCATCAAGTCTCTAAAAAGACAAGTCTTCATACTTAACAACAACCTAAGTATGATCAGAAATGTCTGAGCTCAGAGATTATTCTGAACAAAGAATAATTACTGGATACTTATTTAAAGTAATTACAGTAAGAAATGAATTTAATTTTAAAATGTAGCACTCATCCTTTAGCAGTTTAACCTAGGAAAACTGGTTAAATCAGTGTTTATTTCCATATTTGATTACATTTAGTTTATGCTGAAAGGAAAATAACAAAAAGCTTCAGAAATTCCTAAGGATGTAATAGGAAATGGATCATTTTGAATTTCCTTTCCTGGAATTATTTTGTAGTTCTTTGGTGGATCTGGCCAGCCAATTAAAAGCTTTGGAGTTGGAGTGTATAAATTAACAGAGGTGTTATTTTATAATACTTTGAATTGACTAAATGGATTTATGGGGAAAAACCCCGTAAGCTGTGAACTTTGATTAGAAACGTAACATCTATCCATTTCAAAAGCTTTCCTTGCTTTTAGCAGAGAGCCTGTGTACATTACTGAAACCACCAGTGGTTAAAAGGGTTTATTTCAAAAAGTTGTTGCATGTTTTGATGCAATTTGGAAAATTGTTTACTTTAAAAATACAGATTCACAAGAAAAAAGATCCATAAAAGTATGTTTGAGGATTTTCATAATTGCAATAAATATTCCAGCATTTTTTCTAATGAAAATGAATTTTGTTTATGAGTAAAAGTATGCATTTTAAAAAACTTTCAGATTTATGCTTTTTATGTCAAGCTGCTGAACTAAACGTAAAAGGAAGAAACCAAGTCTAGTAAGTTTGGGGGGCAGAGTAGAAGGGAGACAGTTAATTACACCTAAATTATCTTCTCCAGAGACTGTATGCTCCTATACTAGACTGTAAGCCCTTTGAGGGCAGGCTGTCCAATTTATCTTTGTACTTTCCCCAGCACCTAGCATAGTGCCTTGCACATGATAGGCACCCAATAAATACTGATAATGAAGCTACCGTGTTTCTGATATGGCCAAACCATGGGGACTGTAGTGAACACTTTTCTCCTTTGAAACTGCTACTTGTTTTCATTCTTGAGCTGTTCCTGACTTTAGATGGAACTGTTCTTCCTTTTAAGCTCAGTTGACTGTCCAGCTTAGGTAAACGGTGTTCTTGCTTCAAGTGCTGTGACTATGTTGTCTCAGACCTTACATAAGATAGAGTTTATTTATTTTATTTTTATTTACATATTTTTGTTTCCAGGGATAGAACCCAGGGGCGCGTAACCATTGTGCCATATTCCTAACCCTTTTTGAGACAGGGTCTTGCTAAGTTGCTTAGGGACTCACTAAATTGCCAATACTAGCTTTGAACTTGTGATCCTCCTGCCTCAGCCTCCTGAGCTGCTGGGACTACAAGTATGCACCACTGCACTCCATGGCAATATGCTATTTTAAGCCAAGCTTCAAATGCTGTTTCAGTTCATTTATATCATGAGACTATTCCCCCCTCCCCAGTATAAACCTAGGTTTGTTAGGAGTAAACACGCATTCAGTTAAATTTAGAGTCTACATATTTGCCACTTCAGTGGGTGTGCTGTGTCCAAATCCAGCTTCCCAAATATGCCACAACTTGTTGGAAAAATAATTGAATTCTAGGCAACTAGTGCGCTACTCTTTGGCTAATTCCAGCTTATCCATTGCCTGTTGGTGGTTCTCCACCTTGTACTTTTACTGCACTGGGCTCAAGGCCTGGGTAATAAGAAAGCAAAATGATGGTGGCCGGTGATAAGATTGATATGTTAATGTTTTACTTTAACACTTTAAATGCAACAAACCTGACGAACTCAAACATGCCTGTTTAAAGCTCTGGAAGAAATGGGTTAAAATGTACAGCTGACTGAAAGCCAAATGTGTTTGTTTAGCCTCTATCCTTGGGCTTATTGACTTCATTCAGCTTAACCATTACCACACATATATCTGACTGCACTGAACCCACTGAGTTGTGGAAATTCTACTTTGTAGAAAAAAAGAAACAAAATGCTGTCAAAACAGTAAAATTACGCATTTAGAGTAAATTTTTTTTAACAAGTTTATATGTCAGGAATATAAGAGGTCAGCTAGCTTTTTATTTTGGTTTTGTTTCTCATCAGTTCTTAGGATACTTTCTCTTGCCTCTCAGGTGAAGTATTAAAACAACTCTGATTTCAGAAGAGATGAATGAATTATTGCTGTAGAAAGAACATCATTTCAATCGGTGTACTTTAGTATATCCAAAGAAACCTTGAACTCGAAGGACCTTTTCATGCATGTAATTTATACACATCCTAATAGGGAACAGACAACTATGAGCCATGGGAACATGATGTCATCAGGATAATTCTATAATAAATAATCCCTATATTTTTATAAAAATTATTTTAAAAATATTTCCCCCCTTTTTTTTTTTTTCTGGACCAGGGCTTGAATCTTAACCACTGGGCCATAACTCCACCCATTTTAATTTTTTATTTAGAGACAGGATCTTGCTAAATTGCTTAGGGCCTTGTAAAGTTGCCAGGGCTGACTTTGGACTTAAGATCCTCCTGCCTCAGCCTCCTGAACTGCTGGGATTACAGACACGCACCACTGCACCTGGTTATTTTTTATCGGTTTTATTAGTTTCACATTTGAATTCATTTTGACATAAACGCATAGAATGTAATTTGCTCTAATTCAGTACCTAGTGCTTCTCTTTACCCTCCCCTTCTTACCTCCCCCTGTTCCTTTTATGGCTCTTTCTCCTGTTGCTTGGTTGTTTTTTTTTCTTTTTAATTAGTGTCTTGTGATATGTATAATGGTGAGAGCCACTATAGGAGATTGAGGTCAGATTCATTCCACACTTTTCCCATATTCTGTTCATCCCTACCCCTCAATCCCCTTTTCTACTTCACTGATCTTTATTGTGATGGAATCCCCTCCTCCATTTCTTCTCTCTCTCTTTTCCTCATTTCCTAGCTTCCACTTACCAGACAAAACATTGGATCTTACCTCCTAGGCTTATTTCACTTAGCATTATAGTCTCCAGTTCATCCATTTACCAGCAAATGCCATGAAGACATTCTTTATGACTAATACTCCATTGTGTATATATACCACATTTTCTTTATTCACCCATTGAAGGGCATCTAGGTTGGTTCCATAGCTTGGCTCTTGTGAATTGTGCTGCTATAAACATTGATGTGGCCGCATCCCTATAGTATGCTGATTTTAGATCTGGGTATATGCAGAGGAGTGGGATAACTAGGTCTTTTGCTGATTCCATTCCTAGTTTTTTGAGCAATCTTCATAGTACTTTTCAGACTTTTTCTCCACATTCTCGCCAACATTATTTGTATTCTTGACAATTACTATTCTGATTGGAGTGAGATGAAATCTAAATGTGGTTTTGATTTGCATTTCCCATTTTCTCATACATTTGTTGGCCATTTGCATTTCTTTTGAGAAGTATCTGTTTAGTTTTTTTGCCCATTAGGGAAACTATACCATTTACAATATCCTCAAACACACACACACAACCTGGGAATTAATCTAATGAAGGAGGTGAAGGACTTCTGCAATGAAAACTATAGAACACTAAGGAAAGAAATTGAAGACCTTAGAAGATGGAAAGACCTTCCATGCTCTTGGATAGGCAGAATTAATATTGTCAACATAGCTTTACTACCAAAATTGTTATATTCAATGCAATCCCCATCAAAATACCAATGACATTCTTCACAGAGATAGAAAAGCAGTACTAAAAAATTCATTTGGAAATAGAAGAGACCCAGAATAGCCAAAGCAGTCCCGAGCAAAAAATTGCTATGTTGGCGTCATAATACTGGACTTCAAATGGCACTACAGAGCTATAGTAACAAAAACAGCTTGGTACTGGCATGGAAACATGAAGACCACTCAAGCAGCAAACACAAAACTGTGGTTACTTGGTACTAGACAAAGGTGCCAAAAACATACATTGGAGAAAAAATAGTCTTTAACAAATGGTGCTGGAATAATTGGGTATCTGTATGTAGAAGAATGGCATTTGACCCCTACCTGTCACTGCACAAAGGTCAACTCAATCTGGAGTCTGGTCTAGGAATTAGACCAGAAACTGTAACTGCTAGAAGGAAACGTAGGTCTAATACTCCAACGTGTTGGCACAGGAACCAACTTCCTTAACAAGACCCCTAAAGTACAAGAAATAAAACCAGGAACTAATAAATGGGATGCCATCAAGTTCAAAAGCTATACAGCAAAGAAAGCATGAAGGGAGAGGCCCGCAGAATGGGAGAACATCTTTTGCCACTTGTTCCTCAGATAGGGCCTGCTTTCTTTCTTAAAAAGCAGTTTAGCTGTAGCCCTGCCTGGCTTAAATTGACAGGGTCTGTTTTGTTCCTTAGCAGACTACCTGTTACCTGCAGAAATGCAGGCCCAAAATGCCAATGAGAACACAAGCTATCCTGAAGTGGGGTACTTTTGTGACAGACCAGATCCCAGAACTCAGATAAGAATTAATTCCCGCTAACCACAAAATCTGTAAGAACAATTTCCATTTATAACGAATTAGCAAGAATCAAAGTGACCTAGATTGTCATGCACAGTGGAAACTTGAAAGCCTGATGTTATCTGTGGTCAGTCACAAGTCAAGTGGTAGACATGGGTGGGACCCCGGAAACTTCCTTGGGACCTCCAACAAAGCTGGAGGGCAGTAGGAGTATGTGGTCCTCCTCTCTGAGATGCCTCATTTTCCACCTTGAGAGGAGTCACTTTTCCTATCCTTGCTAATAACCTCTGCCTGTTATTCTGAATGACATGTCTGAAATCTTTTTGGCATAACTGCAAAAGTCAGAATTGGTAAGATGGGGAGGCCTCCGAGGCTGCCTCAGTTTTATGACAGGCCTCTGCCCTGTAACAATCCGACTTGTTTATCTGTGAGTGTAGTTGGAATTAGGCATCTGGGAGTTGAAAGGTAAAGGGGCTGACTATAGAAGTGTCTATTTAATACAAAAGAGCCTCTGCTCTTAAAAAGGTTACTGTTTCTGTGTTTCTAAGCCTCATTCCCTTTTAGGGATTTTTTAGGGACTTGAAATGGTTGTAGCCTCCCTGGTAAATGAATTAGTACAGAGTGGGAGGGAATCTACTGGCTGTGGGTGAGGAGGAGGAATGTTCTGAGATGGATTGAGGGATCCAAAACAAAGTTATTTAAGGGAATTGGATCTTGAGACATCTTCTCAAAGTTGTGTGGGCATCTCTCAGGTTTATTTAGAAGTCTGGGGCTTGTCCCATTGTGCAGCCGCTGCTGGGCTTTGAGAATTCCCTTAATGCTGCTGATGCTGTGTATGAACAGACAACCCAGACCTATTAATAATCTTGTTGGAATCATACCTTTGATTAAAAGCTTGCAAATGCCATTTTAGAAGAAGAAACTGCTACTGATCGTCTCAGCTCAACATTTGAGGACATAATTAAACAGTCGAAATAGCACCAAGGGCTATCATAGATAATATCAAAATTTCAATGACTTAAGGAAATGAGTTTATGCTTATTCAAGGAATGAGTGTAGTTGTTCAGACAACTTTCACATGGTATGCTGTAGGGCCCAGGTGCCTTCCATCTGTGTCTGTGATCGCAGGGTTTACAATTTTTCACTTCAAGCTGTCTGATCTGGGTTGGAAGAAAAGAGTAGAGAAGTCTCACCTGATTGGTTGGCTTGGCCCTGTAGTATCACACCACAAACATATTCCAGGGGTGAGAATGAATTGCACAGCCTTGCACAGATATAAGGGGCATGCTAGAATCACAGTCTATAAAATACTCACTTCTCAGAAACAACCGTATGTTGGGCAGGAAGCATGAATCTTGCATTGCTTGTGTTCTATTTTTGCTTATGTTCACCAGCTTAAATTGACCATCCTGTAATAGCTCAGTAGGGAATAATGAACAGATGACTGTGAGAATTTTAAATTATTTTTCTGTATCTTGTCTGTAGTGTGTAAGCATTTAGGTTTTTCTGAAGATAAACAGATTTTATGGGTGAAGGGTCTAACCTGTATTGTGAATGAAGGTCATCATATGCAGTTCATCTTTTTATTTTAGTGCACTATCCAGAACATTTTTTTCTTGTGCAGTATTATGGTTTGGATATATGGTGTCCCCCATAAGCTCATGTGTGAGACAATACAAGAACATTCAGAGGTGAAATGATTAGATTATGAGGTGTGGTCTAATCAGTGTGTTAATTTACTCGTGTAGATTAACTGGGTGGTAACTGTAGACAGGTAGGGTGTCTGCAGGAGATAGGATAGGTCACTGTGGGCATGCTTCTGGGGCTTTCTGTTTTGTCCCTGGAGAGCAGAACTCTCTACTTCCTCATTGCCATGTCCTGAACTGCTTTCTTCCATTCTTCTGCCATGATGTTCTGCCTCATCTCACACCCAGAAAAATGGAGTAGACTCTCTGTGGACTGAACCCCTGAAACTATGAATGCCAAATAAACTTTTCCTTCTCTAAAATTATTCTTGCCAGGTTTTTGATCACATTGTCAAGACACAAAGTTGACTAAAACACCTACTTTAGATTTGGTCCATCCCTCCCAGGCCATCGATGCTATTTATATCACTTGCTTCACTTCAGATATGCAAAGGATCTCTTTCAAAATTCTGCTCCAAGTGTTAGCTTTAATCCACAGTTGCCCATGTTGGGACTTGGAAGGGATACCTGGAGTGTGACTCAGTTATCTGTAGGTAATTTTAAACATTTGGGACTTGTCAAAACTGCTGGGACCACCATAGGTTTGATATAAGAAACATAAACAAAATTTGTTTCACTGAAATCACACCACCATATGCACACGCTGCAGTTACTGCTAACTTCCTTGCTGTCCTCAAACTTGCCAAGAAAATTCCTGCTACAGGGTTTGCACTGGTTTCTTTTTCTGGAATATTATTATTATTATTTTTACTTTGCAGCATTATTCTTTATAGCTCTTATTACCCCCTGAGATTGATTTTATACACACACACACACACACACACACACACACACACAGTTTAATTGATCGTTAGTTTCATGATAAGGAGGATTTTGTTTCTGTATTGTTTTATTATAGGACACAATGCATACTTGCTAAGTGAATTGAATTAATAAAAGGCAAGAAAATGAGAGTATGGTCAATATGGGCAATAAATTTTATGTGTCCTAAGTGTCCTTGGGAGATTGACTGCCAGGAACTCCTGCAGAAATTTGAAGATGTTCAAGTCCCTTATGGAAAATATCATAGTATTTGCATATAACCTATGTGCATCCTACCTTACACTTTAAATCATCTGAAGATTACGTATGATACCTAATACAATGTACATGCTATGTAAGGAGTTATTCAATAATAGGTAAAATGATGAGAAAAAAATGTACAATTTTTTCAGTAGACAACCATTGTAGATCCAGCTGCATAGTACAGGTCAGCAACAAGGAGACTATTTTTTCAAATGTTTTGAAATGCAACTGGTTGGATCTACAGATGCAGTTATGAAGGGCTGACTATATATTGGTTTACACAGGTGTTTTGCCTGATGTATGATAGGAATTTCAGAACATTGCTTAGCAAATTTTCTAAGGATAAATGAATTCATTTTTACTGTAAAAATGTTGTAGCAGTATCTCTTGGTGAGAAATGCATAATATTAAATAATGGAAGGAGAGGGATACAGAAAAATTTATATTTGAAATGGATTAGGTAAAGGATAATCAAATCCTTATGAGCTTATGTCTTTTACATCTTTTTTATCCTTTTAGTGCATAAAAGAAATACAGAAAAGTGCATGAGATATTTGTATAGAGTTTAATGAATAATTATAAACATGTGCCTCTGTGGGTACTGCTCCAATCAGTGATTAGATTAGTACTATTACCCCAATCCTCCCACCCCATGCTTCTGGAACAGGACCTCTGCTTCCCTGTCTTCACTTTTATACGAGTTATTTTCTTGTTTTGCTTGAAAGCTTTGTCACCTATGCTGTATCATATTTTTTAGTTTTGCTGCCATCATGCACAGTAGGAACATCTTAGTGATTTACAAAAGCAAGTCTATTTCTTGCATCAATGAGGGCCAATGTTTTTTCTTTATAAATTCTGGGGATTAGTGCTTTCTCTGAAGTGTATGTGGTAAACATTTTCTCCCACTCTGTAGGCTCTCTCTTCACATTGTTGATTATTTCCTTTGCTGAGAAAAAGCTTTTTAGTTTGAATCCATTCCATTTATTGATTCCTGCTTATATTTCTTGTGCTTTGGGAGTCTTGTTAAGGAAGTCTGGTCCTAAGCTGACATGATGAAGATTTGGGCCTATTTTTTCTTCTTTTTGGTATAGGGTCTCTGGTCTAATTCCTAGGTCCTTGATCCATTTTGAGTTGAGTTTTGTGCAGGTTTAGAGATAGGGTTTTAATTTCATTTTGCTGCATATGGATTTCCAGTTTCCCAGCACCATTTGTCAAAGAGGCTGTCTTATCTCCCTTGTATATTTTTGGGCTCCTTTGTCTAGTATGAGATAACTGCATTTATGTGGGTTTGTCTCTGTGTCTTCTATTCTGTACCATTGGCCTACCTGCCTATTTTGGTGCCAGTCCATGCTGTGTTTGTTACTATTGCTCTGTAGTATAGTTTAAGTTCTGGTACTGTGATACCTCCTGCATCACTCTTCCTACTAAGGACTACTTTGTCTATTCTGGGTCTTTTATTTTTCCAAATGAATTTCACGATTGCTTGCTCTATTTCTGTGAGGTATGTCATTGGGATTTTAATTGGAATTGCATTGAATCTGTATAGCAATTTTGGTTTTATGGCCATTTTGACAATATTTGTTCTGCCTATCCAAGAACCTGGGAGATCTTTCCTTCTTCTAAGGTTTTCTTTAATTTCTTTCTTCAGTGTTCTGTGGTTTTCATTGTAGAGGTCTTTTACCTCTTTTGTTAGATTGATTCCCACTTTTTTTTTGAGGCTATTGTGAATGGGGTAGTTTTCCTAATTTGTCTTTCAGAGGACTCATCACTTATGGATAAAAATGCATTAGATTATGAGTGTTGATTTTATATCCTGCTACTTTCCTGAATTCATTTATTAGTTCTAGAAGTTTCCTGGTGGAATTTTTTGGCTCCTGTAAATATAGAATCATGTCATTGGCAAATAGCAATAATTTGAGTTCTTTTTGTACTCCTTTAATTTCTTTGGTCTGTCTAATTGCTCTGGCTAGAGTTTCAAGGATGATGTTGAATAGAAGTAGTGAAAGAGGGCATCCCTGTCTTGTTCCAGTTTTTAGGGGACTGCTTTCAGTTTTTCTACATTTAGAATGAGGTTGGCCATGAGCTTAGCATAGATAGCCTCCACAATGTTGAAGTATGTTCCTACTATCCCTATTTTTTCTAGTGTTTTGAGCATGAAGGGGCGCTGTATTTTATCAAATGCTTTCTCTGTATCTATTGAAATAATCATATGATTCTTAACTCTAAGTCTGTTGATGTGGTGAAGTACATTTATTGATTTCTGGATGATGAACCAACCTTGCATCCCTAGGATGAAACCCACTTGATTGTGCTGCACTATCTTTTTTCTATGCTTTTGTATGCTATTTGCCAGAATTTTGTTAAGAATTTGTGTATCTATGTTCATCAGGGATATTGGTCTGAGGTTTTCTTTCCTTAATGTGTCTTTGTCTGGTTTTGGTATCAGGGTTATATTAGCTTCATAGAATGAATTTGGAAGGGTTTCTTCCCTTTCTATTTATTGGAATACTTTAAGAAGTATTGGAATTAGTTCATCTTTGAACTTTATACCAAAAATTCAAATATCCCAATTAATAAATGGGCTAAGGAACTGAGCAGACACTTCACAGAAGAAGATATACAAGCAATCAACAGATATACGAAAAAATGTTCAACATATGTAGTAATAAGAGAAATGCAAATCAAAACTACCCTAAGGTTTCATCTCATCCCAATTAGAATGGCTATTATCAAGAATATATGCAACAATAGATGTTGGTGAGGTACACTCATACTTTGCTGGTGGGATTATGAATTGGTGCAACTACTCTGGAAAGCAGTATGGAGGTTCCATAGAAAACTTGGAATGGACCTACCATTTGACCCAGCTATCCCACTCATTGGCCTATACCCAAAGGACTTAAAATCAGCATACTACAGTGACACAGTCACATCAATGTTTATAGCAGCTCAATTCACAATAACTAGATTGTGGAACCAACTTAGATGCCCTTCAGTAATGAATGGGTAAAGAAAGTGTGATATATATATATATATATATATATATATATATATATATATATATATAAAATGGATTATTATTCAGCCATAAAGAAGAATAAAATGATGGCATTTGCAGGTAAATGGATGGAATTGGAGAGTATCATGCTAAGTGAAGTAAGCCAATCCCCAAAATCCAAAGTTTGAATGTTTTCTCTGATAAGTGGATGCTAATACATAATAGGGGTGAGGGTGTGAGGGCAAAAAGGAAGAATGGAGGAAGGATGGATTGTGTAGAGAAATGAGGGTGGGGAGCTGGTAGGGGGGAAGGAAGGATAATGCAGTGAGACAAACATCATTACCCTATGTACACGTATGATTACACAAACACTGTGACTCTAATTCATGTACCACCAGAGAAATGAAAAGTTGTAACCCATTTGTGTAATATGAATATGAACAAAACAAAACTAAAAAAAATGAGGGCTAATGATTGGATTAAGATATACTCCTCATGTCTACAGAATCCATTCCAGAATCCAGATTGAAAGCACTGTTCCTTTTGGGACACTGAAGAGCACTGTTCCTTTTGGGACACTGAAGAACATTTCCTGTTATTATAGGAAATTTTTTGTGTGTCCTGCTGACTTTGCTGAGCATTGAATTTGGATGATTCATTTAGGTCTTTGTATAGGACTGTAGTTTGTTCATTTTCACTGTCATGCAGGGATCCATTGTTATATTGTCATTTGTAGCAATAGAAGGCATAATTGATTTACTTGTTCTCTTACTGATGGACATTTACTGTGAATATTCTTGTTTAGGTAGCCTGGTATATGTGTTTGTTTCTCTAAGAAATGGATTTTCAACTTTTTTGGCTTATACAGTACATCTTTTGAAAAAATAGAAAATATTATTGTACATCAGAAATTTTTCATCATATTAAAATAATAATGCAATTTTGGCATAAATATAAACATTTTAAAGTACAAACTGTCACCTTTTTTTTGCATTACTTTTAGCAAATATAGTAAATGTATCTAGAGGAAGTTAAATACCGTAATGATTTGATACTCAAAAAAGTCCATTTTCTAAAGAACAAATTCTCCCTTAATGCTTAAAAATTTTATCATTTTTCTTTCTCTTTCAAATCATAAGTACATTCCTCTTCTCCAATAAAATTTAATTCTAATGGGTAATAGTATAGAAAGTACTTTTCAAGTGTTATTGATAACTCTACCACAGTTCTTGGCAACAAAAGTACATACCTAAATGGGAATTGAGCTTTTTGTTTTCTATCACCCCAATGTTTGAAATGTTGAAGAATTATTCTGGAGTAAGTTATTTCTGTAATTATCAATAGTATACAACTGATCAGTCATTGTACTGGAAGTTTTGATAAATAACTAGTAAATGCAACTCTTGATGAGATGGAATCAAGATGGGATAATTTATAGTGCTTTCCATTAATGGAATTGTCAACTTATCTCTTTGTGTCCAGATTTTATCCCTTGCAGCAATGCACCATAGTAAGATTCGGGATGAGGTGTGTCTGTCTTCTAGAAGGGTGATTATGAAAGGGAAGATGGAAGAGGACCTCAAGCCTGGGCATACCATTAGCCAGATTAGTTTAGAAAAACAATACAGGTGAGAGCAGAGCTGATTTCCATAAAGCAGTCCATTCCCATGCACAAAGTTTCATGCTCCTCTTGTTTAAAGATGAGTGCTCTCCATATATAGCCAAGATTAGAAATTTCTAAAGTTTGAGGATTTCAATATCACCATCTTTATATTGCCAAACTTTCTCAAAGTGGTTTTTGTAGGTATGAACTCTCTTTGCTTAGACTTTGCTTACATTTTGGTTTGCAGACTTCAGTTTTTGGGAAGCTAATGAATGTCTAGTTATTTTGGTTATAATTTTCATTTTCCCTAATCACTGAAGTGTTAGATTTTTCATGTGTTTATTGTATTTCTGGATTTTTTTTTTATAAAGTGACTCTGCAAGCCTGCAAATTTTCTGTTATCTATCTTCTTGGTTTGCAGTTTTTAAATTATACATTGGGATAAGGTATGGTAATACTGACAGTTGCTCAAAACACATTACACTGTCTTAAGAGTTTTGTTCTGTTTGTAGTGAAGTGAGGCGTTCTCAGCCCTACTTTAAAGATTTCTCCAGTTGTCTTAGAGAGTTGAAAAATAATATATTGCAATTGCAAGGATTGTTAATCACAAAATAAGCATCTTAAAGTGGTTTGGAGGAAAAGCAAAAACATTGTCACTTGCCACATTGAAGTCCTTAGCCAAGATTCTCCAGTGGGTGCAGTGGGCAAGGAAGTTTAGGCTGCTAGGTGGCTGTGAATTCTTGCAGTCAATGAAAACACTAAAGAACTTCATTGCTGTGTTTGAGTTTAGGGTAACTGGTTGTAGTGGAATGCTGTTGACCATCACATGACCCAGAACTGGTAAGTCTGACTCTGAGGGGAAATATAAAAACTGGCCACAGTGTTGTTACAACAGATGATCTTACCCATTTCTTCCTGAAAAATATGTTTTGAGTTGCATTAAGTTCCAAGTCTTGGGTGATGTCAGCAAAGTTCATATAAAATGAGACAGGTGAGCTGCATTACTTGGTTGACATTGCTAATTGAGGGCAAAGAGACTAATCTAAGTCCTCCTATGTTGGTACTTCCCTTCCAACAGAGAGGATACAAAAAATCTTCTGAAGAACCTATGAAGATGTAGATCTCTACCAGCATCATTTTTCTTTCATGACACACTCTTACCACACAAAAATGCATTGAAGTTTCACAAAATAATACTTGGATGGAGATATGCTACTCGTTCTTCTGTTTCATTTAAAAAACTGGTGGTTGTTCAGGTTAATAAGAGTCAATGTCTAGGAAAGCTTGTGTTCCAGGCAGCAAGATAAGACAGACTTTAAAGAATGTGATAATGAAGTGGGAGAGGAAGCTGGTCACTTCCCTTGTCTCCTATCTTCAGTTGGGGATCAAAACAGAGAGACCTTGGTGGTAAACACCTGAAGAAATCCACCTGCACAATGGGGTGCAATGTACCCCATGCATCTCCGCTGCTTATAGGTGCAGTGCAGCCCTCCATGGTAGCCCCACCCGCCTTCACTGAGGAGTGTATGAGTAATAAAATGTCCATCCAAAAGCTCTCTGTTGAGTCCTCCATGTTTTTTCTTTGGGATCAGAAAACAATAGGCTGGGAACTATGCAGGCCAAGTTGATAGTGATCCTTCCCTATTAAATCAATTTCAAGACCCCTTGTTCAAAAAAAGAAAAAAGCCTGTTCAGACAGTAATAGGAATGGAGAAGTTTGGAGCCAAACAAAATTCATAATAACAGCTGTAATTTATTGGCCTCTTATTATGTGACAGGTGATTGTAGAAACATGATCAGTCACAATATTCTTGGGATTCATCATTCAACAAATATTTTGGGCCTGTATTTCCCTGAAATTATTCGAGTTACTAGAGACAACGCAGTGACCACAGCAGAAAAGTTCCTGCTCTCATGGAGCTTACAGGCTAGAGAGGAGAAATCTCTAGCAAACACAAAGTGAAATATATTTCATGTCATAAGTACTATGGAGAAAGCACCTGAGAAAGGAGTGTTGGGGTGCTAGTTTAAATGAGGCAGTGGGAAGAAGCTTCTTTCATAAGATGATCCCTGAAAGAGATGAGAAGAGGAACTATATGCATATCAGACAGAAGGGAAATCCCAGTTGAGGTCACAGCAAGAGTCAGATCCTGAAGCAAGAGAATTCTAAGGGATAAGTTACAAGCATGATGGAAGTACAAAAAACAGGTTTGGGAAATTTAGCTCAAGGTGAGACTGTAATGTGGTCTGAGCACAGGTCCAGTTAACCCTAAAGTCGGGACATTCTTCATTATAAGTAATGAAGTAATGGCATGTGCTAGTTAGTATTCACTTATTCGCTTACTGTTTTAGTCATTTTTTAAAAATTTTTAAATTTTTTTTTGGTGCTGCTGTGACCAAAAGACCTGATAAAGACAATTAGAGGAAGAAAAGTTAATTTGGAGGCTTGTGGTTTCAAAGGTCTAAGTCCATAGATGGCTGACTCCACTGGGCCCAAAGTGTGGCAGAACATCTTGGGGTGGAGGGAAGCAGCTCAAGACATCACAGCAGGAAGGACTGGGAAGGAGGGAGGGAGGGAGAGAGGGAGAGAGAGAGAGAGTGAGCACACCTCTTTCAATAAGGATTGAATATATGCCCCAAAGCCCACTGCCTCCTCCAGCCACACCCACGACTCAGGACTCAGTTCATTCCTATCAGGGGATTAACACACTTGAACTGCTTACATCCCCATTATTTTACCTCTAAACTTTCTTGCATTGTTTCACACATGAGCTTTTTTGGGGACACCTCATATCTAAACCATAACACCTACTATGTATCATTATCTCACTTTTTACTCTAAAAAATTGGTGATCTCCTGACATTTTCTAATAAGGAATTCAAGTAGCTCTGAGTATGAGTCACATAATGAAGGAACTTGTCAATGGAAGAAAGACACTGAGCCTCCTGAGCTTTACAAAGGTTAGTTGGAGAAAGAGGCAAACATCCAGTGCATTTAAATGAGTAGCGAGATAGCATAGAAGAATCATTTTCTTTTTGAAAGAGATATTTTTAATTGTGTAAAGTCAAGAGAGCAAGAAGCAATTTTCAGCAATAAAATTTTTCTTGTTTCTTGGGCTTTAAATTTATTTACATTAAAAAAAATCTAGACAGTATACCTTGAGCATTTCGTTTTACTTTCATGAACTGGAAATTCATGCTGGCCTGTTGTGTTCTTGTGAAAGCGTTCTGGAAAATACAATGCACCATCATTGTGGTCTTTTTCTCAGCTGCTATTATTTTGCTGATAGTTGGTCCTTTGGTGCCATCTGGTGATCAGTTGGTGAAAACAAGTAATTGATGTATTTATACAGTATAGCATTCTTTCTTTCCCACATTGCCATTCAAAGTTTGCAATAACTGAAAAACAAAGAAAAGCTATCCACAAGAATGAGAGTGAATTTGTCAGTTCATTTGGTCTTGCCTCCCTAAAAATCATTAAATGCTTTGAGAGTGTTAAAGTAAGAGAAAGCAATGTCTAACTCCTTAAACTGAGACTAGGCTTAAAAACCAGTGCCACAGACAATAGCCAAATTATGGAACCTGCCCAGATGTCCATCAATGGATGAATCATTAAATAAAATGTGGTCTATATGCACAGTGGAGTTTTACTTAGCAGTAAAGAAGAACAAAGTTATAGCATTCACAGGAAAATAAATGGAACTAGAGAACATCATGCTAAGTGAGATAAACCAGACTCTCAAAGTTTTCTCTCATATGAGCAAGCTAGAGAGAAAAACAACAAACAAACAGAAAGAAAAGGAATTTCATGAAAACTGAAATAAGATCAGTAGAGTAGAGAAAGGTGCTGGTGAGAGGGCAGAAGGTAGGGGATGGGGATGTGAAGGGAATGACACAGGCCATGTGCATGTACAAACACATCACAATAAATCCCACTGTTATGTGCATATTGGAATGTACTGATAAAATTATTTTAAAAGAAAAAAATTCCATGGGAAAAAGTCATAAAGCTTTGAGACTAACAGAAATTCATTAGATTTATCACTTCAGCGTGCACACTGTCAATAAATCCTCTCAAACTGAAACAATACATTTAAAAACTATTAAAAATCAGATTAGAAACAAAACACACAGTAAGAAAGAATGGTATTTTTCTGGGCAATCTGGACTATCAACAGGTTGACAACTATAGATGATATGGTCCTATGGTATACAGTTGCCAATCATTTTTACTTTCTCCTATCCTTTTCTTTATATTTAGGTATCTCTTATCTCAATAGCATGAAGCAGATTTTTGAAATCAGGTTGCTAAATTCTTTTAATTGTTGGCAATAGTGATTATCAATATATTTGGACTTATTTCTCTCCTCTTGGTACTTCATGCACGATGTATTTCAATGCTTGTTTCTTCCTCTTTTATTTTGGATTAATTAAACTTTTTTTGTTTTTATTTTTTTGTTTGATTTTAAAAATCAATGCTAACCTTGAAATATTACCATAAATAAGGAAGAAATTCTTGAGTTAAGGATTCTTAAATAACACTTAAGAATGTAAAGCCTTAAGAACATAAGCTCCATGGGCTGGGGTGTTGTCTGTCTTTGTCCACTGGTATATTTCCAGCTCCTAGATAAGTTCCAGGCAATACATGGGCCTTAGAACATTTTAACCATCTTCATGACCCACTTTCTGCTAAAGTTCATTATTTTAGTGTTTTTTTAAACTTTAACACAAATTTGACAACATCATTTTCTCTATCATCACTACAGACATTTGATTATCTTCTGTATTTTACCATTTCATCTACTCACTATTACTTCTTACTTTTTGCATCTTTTTTTTAAGTTCACTGTTAGATGTTCCTTTGGTGAAGGATTGATGGTGGTAATGCTCTTAATTTTTATTAAGCAATGTGTTTTCCATAATTTTGAAAAGTTTTGCTGGTACTTGATAGAAGATGGACTATTATTTTCTTTCTTTAAAGATATTATTTCTTTATCTTCTGCCTTATGTTATAGCTTCTAAGAATAAATCTGTCAGTCCAATCATGTGTCTTATTCTGGAGAATTCCTGTGGCTCCTTATTAGTCTTTTTTCTTTTTGATACAAGTTGTATTTTTTATGTGCATGCATTAATTTCTTTTGTGTATTCCAGAAAATTCTCATTTTTTCAATGTTGCCACTCTTTTTTCTTTTCTTTCTTTGTAAGATTCTGATTAGACTTGTTATACCTTACTTCATTTTCCATGAACCTAACTTTTCTCTCCTTCATATACGTATATGTGTGTGTGTGTGTGTGTGTGTGTGTGTGTGTGTATGTCTACAAATTTTTTTCTTGGCTCATTCTGAATTATTATCTTCAAATCCAGATTTTAGGTCACCAACTTCTATTTTCAGTTGTATCTAATCAGCTATTTAACTCACTCTTGGAATTATTATTATTTTATTTTTTAAAATTTTACTTTGTTCTTTTAAAATTTCCATGACCCTTTTTTTCTTTGAGTCTCCTGACCCTTTTTCATATATTTAATGACCATATTTTATATTTGAACATTTTGTACATTTTTTTTATATTGTGTCTGAAAATTCTAATATCTCAAAATTTGTTTCCTACTGAATCTCACTCAATAATTTGTTTCTTGTGTATTGATGATTAAAAAAAAAATGTGATCCCACATCTGGTAGGACTTTCTAAAAATGCTCAGCCCCTGAATTGGTGAGTCTCCTTAAAGGATGATTTGCATGTGCTTCCATCTTGGCCCAGTTTATTGTTCTGACCTGAAAACTGTAACTTAACATCAGAGTTCTGGGTCTCCCTACTTCCCAGCCTTTCATCCTTGTGCGGGCCCCTTTCCCTGAGGGTATTTGTCTTAATTATGTAGTGTAAATATGGTTACAGACACATAGTGGAGCAAGGGAAGGCTGCATCTGAAAATGAGGAGACTGAAGTGCCTCCAAGTGGTAAGAGCTAACAAAAGAATATAAAAACCCCATACAGAAAGGAGCAGTCGAGACCTTAAGGAATGAAGAAGCCCTGGTCACTGTACCAAGCAAAGACACCCCAACCAGCTGAGGTACAAAATGGGTAGCAGAGGAAAGAAATTGTAAATTTGAACTAAGCCTTCATGACTAGTTACAGAAATAAATATTACCATTATTTTTTTTCCTTGCAAGATCACATATATATATTTACTTAATTTGCCTTGCCTATTTGCACTGCTTTTGGTTAATTGTACTCTTCTAGTAAAATATTCAAAGAAATATTAAAATGGGGTGTAATTGAATTGGAAAATGAACAGTGATTGCAATTACTGATGAGACTTTGGGTCTGTCTTGTCAGGGACAGCATGAGCATAGTTTCGTTTGCACGGGGGATACTCTTACTGTTAGGAATTTTTTTAAATGTAAATATCGGAAGAATGATGTGTATGGATGTTGCGTTGTCAGTTGTGTCATCAAAGAGATGGACTGCCACGGAAACTGGACTGCCTGCATCAGCACCCATTCTTACAGTTTTGTAGCAGGCAGAGGCTACAGAAGTAACATCACATTCTCAGACTGGCTGGCTGCCAGCACTGCAGCTAGTGGTTTAGGTTCTACCAAAAGGAGGCACTCACAGGAGACTGACTCAGAACTGGATCACAGGAGGAGAGAGGCAGAATGTGTGACACCCATGTGCTGACACAAATTACTTTAGTAAATTAAGTTGTATTTCTGAGATAACTGTGAAAGCAGTGGCATTCGGACTGTGGCAGTGACAGAAATTTCACCCTCTGCCCAGTTTTATGGCGTCATTTGGGAAATTATTTCTGCAAGCTTAGTCTAAACACTGTTCCTTCTACCAGTTCAATTAGCCTTTAATAATTCCTTTCTGCCTAAACGGTAGCAGATGATATTGTTTGAAATTAAAAACACTAGCCAATATTGTATATGTAAGAACACTCACATGCTGACAGATAGTTTATCGATATTAGAGGGACTGAGAGATTGAGCTCTAAAGATAAATGAGACTTATTTCATATACTTTAGAACCTTATTTTACTCTTTTATTTTTATTTTATTGCAGTGCTGGGAATTGAACTCAGGGACTCATGCTTGCAAGGCAAGCGCTCTACCAACTGAGCTATATCCCCAGCCCCAAGAACCTTCTTTTAAAAGTAACCATAGTTTTTGAGTTCCAGGCTATGGCCAGAGATAAAGGAAATGGTAAAACCCCCCAAAAGTGTGGAGAGCCAATAGTCAAGGGGTTGACCTTGAGTAGGGCACACACATACACATGCCCACGTGTATTTTATAATACATATTGTGTTACTGTTAATACATAAAGTGGAAATTAAAAATTTTATGTGAATATATATTAAAATATGACATACTTACAAAAATGGGATATTTTATTTTTACTATTAAATAAGCATATTTCATTTATGATATAATGAAAATTTTATTATTTTGTTAAATATTCTTCTGCAATATCAATTTGTATATATTACCAGTGTTAACCAAATCAATCTATTATTTGACATTTAGAATTTTTGAAACTTAAAAACACTTCAGTAAGTATCATAGTTTTTAAGTATTTGCATATGTTTACATGTATTTATAATTACTTCTCCAGGACAAATCCTTAAACAGGGAATTGCTGGATTGGGAGATTTAAAATATTTTGGATTTAAAAAATATTTTAAATTATTATATTATTTTTTAATTAATAAATTAATAAATTAGATTTAAATAAATTAATTAATAAATTAAAACTGCCTTTCAGAGAAGTTGATAATTTATAGGGATTCTCTTTTTTTTCACCCTTATCCACATATTTTATTAGTTTTAGAAAATTGTCAATTTGTGGGTGAAAAAAATCCACCTGATTTTAAAATTATATTTGATTATTGTGAAATTGAAATAACTTGATGTGTTTGTTTTTCTTGGTTATATTGCTTCATCATAAATGCTATGGTTTGAATTCATTCCCCAAATTCATGGAGACTTAATCCCCAGGGGAACAGTGTTGGGAGGAGGGCCTTTTGGGAGGGGTTTAGATCTTGAAGGTTGTGCCTTCTTGAATAGATTGATTCCATTATAAAAGGTTCGATGGAGGGATTTGGTACTTTATTGCTGCTTCTATCCTTTCTTCTACATGAGGACAAAGTGTTCCTCTCCTCTGGGGGAGGCAGCAACAAGCCACCATCTTAAAAGCAAAATGGGCTCTAGCTACCCTCCATGCCTAAGAAAAATAAAATTCTGTTCCATGTAAGATAACCACTCTTGGGTATTTTGTTATAGTATCAAAAATAGACTAGGGCAATGCCCTTTGCTAATATTGTCCCATGATTTTGCAACATATTTAGAATTAAAAATAATTGTTTCTTCTTCTGTCATAGAGTAGAAAATATGAGTTTTTGCACTTGCTGCTTATGCAGTAATTATTATGTCTTGGTTTTCTTAATTTTTTTATTGGTTCTTTTTAATTATATATAACAATAGGATTCATTTTGATATAATGATAAAAGCATGGAATTTAATTTGTTCTAATTCAGTCCCCAGTATTTCACCTTTCCCTCCGCTCCTAACTCCCCCTCTTCCCTTCCCTCTACTCTACTGATCTTTCTGCTATTTACTTACAGTTTTTTTAAATTAGTGTCTTGTGGATGCACATTATGGTGAAATTCACTGTGTTATATTCATATATGTACAGAGGAAAGATAGGCCAGATTCCTACAGTCTTTCCCTAGCCCATCTCTCCTCTCTTCCCTTCATTCCCCTTTATTTACTTCGCTGATCTTTCCTCTATTCTTTTTTTTTTTTTTCACAACCCCCCCCCACCTTTTGGATTAGCTTCTGCATATCAGAGAAAACACTCAACCTTTGACTTTTGGGGACTATGCTTATTTCACTCAGTATGGTAGTTTCCAGTTCCATCTATTTCATTTACTGGCAAACGCCATGAAGTCATTCATCTTCTTTATGGCTGAGCAATACTCCATTGTGCACATTTTAATTATCCATTCATCTGTTTAATGGGACTTAGGTTGGCTCTATAGCGTAACTGTTGTGAATTTTGCTACTATAAGCAAATAGTGATGTGGCTATGTCACTACAATATGCTGATTTTAAATCTTTTGGATATATACCTACAAGTGGGATAGCTGGGTCATATGGTGGTTCCATTCCTAGTTTTTTGAGGCATCTCCATACTGTTTTCCAGAGTGGTGGCACTAGTTTGCAGTCCCAAGAATAATGTATGAGTGTACTTTGCCCCTCCCGCACATCATCACCAACATTTATTGTTACTTGTATTCTTTATAATTACCATTCTGCCTGGAGTGAGATGAACTCTCAGTGTAGTTTTAATTTGTATTTCTCTAATTGCTAGAGAACATTCTTTCACATATTTGTTGAACATTCATATTTCTTCTTTGAAGAAGTGTCTGTTTAGTTCCTTTGCCCATTCACTGATTGGGTTATTGATTTTTTGCTGCTGAGTTATTTGTATATCCTGGATATTGATGCCCTATCTGAGGAGCAGATGGCAAAGATTTTACCCTAATCTGGTGACTCTCTCTGCATGCTCTTGTTTCCTTTGCGCAAAGAGGCTTTTAAATCCCATTTGTTGATTTTTTAATTTTAACTGTTGCACACTAGGAGTCTTGTTAAGGAAGTCAGTTCTTGGGCTGACAGTTTGGAATGTTGGGCCTACATTTTTGACTAGTGATTGCAGAGTCTCTGGTCTAAATTCTTTCCCTTTGAGTTGACTTTTGTGCAGGGTGAGAGACGGGTTAAATTTCATTCTATTACATATGAACTTCCGCTTTTCCCAGCACCATTTGTTAAAAAGGCTATCTTCTCTAGCGTGTTTTTGGCACCTTTTTATAGTTTCAGATAACTGTATCTAGGTGGAGATGTCTTTGTGTCTTTTATTCTATTCCATTGGTCTTCATGCCTGCTTTGGTGCCAGAACTATGCTGGTTTTATTACTATATCTCTGTAGTATAATTCAAGGTCCTGCATTGTGATGCCTCTTGCATCACTTTTCTTACTAAGGATTGCTTTTGCTATATCGGGCCTTTTATTTTTCCAAATGAATTTCACAATCACGTTTTTTTAGTTCTATGAAGGATGTCATTGGAATTTTGATGGGGATTGCATTGAATCTGCATTTTTAGTGGTATGGCCATTTTGACAATATTGATTCTGCCTATCCAAGAACATGAAAGATCTGTCCATCTTCCAAGGTTTTCTTCAATTTCTTTCTTTAATGTGCTATAGTTTTCATTGTAGAGATCTTTCATCTCTATTGTTAGATTGAGTCCCAAGGTTTTTAAAATTATTTTTAATTTTTTTTTAGGTTATTGTGAATGGAATAGTTTTTCTAATTTCATCATTGGAGTAAGGAACACTTACTTCTAAGTTCCTTACTTCTAAGTGCTGTTCTTGTATCCTGCTACTTTGTCAAATTAATTTATGAGCTCTAGGAGTTTTCTGGTGGAGTTTTTCGAATCTTCTAACTATAGGATCATGTCATCAGCAAAGAGAGATCATTTGAGCCCTTCTTTTCCTATTCATATCCCTTTAATTTCCATCTTTTGCCTGATTACTCTGACTAGAGTTTCAGAACTGTGTTGAACAGGAGGGGTGAAGGTGAGCATCCTTATTCCTGTTTTTAGAGGAATGAGTTTTTCTCCATTCAGATTGATATTTGCCTTGGGTTTGTCATATCTAGTTTTTACAATGTTGAGGTAAGTTATTTCTATCACTTGTTTTTTCTAGTGTTTTAAACATGAATGAGTGCTGTACTTTGTCAAATGTTTTTTCTGCATCTATTGAGATTATCATATGTTTATTTTTCTTAAATTTATGTGGTTAATTACATTTATTGTTTTCTGTATGTTGAACCAAATTTGTATCCCTGGGATGAAACCCACTTGATCATGGTGCATTATCTTTTTAATTTGTTTTTGAATGTGGTTTGCCAGAATTTTATTGAGAATTTTTGCATCTATGTTCATCAGGAATATTGGTCTGAAATTTTCTCTCCTTGATGTGTCCTTGTCTGTGTCAGGGCTTCAGAGAGTGAGTTTGGCAGTGTCCAACTCCTTTTCTCTTTCATGGAATAATTTGAGGAGGGTTGGTATTAGTCTTTCTTTAAAGGTCTTGTAGAACAGCTGAAAATCCATTCAGTCCTGGGCTTTCCTTTGCTGCAAGGCTTTTGATAGCTTTTAAATTTCATTACTCGAAATTGAGCTGTATAAGTTTTCTATATCCTCCTGGTTCGATTTGGTTAGGTCCTATGTCTCTGGGAATTTGTTAATACCTTCAATATTTTGTAGTATAGATTTTCAGAATAGTTTCTGATGATCATTTGGATTTCAGTATTGTCTGTGGTGATAATTTCTTTTTTATCTTGGATTTTGATCATTTGATTTTTTCTCACTTTCATTTGGTTACTTTGGATAAGAGTTTACCAATTTTGTTTATTCTTTAAAAAAACAGCTCTTTGTTTTGTTGATCTTTTGCATTTTTTTATTGATTTCAGCTCTGATTTTAATTATCAGCTCAGATTTTAAATCTGTCTTCTACTGATTTTGGTGTTGGTTTATTCTTATTTTTCTAAAGCCTTGAGATGTAACATTAGATTATTTATTTGGTATCTTTCCATTCTTTTCATTTATGAGCTGAATGCTATGAACTTTCCTCTTTGAATTGCCTTCATGCCAGGTTTGCTGGGACATGCCTGTAATTCCAGTGATTCAGGAGGCTGAGGCAGGAGGATTGCAAGTTCAAGGCCAGGCTCAGCAACTTAGTGAGTTCCTAAGAAACTTAGTGAGACCCTGTCTCAAAATAAAAAATTTAAAGGGTTGAAGATGTAGCTCAGTGATTAAGCATCCCTGGGTTAAAACCTGTTTTTTAAAAAAATAAACTACCTTCATTCTGTCCCAATGATTTTTATGTTGTATCACTATTCTCATTTGCTTCAAAGAATTTTTTAATTTCTCCCCTTATTTCTGTTGCTATTCATTCATCATTCAAAAAATGTATTATTTAATCTCCAGGTGTTAGAGTGGTTTCTTTTTTTTTAATCTTCTTATTTCTAATTATGCTAGCATAGAAATGCAAGGTATTATCTCTGTTTTTTTTACATTTGCTAAGATTTGCTTGTGAACTAAAATTTTTGGAAAATGTTCCATGTGTTCCTGATCAGAAAGTGAATTCAGTCTGTTACGTTCTGTTTTAATCAGCTTTTTTTTTTCTTTTTTTTGCTGCTGTGACTAAATGACCCAACAAGAACAGTTGTGGAGGAGGAATAGTTTATTTGAGGGCTCACAGTTTCAGAGGTCTCAGTCCGTAGATGCCTGGCTCCATTCCTGGGGCTCAAGGTGAGGTGGAACATCATGGTGGAAGAGTGTGATAGAGGGAAGCAGCTCACATGATGATCAGGAGCAGAAAGAGACTCCACTGGCCAGATATAAAATATGTACTCCAATGCCCCACCTCCTCCAGTCACACCCTACCTGCCTTCAGTTACCACCCAATTAATCCCATCAGGTGATTAGTTCACTGATTGGGTTAAGGTTCTCATAATGCAATCATTTCTCCTCTAAACCTTCTTGCATTGCCTCAGACATGAACTTTTGGGGGACATCTCACATCCATAACAGGTTCATATTATTATTTTTTTGCATTTATAATACAGAGTCAATAACTTAATTTTTTTATTTTTTTATTTTTTATTTTTTATTAACTTATTGATTCATTGAACACAAATGGAGTACAGCTATTGTTTCACTGGTTGTACACAAAGTAGAGTCACACCATCTGTGCGTTCATGCATGTACACAGGGCAATGGTATCTGTCACACATTCTGTTATTATTTTTACCCCCCACCCCGTCCCCCCCCTCCCCTTCCCTCTATGCTATCTATCCTTCCTCCATTCTTGCCACCCTTCCCCCCCGCATTATGCATCATCATTCATTTATCAGAGAGACCATTTGGCCTTCAGGTTCATATTATTAACTGCATATTTAGGTCTGTAGAATCTTGACTTAGCTTTTGTTTGGATGATCTATCTAGTGGTGAGAAAGGCATGTTATACTCACCCAGTATTATTGTTTTGTGGTCAATCTGATTGTTCATATTTAGAAGGGTTTGTTTGTTTTGCTCTGTTATTTGGGTTGCAAATATTTATAGTCATTATATCTTGTTGTATGATTCCCTTAAGCAGTATGAAATGACCTTTTTTTCTCTTCTAGAAACAAGGTCCCCAAAGTATCCAAACAATGTCCTTTCACTTGCCAGTTGTGGTCAGAGAGGTTAAATGTCTACTGACTCTATGACCCTTGTTTAGTCAATGTGTCACATAAAGCATAGAGTGTCCTCAGGGGATGTGAGAATTGTACAACACAGAGAGATTGGGCGATACTCTCACGTCTTTGCTTTCAGCATATTAACATGTATTTCTGTTTACCCAGTTAAATGCATTTATGAGTTGTGCTATGTATTTTACATGTAACTAACCATTTGTTTTCCATCCAGGTTGCCCGAGTTATGCTGAAAATATGAACAGTCCCAAAATTTCAGTAGCTTCATAATGCATATCTATTTTTTATTCATAATACATATTAAAGAGATTAGAAGGGTTCTGACTTTGGTAATCCAGTCTGTGAACTTGGCAACTGGAGACTCAGTCTCAATATTAACTCCCAGGATTTCTGAGGCAAGGAAAGAGAAGGAGAAAGAGAAGAAAAATGGGGTGGGTGAGAGAGGAAAGGGGTGGGGAGAGTGGATCAGGCAATGTCAGTCTTTCATGTCATCTTTGAGTAGGAGGATTATTTGCAATATATACAATAACAACAGTATACCGCAGTTCTCAGCTTTCACTTCTGAATCCCCCATGGCTTCTGTTCTCTTTTTTACTTGACTGATTGCAAATCAGAGATAAATAACAAGTCTGTCTGTTCTTGGAAGCACTGTCCTTTTTGGTGGCACTTTGTCCAAAAGCCAGCTATTTACCTTCACTAATTTGGTCTTAAATAGTCTCCAGAGTTAAAGAAGAATGAGAGACGAATTTCAAACGACTCTGCACAACATGGAACCTCTTTGTAATAAAGCACCAAGAATGGACCTATATATAGAAGGGAGCCCAGCAGAAGCCAGGTAGTCAGGATAATTCAGGGAAACCCAGTAATAGAAATGGCAAGAAAGGGAAAGTTGGCCTCACTGTGGAGTTGAGTTTAGTGTCTGTCAGCAGAGTATTAAGCAGACTGCAAGGGTCTATGCAAGACTACTGAGGATAAACACGTAGCCCCAGAGAAGAAAAATTGTAAAAATTGCAGTAAGAATAAGAGCAGTTGGATTATGTAGAGGGAAATGAGAAGGGGAGGCGGAGGGGTATGAAAAATGGTGGAATGAGACAGACATCATTACCTATGTGCATGTATGATTACATGAATGGTATGAATCTACATCGTGCACAACCATAGAAACGAAAAGATGTGCCCCATTTGTGTACAATCAATCTGCAGTCGGTAAAAAAAATAAATAAATTCAAAAAGAGCAGTTCCTAAAAAAAGAGTGAATGGGTGATGCTCACATATACAATTTGACTCCCTCAAATTAAGTACTTTGCATTCTTCAGATGAATGACATGACACCCAGCATTGGCTGGCTGATAAGTAATGGTGCTACGATGCTAATCCAGGTCAGTTTGATTCTGTGGCCCTTGGCTTTTCTAATTTTCAATGAGAAGTATTATTTCATGCAGGCCATTTCATCTTTGCTAAAGAAAATTTATCAATGTCTTAAATTATGAGAGATTGGTTGTCAGTAAAATCATGATACTTCATGTTTTCATAATCAGATTGTACAGTATGTTCAGGTTATTTTCAAGAAAGTAACATTTTTGTAGCAAAAAAAAATGCTTATTTTAAGGCTATTCCCATCAGCCCTTTGACCACTGAATTAGTTTTTGTGAGGCACTAGAGGGAAGAAGAGCAATTATACTTGTAAATGAAAGCTATCAAGTGGAAAGTGAGTCTACGACATTTTTAGTTGATTTCCACTAGATGGTACTATTGAGTTCAAGATTGGATCTGCTACTTATTTTCATGCAGGAATTTGACTAATTATAGGAAATGTCCATATTGTGTCACTTTCCCCTTCCATATGAACATTTCAAAAAAATTCACATTATTTTTACTGATTTTGGAGGTAAAATCTAGAAATTTGAAAACACTAAGTTCTTAAGGATTTGGCATGATATCTGAGATTACATTTATCATACTTCATATAAACAATCTTTTACAAAAAAACAGGTTTTTTGGTCATTTTTTATGTGTTTTAAGTTTTTATTACAGCTATTTTCCTTTTGGGGCAAAATATAGATTTTATTTTCAGATTATTCAAAGACTATAAAATGACAGGAAGCTAAAGTTTTTCAAATGTTGTATCAGGCAGGATAACATTTTGAGTGGATGTGTTTATATGTTAAAAATAGACTATCTTTGGGTTCAAATTTTTGTATTAATTGCCATGAGACTATAAAAAAATTCTAAATTATAAGTAATATTTCTTTCATCTTTCAGTTAGTGAATTATGAATATAAGATATATAACTAATTTCTCTGATTCTGTATGTTATAGCAGAATAATAAAGAACATACGGTGCACTATACTTTTACTTGCTGTTTTCCTAACTAGATATACAACTGGAAGGGATCCTGGGAGTTATTTAACCCCTATCCATTGGGGTAGTACAGAAGAAACTCAGGACCTGGACCACATTTTAAACTATAAGAAAGATTTTGAGTCTTTGCTGAGTACTGTCTTACTGTCTGCAAGCTTTTACCCAACATTTGCCCACACAGTGTCCAGAAGCAGGACCAGATTATAGTAAAGAATCAGGGCCGTCAGTCAGTGTTTGTGGACAATCTCTATTATCGTCAACACAATTCATACAGTTAAAAAGTAACATGAATGACATTAGCATGGATAAATACAAAAATATTATGACCCTTGAATTAGTTTATATAGTAAAAGTCAAAGATCTTGCTGTCAGGAAGAACTAGTATTGAGTGACAGCTCTCTTGCTTACAACCCTGTGAACTTGGGCAGGTTTCTTTCTGTATTTCCCTGGCACCCAGATGAAATGGACTGAAGCTGCCAGATGCTATGACTGCATCTGTAATTGCAGCTACTTGGGAGGTTGAGGCACAAGGATAGCTTGGGCCCAGGAGTTTAAAACTTGCTTGGGCAATATTGTGAGATCCCAGGTCCAAATAAATTAATTAATTAAAATAAATAAAGGTACTATAAAATGGGGTTGAAATCCTTACCTCATGGAATTGTTCTGCAATGTAAATGAAACAACATACTAGACTCTTAGTAGTTAGCCCTTTACCTCATGAAATCACTTTTTTAATGGGAAATATCTTTTAAAGCTTAACTTAAGACATGGATCAGCAATATTTGATAATATGAGTCTGTCCAAGTGGCAGCTAAGTTGAGTTCTGACCCTTCTAATAATTAATCCTGATTAATTCTTTGGCTCCAGATTGGCAAAGCCTATTTGATTGATTGCATAGGCCTGGCCAGATCAAGCTAATACAAACCCACAGACTACAGGAATCAACAATGAGATTGTAGAAAATCACAGACAATAGAAATGCACTATTACAGAGGTTGTATAACTGTTCCAGGACTGAAGTGACCTTGACTGAACTTAGCACAATGCAACAAGGCAGGATTACACATTGCACTCTTTTTCATTGCACTCCATTACTTTTCTATTCCTAGGGATTTATAGTAACATTAGGTTACAGATTCAAGACATGGAAATATCCTAAAACTGTGAGCATTTATATACTTGATTTTTTTTCTTTTCATTTCTCTTATAGTCCAGCAGATGTCAGTCATTCTCTTTAGATAGTCAACATTTATTCCCACCTGTCTATGACCAGCTGAAGAGAAATCACCTTTAGTTATATCAAAGTGACAATTTTGTTGATCTGTAACAATAACAACGCTCCCTATTAACCTGTCAGGGACTCAAGGCAGTTTACATTCAAACAATGATGAATTTTTATTATCTCATTCAATTTTCCAAAAAAATCTTCATCTCTCCTTCCAAAAATGTGTAACGAGGAAATAAATGAGAAAATGAGGAAGACATGCAGGGAATTTAAATGTGCGTTTGTGCTAAAATAATTTGTTCAGTTTCTAAAAGTGAAGAAATACCTCTTTAAAAGAAAATATATTAAATACAAAAGTCAATGTATTCTTACATGTTTCTCAAAATATCTTTGTGTTTTAAGCCTACTTTCTCTTTTTTTATGGGTTTAGTAGTGTATCCTCAAGGAGAATGTTCATTAAAAGGGAGCAATATTTACAGTCTTTCTTTTTTTTGCAAAACTTGAATTATTCTAGGAAAACTGGTAATTTCTCTTCAAGCTTTTTTGATTGTTGAACTTCAAATTAGTTTATAGAACCAGTTTGGCTAAATAATACATTTCAATACAGACTTACATGCTAATATCATGTTGAGCTAGACTCTTCTAGATCTCACATAGAAGATATCTCATCTTTACCTGCTTCAAAGATCCTCATTGTTCATCGGTCATTTGCAACCAGGAAAAATTAAAAATTACCATATTTTTCTTTATTAATTGACAATTGTTTATAATTACATAGTGCTTAAATCCAAAATAATTTATTTGGCTTTTAAATAAAAAAGTCAATTAGAAGAAGTATGGATTAAACAGTAATTATTCACCAGGAAACAAATTATCAGTGAAAACAATATGCCAAACTAGGGAAAATTAGGGAAAGATAAAACATAGTTGTACACCAAATACCTGTTAATAACTTTGTAAAAAAGGGTATAGTAACATAGTTGAGTAGGAAAATATGCTATTATTAAAAACGTACATGCAAAGAAGTTTACAACATGACAGTAATATTTAGAATAGATTCTTAAACCTTTTTATACTAGACCTTTTCCTTATGGATTTAGTAATATTTAGATTATCAAAGAATACATCAGAATTTATAAGTTAAAAGATGAGCGAGCTATTCTTCCTCATTTATTCACCTGTGGTCCACTTTGGAAGTGATTGATTACTCAGTTATCTAAGTGACCAAGTACTTAGTTTTCCAATTTTCAGGGCACATGAGAAAGTGAGAAGATATAACAGAAAGGAAAGGACAGGAGAACTGTCCAGAGAGTAGTGACGGTCCAGGGACATGAGGAGAATTGCAGGCTGAAGCAGAGTAGGGAGTTGAATGTGTTCCCTGGGTGGAGGTTGTGCTAATGAGCTGCTTGCATTTGAGAAGCACTGATTGATGAGCTTCGCTGACAAGTGCTATACAATCATATTCCCCTAAGAAGTCACAACTGTTATCACAGTATCAATGCACAGTAAAATAAACACACTGCTTTTTGCATGAACTTGAACATTCAGTTTAGAGATGAGTACAATGGAAGTAAGTAAATCCTCTCTTCTATTTTCCTATATCCCCACTTCTAAAGAGTTGTCAGGCATTCAATCATTGTCATGGTTGTATGAAACTCTAAGTCCCTATAGTTTATTATTTTTCAGCAGTGTTTTTGAAATACAATAATTTAGAGATCTCTTGACTCTTGAATTTACATTACAAATACTAGTGTTATGAAAGTTTTGTTAAATTAGTCTACACCATGAAATATGGGCTTTTAGTATGTTGTATATAAATTTGAAATTGAAACACTGCCATGATCTTTGTTTAAAGAATTTAAAGCTAGTTTTTAAATTTTAATAAGTTTTTCTTGCAAATGTTTTGCAAATATAGTTTATATTTCTGAGCACAGAGACTGTAGATTTGCTTGATCCAAGAATGGCAATCAGAACTCGGGTCTCTTCTGGGTTTAACATTTTTTAATGTTTCTCTGTGCCACCTGTCAAGAGCTGAGCTGAGCTGGAGAAAGTTGAGCTGCCAGTCATCGGAGTAGTCAATTAGGACAACACAGCAAAATGAAAGCAACGGACCAGCCTTGAATGACTTTCTAAGGTAGTATAGCAAGAGAAAAGCAAGAGTGAAAAGCTCCAACTCCATAATGTTCCATATTTCCTCCCAGAAGGACACTGGGTAAAGGTCAGGTGTACTGGTACACCACTGGAGGGAATTGTCTGGCTACCACAAGAAAACTCTCCTATTTTTTTTTTGGTAGGAGGGAGTCAGGGATTGGAGGTGAAGGTCAGCAGGAGAGGGAAGGACTGTGTGTAGGAAAGTATGAACACCAAGTTAGAATGGAAGTTTCCACTTGAGTAAAGGAAGCCTCAACAGAGAGCCCTGGATGAAGTCTTCCAAATAGAGGCAACCAGGCTAGATATACCCAAGAGCATGGCTGACAGGGGTGAGACAGGGAATGGGAGGTTCTTAGTCCTGGCTCTAACCCTATTCAGTGCCCTGGCTTTACACTAGGTCCGCTGTGGGTAGAGCAGTTATCCCTGGAAGGTCAGCAAGGAAAAGCCTTGGTGTTTTGTTCATAGTTGAGCATGAAAGATCAGACATAGGATTTTGGCCAGGTGCTACACTCCTTACCACCTTTTAATTTTAGACCTATAGTACCTCATTTGCAAATTATTGGAATTGCCTTTACCTGTATGCTTGCCTAAAGATTGATTTTTTCTTAACATGATCCATACCATTAATTGCCATACTGTTTGCTTCTAAATCACCAGTTACACCATCTCATTCCTTTATTTTGGAATTGAGTACGTTACTGTTGTATCTAATCCAAATCACTCTAGCTCGCACTCGAGGCCTCTGTTTGACTGGCTTGTTTATCCAATTCCGTATTTGCTCTTCTGACTTTCCTAGACCTATCATGTTCTTTATCTTTCACTTATGACTGCTCCTTCTCAGTTCTTGTCTATCATTAGACCATCTTGCCTAGCAGCTCAACCAGTTAACTCACTCTATTTTTTTTAGTTTTTGTTCTTGTTTGTTTGTGTTCTGTGGTATTGGGGATGAAACCCAGGACCTAGTACCCACTAGGTGAGCACTCTACCACTAAGCTGCATCCTCTGCCCCTCTATTTCTTTTAAAACTCAGCAAGACTTCTCCATGAGGACATTGCCTTGGTCCTCACCTTGATTCTTTTTGCTTTTGCTGCTGCTCCATGAATTCTTTTCTTTTTTTAAATTATCTTTGTTTTTTATTTTTTAATTTTTTATTTATTTTTACAGACTGCATTTTGATTCATTGTACACAAATGGGATACAACTTTTCATTTCTATGGTTGTGCACGATGTAGATTCATATCATCCATGTAATCATACATAGGGTAATGATGTCTGTCTCATTCCACCATTTTTCATACCCCTGCCCCCTCCCCCCTCTCATTTCCCTCTACATAATCTAAATTTCCTTCATTCTCCTGTTACCCCCATCCCTCCAAACCGATTATATATCATCATCCACTTATCAGGGAAAACATTCGGCCTTTGGTTTTTTGGGATTGACTTATTTCACTTAGCATGACACTCTCCAATTCCATCCATTTATCTGCAAATGCCATAATATGATTCTTCTTTATGGCTGAATAATATTCCATTGTGTATATATACCATAGTTTCTTTATCCATTCATCTGTTGAGGGCATCTAGATTGGTTCCACAATCTAATGTGAATTTAGCTGCTATAAACATTGATGTGGCTGTGATACTGTAATATGCTAATTTTAAGTCCTTTGGGTATAAACCAAGGAGTGGGATAAAGAAAGCCTACAGAGTGGGAGAAAATCTTTTCCACATGCACTTCAGATAGAGTACTAATCTCCAAATTTTATAAAGAACTTACAAAATTTTACACCAAAAATACAAAGAACCCAATCAATAAATGGGCCAAGGAACTGGACACTTTATAGAAGATGTACAGGTGATTAATAAATATATGAAAAAATGTTCAACATCTCTAGTAATTAGAGAAATGCAAATTAAAACAACTCTAAGACTTCATTTTACTCCAATTAGAATGACTATTATCAAGAACACAAATAATAATAGATGTTGGCATCCCTGTGTGGAAAAAGACACACTTTTCCATTGTTGGTGGAGTTGCAAATTGGTGCAGCCACTCTGGAAAGCAGTGTGGAGATTTCTCAGAAAACTTGGAATGGACCCACCTTTCGATCCAGTTTTCCCACTCCATGAATTCTTCAGCCCCTATTTGCCTCGTGCTTTCCTACCAGGTTACTGCAATAGAGACACTTACTTATCAAACAGCTTCAAATTGTTCTCTAGTTGCATTATTTTTTAAAGAGGCTATAGTTCTACCTAAATTTCAGGTGTTACATTCCCACCTTGGACACTATGTCTGTGTCTCCACGGTGGCAGGCACAATGCTTGGTACTTTCATTTTTGTCATCTGATTTAATCTTCACAAAGGCTCACAAGTCAGGTGATTTTTTTAAATCATGTTTTTATACAAGATACAACTGAAGCTCAGAAAGATTAGTTAGTTTTGTCACATGTAAAAGACCCGCAGAGCAGTGAGAAGTTGTGAGCTCTTTCTTGCTCCAATGTTCATGCTGTTTTCTTCTGCATGATGCTGCCACTGGACTGGAAGCACAATGGTGACAAAATAAACCAAGGAGAAGTGATGCTAATTTAAGTTTGTATATTCTCTACCTTGAGAAATAGTATACCTATTTATCTTCATTGATAAAATTATTTCTAAGGTTTTATTATTTAAAAAATTGATGCTTAGTATTATTAACGTGGCAATGACACAGAGTCACAGGCCTTGGGTCTGTGCTCTAGTGTCTTCATGTTTCATCCAAGCTGTGCCCATTTTTTGTGGCATTGGTTAGATTGCTACAATCCTTGGTCCTCATTTTCCTCATTTCTCAGATGATTTCTGAAGTCCATTCCAGGTTTGAAATTCTAAATTCTATATTATTTATTTTTGCTGAACTCTGCATTTGTTTTATTTATTTATTTTTAAGTTCTCAAATCCTTCTTCCCCAATGTAGCCCCTATATTTCTATGTCCTTTCATGGTGTTATCCTTCTGTGGGACAGATTTCCATCTGAGAATTAGAATATGATACTTTAAAAAAAGTTTCCATCATGTGCCTTAAAGTGTCACATCTTTACCTCAATTTCTCTTCAAAGGTGCCTAAAATGTATTAGTGTTTTTATGTAAACGTTTAACCTAAGCAGCATTGTTGATTTAGTATCATTCTTAAAGTCATGGCTTCTGTAATTTCTGGAGTCCAATAAACAATTTGTCAGGTTCTGGACATGTTTTTAATCTATTCTCATTTCTACTTAAAATATGTTAAAACATTATCTTCATAGCAGATATCATAGGAAAATTCTCAAGGACATATATTCAGTTGAAGTAGATATAAGAACAAACATATAGTGTTCTTTCCCAAGTCTGACAAGAGGAGAAAAAGAAAAGGAAATTTACTAATGGTGTTCCTATGTAATACAGTTCTGTAATTGAACATGATTTGTGTGTGAACTTCAAAGTGTGCACTTGAGAAAGTCAAAGAAAAATTAATGAACTTAGTGAGATATATTTCTCACTATATGTTCAGTGTATGTTTTAAAGCATTGATTTTTTTTTTCCATTACTGTTCTTTAGTCTTGAGAAAAGGGAAATGATGCAGGATGAGATGGTGAGAACAGTTAAAGGAAACAATAGTCATGAGTCACAGTGTGAGTCTGTGTTTCAGAGATTCCCATGTTTAGCAAAAATGCTTGCAGAGGGTAATGAGGAAAGAAAAACCATTCTGCTTTCAAAAATATTGTAGTAGCCAAGAAGAAAGTTCAAATTTTAAAAAGCAAAATGAATGTCCACGTCATTACATACTACCCCATTTCCTTGAATTATGGCCGTGTGAAATTGATTTCTCTGTAGATTGGATTCACTGGCAGTTTCCTTTCCTACATGGTCCCACAGTTCCTTTTCCTTTCTTTAAAGAGCAAAAATGCCCCTCAGATTTATTATAAATCGTGATGTCCATCCTCACCGCAGGAACCAATCTGATACGGCATCTGCTTTGCTGAGCAGAGGTGGGCTTTGCAGACCTCCGTGCTTTCTTTTGGGACGTGCACATTTCTGATAAGAGAGGCAGCTACTGGTTTAAAACAATGTAGCCCAAGTTTACACTGGCAAGTGGCTTTTCCTTATTGATGTGGAAACACAGCTGTACCCTCTGTTTACCAGGTTCTCAACATCAAATCTCTGAAGTTGTGATCTAGCTAACAAGCATTTCTACTGATGATAAAGTAGAAACTTCCCTGGACTATAAAAGGAAACAGATTTTCTTCTTGGAAACCTGGATCTTGACAAATAGATTTCCTTTCTCAGTGGCTAACCTTCGCTCCTTTCTGCATATGGATCTTGTTACGATAAAGCATAGTTTTGGAGACATTTATTTTCTAATAAATATGGTAACTGCCAGGCGAAAGAATAGAGTTCAAAAGAAAAAAATCTCATGTTAGTCATTTCTTAGTGATTACAGAGACTTACAAGCAAAACTACCTGTCAATGTTGGTTAAATCTACCAAGTATACAGATGTACCCAACTGTTTTTCCATTAATATGTCCCTGCTTTCTTTCTAAATGCTTTCTTTTGAGTAAAAGAGAGAAACAACCTAGTTTCCACTGTAAGTATGTTATTGCTTGCAAGCCTACCTCTAACATTAGCAGAGTCCCCACCAAAGAACAGATGTTAAGACCCCATAAGAAGTGGCTAAATACCTAGCAATTTTAAACTAAACTAATAGCAAATTAAGTAAAAATATGTACCATTTTCTTTACAAATTTGATTTATCACTTGAAAGTGTTGATTTGGATTTAAACTTCCTGAACCCTCTCAAATTCTGAGTTGGGACGTGAGGGCAGGGGGTGAGAGCTGGCTTCTGACTTCTGCCTTGTCCTTTTCCCTGCCTACTACAAAAGGTCTAAGATGCATCACTGTCGATACTTCAGCCCAGTTGCATTCCTAATCTCCATCCATACCTTCCCCATCTAACAAACAGCTGCACCTTGATCGCCTGCAGGACCTACAAGTACAGACACCAATGGCATATATATATGTCCTTGTGAGGAACAGCACCCCCGCAAAAAAAAAAAAAAATCCTGGAAACAGACTTGAGGCTCTTAGGACTGGGGCTTGTAGACTAGAGTATAGGAAGGGTGGTCTTGAAAGGTTAGTATAGGCTCAATGGTGAAAGAAGTAATGTCCCCTTGGTTGCATGTAATCCTCAGTTATTTTGAGGACACATCTAGGGAAATGCAGGGTGTCCAGGAAACAGTACTGCTTACTTGAATCGTGGATATGCAGATTTTATGAAATTCTGTATTGAGAATAGTTAGGAATATATAATAACAAAGCAACAGCCATAAGGTGCTTCTTAAACTTACTTTTAATTTGGGAATCTTATTAGAATAGATAAAATATATGGCTATTCACACAATGTTACTGAGGAGCACAACACCCTGTGCCAAGTATCAACCCTGCCTGAATGACGTGTTCAACTTTTCAATCTATTTCTATTTTTGAGACTGGTGTACAAACAAAATAATCTTTTTAAATATTGTACATTTATCCTTAATTAAGTCATTTTCGACACAGTTATTGAGCATCTGTATTGTGCTAGGTATGGTGCTGGGTGCTGGGCAATTCCTGTATAATTTCCTTCATAGAAATAGATAAAACTTCATCCTACTTGCAAAGGGTTCAGTATCGGAAAAGATAATTATGACGGCACATGGTGAGTGGTAGATCTGAAGGGATCTAACAAATTCCTAAAGTCAGAATAATGCAATGTAAAATCGTTGGCCTTCAAGCTCAGAGATTCCTTTAATTCTTAATTCTACGACTAACTTGTTACTTAATTATAAATCTCAATTTTTTTCTTTGTGAGATGGATTGTGATGAGAATACATATGTAAATGTAATTCTTATTATGTGGTAAGCATTTTGTATTTATTACAACAAACTTGTGAGGTATTATTATTATTAGGTCTTTTGTACAAAGAAAGAAAATGGAAGCATAGAGGGGCTACCTAAGGTACCAAACGTCATGTTGGTAGTGAAAATGAAGCCAAGATGACAACCCAAGTAGTTTGATGCCAGCATTTCTAATTTTAACCTTTATCCTATACTTCCTTGAATGGAAAAGTACATTTCCTGACATGTAGTAAGAGCTTGGTACCCATCATTGTAAGTACTGTTAGGGACTACCCCTCCACAAAGGGAGGCAGGAGGGTATGGAAAGGTTTCACATGAGCAGAGATGAAGAAAACTTGAAGGAGTCATGGTAGACCAAATAATTCCAGGAAAAGGATCAGAGAAAAGGACAGATGATACTGAAAGGAGACTAGAACTAGAATGAATGTTAGGGAGCCATGAGAAATGGGCACCAAAGTGTGGAGCGTCATATACACCAAACTGGGGAATTTGAGCTTTATTGTATTAGAGATGGAGGGTGGGGCTGACTGACAAGCTTTAAACAGGGAAATGAATCAAGTGAACTCCTATTAATGTGATAATGTTATCAATAATGGAAGATAGCTTTAATGATCGGCCTCTCATTTACATGGGAATCAATTCTAAAATTTGAGTGGTTGCTGTGTAGAAACCAGCCCTTCACTAGCAGGAGAACAGAAAAAGCCTTCACCTGTTATGGAAGTTGCATTTCCTTTGGCCCAGTAGCTATAAAGAAAGTGTGTTGTGGCTTCGCTGCCTTAATGCAGTTTCTTTTCATAGGAATCCCCAAATTCTGATGGTATCCAAATGAGGAACTTCCATGTTGTGTCTATTTGGATTCTTATCTTTTCTCATATTGAAATATATTAAAAATGAACTCTTTATAATTATTTTTTCAGTACTGGGGTTGAACCCAAGATGCACACATGCTAGACAAGCTCTCTACCACTGAAGTACAACCTCAGCCCTCTTTATTTTATTTTGAGATAGTGTCTCCCTACATTGCCCAGACCACCACTGAACTTGAGATTCTCCTCCCTCAGTCTCCTGAGTAGCTGGTGTTACAAGCATACGCCTCCACAGCTGATTAGATTCCATATAATTCCTAAAGTGGCTTTGCTTTAAGTCTGCAAGAAGCAATCCTTTATGTACAATCTTCCTCAAATATTTTCGGAAGTACTATAAGTGCAAGTTAGCGTAGTAAGTTTTGTGGAAGGCAAAAAGATATAAAGATGAAAGGCTAAGTTAATTAACCATTTTGAGTAATTATATAAACTTTTTAATTCAAATGAGTTCTGTGTACACATCTATATTTTCTGCTTAGCTCAGTCTCCTTGTGATAATCCTGAAAAGTCACTTTGCACTCTTTCCAAGTATCTATTACCTCCTCCATCTCCCATGTCTAATGTAAAGCTAAACTGTTTATTTAACAATTGTGACTGGATTCAATAGATTAGTCTAACTGTGTAAAACTGGATCCAACTATTTCCCTAAGGATATATATCACAACATGAACTTTTTGGCAGAGTTGGTATAGTGCTACTGTTTTTAAAGACCATGTTTTGATTTTTAGACTCTAATGGTTTAAAACTCTCAATATGTCATAATTTTCAAAAATTTGACCTGTTAGATGCCTTACTGAAAATATAACGAAACTATAAATTCATGTACATAAACTATCAAACACATGCAACTCTTTTCCATATGTATACCATGCTTTTACTCCGTGACAATGACAGCATTGGGGTGGAAAAATGGGTTCAGCAATGTTGATTGAACCAGCTTGTTAAGTGATTGGGTTGACTGACTATTCTTCACAAAGTCCATTATTTCTTTGTCTGAATTAATTTAATTGATTAATTATTGTAGTGTGAATAAACAGTAAGCATATTTTCATACTTGATGTTCAAAGGAGAGATAAGTCCAATTATAAGAATCCTATAATTATTGCACCTCTACAATGTTCCTTCCACCTGACAGATTTCTGAGCATCTCTTTCCCTGTAAGTGCTATAACTGTGACCCAAATCTAGTTATTACATGCAATAATGTCTTAGTGATCCCTTTAGTAATCATATCCTCTTACTTTTCCAGCAAAATCATATATCTAGGGTGTTTTTTTTTCTAGGTACTGTCAACTAAGTCTTACAGTTTTATGTAAGTCACAAAGACTTTTGTAAGTCTTCCTTGGACTTAACCACTTTAGAGCTTATAAATATCTGGTGGAATACTTAACCAGTTTAGAGCTTATAAATATCTGGTGGCTGTCCTAGTGCCTGCAATCAATATGCTGCTAAATTCATCTGATACTTTGGTGATCAAGATAACAGTATTTCCGTGCCATTATTACTATTGTTTATTGAGAACTTTCTACATTTCAGTTGACATATAAGGTAGTATACATGCATTATTTCATTTACTCACCACCAAAATCCTATGAAGTAAGTACCATGGTCATTCCCTTTTGCAAATAAGAAAACTGAGGCTCAGATTAAATATCATGTTCTGTCACATAGCCAGTTAATGGCAGACTCAGCATTTGAAGGTGGACTCTTTTAATGAAGAGCAATAGTTCCTATCCATGAAGCTGAAATCCCATGCATGTGACCTGATGTATTTGGCCTTATCATTTCTTTTACATAATATTTACATTTCTCTTACATTGTATTTATATAATATTTAAATAATATTTCTAAAGCACTTTTTATGTGATGGACACTAATCTGAATACTACATTAATTTACTTGTTAAATCTGCCCAACTTATGTTCTATGTATGATTTTTACATATGAGGAAATTACACAGAGAAGTTAATGAACTTGACTGATGTCCACTGAATCCCCCTGAAAGACGCTCACATGCAATACAACCTATTATCACTAGGTTATATGCTCATAGGTTGGCAAATTGATTAGTAATGACTCTACATATCTAACTTTGCATTATTTCTGCAGAGCAAAATAACCCAAATTTTTGCATCTGGATGCTGTAACATTATATAAAACCCAAAGATCAAATGCAGAGTACATTAGCATACACAAAAGGCAATGCAGAACTCACAGGGAGTCACTTCTTAATTTTTATTATTTAATTTAAGAAAAAGTCATATCTTTGGTCAAAATCAGGCTGAAAACTGTCATGGCTGAGACTTTAAATATTAATTTTATTTCAAGCTGTTTGTGAAATTTAGCAAGTCTGAGGTTTCATAATCCCTTAATCAACTGATCAAATCCTTTTAGCAGAATATGTTTCAGTGTTTCTATGCACCTAACAAAAGAAGAGCCTTATTAATTTTTTATAATCTTCAAATTAGTCTTACTCGTATGACCCAATACTCTGTACATAAGATCTAATTTACAGATACCTTCAATCCAAAGAGAAAACTTCAATCCTTTATTTTCATATCCAGTGTGAGTATTTCTCCCTGGAACATGTTGTATTCACATATATTTTTCTTGACTGACAAAGACATGAATGCTATAAATTCATATGAAGAACAGGGTATAGCCTAAGAATATGCCGAGATTAAGATTTGTTTGCTGTACTCAAACTAAGGACATGTCTAATAAATATCAATAAAAGCTGATACTTTTGTTTTAAAATGGTGTCCATTTATTGGTATCAAAATAGACATGAAGCCCAATAGAACAGAAAAGAAGACACAGACATGAATCCACACACCTATAGCCCTCTGATACTTGACAAAGGTACAGAAATATATTTTGGAGAAAAGACAACCTTCCTAACAAATGGTGCTGAGGAAACTGGATAGCTATATGTAGAAAAATGAAACTAGATCCCTCTCTCTCACCCTGCACAAAACTCAAATCAAAATGGATCAAAGTCTTAGGAATTGGATTAGAAACTATGCAACTCCTGGAAGAAAACATAGGGTCAACACTCCATCATGTGGGTGCTGGCACTGACTTTCTTAACAAGACCTCCAAAGTACAAGAGAAAAAACCAAGAATCAATAAGTGGGCTGCCATCAAACTAAAAAGGTTCTGCCCAGCAAAAGAAATGATTAAGAGCATGAAGACAGAGCCTACGGAATGTGAAAAAATCCTTGCCAGTTATTCCTCTGATAAGGGATTAATAGCCAGAATATATAAAGAACTCATAAGACAACACACACACACACACACACACACACACACCCCACCACCACCAACCACAAATAACCCAATCAATAAATGAGCAAAATAACTAAACATTAAGAGAAACTTCTCAAAAGAAGAAACATAAATGACAATAAATATATGAAAAAATGTTCAACATCTCTAGCAATCAGAGAAATACAATTAAAAACTATACTAAGCTTTCATTTTACTCCAGTCAGAATTGCAATAACCAAGAACACAAACAATAATAAATGCTGGCAAGTTTGTGGGGGAAAGGTACACTTGTACACTGTTGGTAAAACTGCAAAATAGTACAACCATTCTGGAAAGCAATATGAAGATTCCTCAAAAAACATCCCATATGGTAGGATGGAACCACCATATGACCCAGCTATCCAACTTTCTGTCATTCTCCCAAAAGATCTAAAATTAGCATACTATGGTGACACAGTCACATCAATGTTTATAGCAGCAGGATCACAATAGTTAAATTATGGAATCAACCTAGATATCCATTCATAGATAAATGGATTAAGAAACTGTGGCATATATGTTCAATGGAGTACTACTCAGATAAAAAAAAAAGAATAAAATTATGGCATTTGCTGGTGAATGGATGGAAATGGAGAACATCATGCTAAGTGAAATAAGCTAAACTCAGTAACTCAATGGTTGAATGTTTTCTTTCATATACAGAAGCAAGAGTAAACTAAAGAAAAGAGGGGAAGGAAGGAAAGGATAACCTAAAGGTAAAGGGAAGATCGGTAATGAAGAAGAAGATTGAGAGGCAGAGTGGAGGGATAAGTTAGAGGAGGCAAAGCAGATTAAAATATTTAAAGAATTATGATATGTGCATATGTAAATATACCACAGGGAATTTCACTTTTATGCATAAGTAAAAAGAACCAGTCAAATATGAATAAAATACATGAGCAAAAGGAAATCTAGTAAATGGAGGAGAATGAGGGTGTGGAGGGAAGACAGAAGGAAAATGAAAATCAAATTCCACGCATGCATGAGTTTGTCAGAATGAACTCAGCTACTATGCAAAACAATAAGGCTCTAATTTTAAAAATTAAAAAAAAGGTGTCCATTTAGAGTTATTTATTTATTTATTTATTTATTTATTTTCATGCTGGGGATTGAGCCCAGGTCTGCAAGCATGCTAGACACATGCTCTATTTACTGAGCCAACATCTCTAGCCATGTGTTAATTTGGTATCCCAGATTAATGTACCCAACCATCAAGGTTAAGTTTCTTATCATATTCTAAAAAATCTCTGATTTTAATGCTGTGATTATTCAGATTAACTATTTCTTCATATACCAGAAATATTTCTAGTCTGTATATGCAGTTAAATATATTACTTTATCCCTAAGAAATTCTCAACAGATTTAAACAGGAAAACAAGCAAAATGGCAACATAAAATTTATCTTTACCTTATCTCCTGAAATATGTGGTTCCCTAGTCAAAATTTAGTTAGAACTAAGCTTTTAAAAATATTGCTAACAAATAATCCTTGAATTGATTAAATTTAAAAGATAAGTGGTGTTTGTCAGGTGAAATACTTATTTGATCGTACCAAAAGATTATGCCTCATTTAAGATTTACTTGTGTGCATATTTGAAATATGGACTATGGTTCCTAGGCTGAATAAAGAATGGAGCAAAGACCAGAGCAACTTCAGCAAGAACAAGAGGGAACAAGAATTACAAGACCAGGTTATTTTTTAATAGTATAATTTCAGAATATGGCAGAATATGGTTGAGGTACTGCAGAAGATGGTGTGGCATACTATGTTGACAGACGTGGGCCAAGGATGTAATGGGAACCAACGCGGAACAAGTCAAGGTAGGCGGATAGTGAAGTCATCCACATGGGTGTGGAGATCATCCCTGAGGCTCATAAGAAAGGGAAATCATAAACCAAGAGTCACGGCCCATGAGAAATCTAGTACAGCTTCCATTAAGGGACCCAAATTTCTGAAATAAAGGTCAGAAAATTGCATGGAGTATAAAGAAGAGCTCTGAGATTTTGGAGGCTCTGGGTGAATTTGTCATTTCCCTCTTTTGAAGAGGAAAGTTGGATCAATAGGGAAAGATTCGGTTTCAGGCAAATGAATTGGTGAAGGGCAGGTCCTTTAATATATAAAGATTAAAATGTAAAGATTTTTTCCTTGGTAATATAGTAGACGTAAGGAAGACAGGGTGGAAGTGGCTAAAAGATAAGGAGCCTTAGGAAGGGAAAGCTCAAGCAAGAATTGAACTAGCTTTTGATGAAAGCTGTAGTTATTTTTCTCATGGTTGGTGACTGACTCATGACTCAGGAATAAGGGAAAAGACAGTGAGGAGAGGTATCCTGGAGAACTGGTATCACCATGGGGAAAGAGCTTTGTAAAGAATCACCCTGTTCATAATTTCCATTGGGAGAAATCTTGCTGGACAGACTCACAATACATCAGCCTTTCCTGACTTGAAGTCTCATACCAATAAAAACAGCCAACACTGAAGAGACACTTGACATTATGCTAAGATCTTTGAATTCACTACTTTATTGAATCTTCTCAAGAAACATTCTTATCTACATCTAAAAGAAATTTTTTTAGTTGTAGCTGGACACAATACCTTTATTTTATTTATGTGATGCTGAGGATCAAACCCAGAGCCTCCTACATGCAAGGCAAGAGCTCTACCACTGAGCTACAACCCCAGCCCAACTTATCAACATTTTTAAGAAAAGGAATCTACTTCCTCAAAGTTAAGTGACTTGCTTGAAATTACTTGAGTCGTAAGGGCTATAATTTGCACATAGGTTGGTCTCAACTTTGTGTCACAAAATTATATTTGCTATTACCTATAAGAAAGCATTAAGTGAAAACAAAAAGAAAGCATTAAGTGAGTTAATATCATCATGCCATTCTGCTCCTTGTAACTTTTGGCCTATTGCATAAAACGCAACTCATTAGTGTTACACGATACCCTTCAGGGACAGTACTTGCCTGCTTGTAAAGTTTCATCTTCCATAGCTCCACGTTCTCATCTACAGGTCAACTATTCAAATCTTTCTGGAGCCGTAAGTGCCAGAGGACCGACAAAGAGTTCCTTGAATGATTGGCTCCAAAGAGAGAGAAAAAGTGTTCTGTCTCATTTTAGATCTTCCAGTGTAAGCCCCTCTGACTGACAGGACTGAAATCAAGGCAGGAAAGTAAGCTGATATCTCAGAGCATGGAGAAACACGTTGCACAATGTTTTTAGAGGACAAGGTTCTCAGTGCCCATTCTGGCACCTGCTAGACATCTTGGACACCTGCTCCAGGAACACAGACTGCTGTCCCCATAGCTGCAGTGTGGGGAGCAATGGTGGCAGAGTTTGCAAGGGCAGATGGCTTGCACATGCAGTTCATTTAGGAAAAGTCAGCAGCCTCTTTATCAAGAACTCCCCTGGCTGTTATAAGTGTCCAAGTTGATTGCAGTTGTCCAAACTAATAAATACTTGTCTATATTTCTGATTGAATGGTGGCTCCACTAGAAAGAGTGACTCTTAAGAGTTTCCTACTCTTCCATTCCATATCTTAGGTAGTTTTTAACCTGTATTCATTTTAAGTTTATGTATTACTTTTTTGTTGTTATGTATCTTTTAATCCAGAATGCTCCCAGACTCTTTTAAATTCATTTATTATATAGATGTGGGAGGATATCAGGACATGTTTTTTGGTAGAATATCCCAAATTGGGGGTATATCTGGTCATTATCTAAGTGAGAGAACAGCGAAAAAAATAGAAACCTAGAAAGTGTTTTTGTTAAAAATTTTTTTAGTTGGATACAATCCTTTATTTTACTGAACACATTTATTTCTTTGTTTACCCCTCATTTTTCTACTTCATTGGAACAATTAGTTATTGCCTAGATAATTACATTTTTAGAGCTTTCAAACTCTCTTAATCCATCTTTCTTGAGAGAGATACAGAACATAGAATCAAATCCTTCCCTTGGTGTTTACTGTCTGCCTCAAAGAATTATATAAAGGAAGCTTTCTCTCTATATCTCTGATATGACTTACCTATTTCTTTCTCGTGAAATTTTTTCCATTGCCAATGTATTCCTCCCTATTCAATGATATTAATTCTAGTGGGACAGTCTCCAGCTTCTAACTTTAAATCAATGAAAATATCAGCAAGGTCAAACCTTGACAGGTGTTCTAGTTTGAGCTAATGAGTCTTTGTCAACTCTATGAATGGATGATGTTTCCATCACTGCTATGTATCAATTCTGGGTCAGTTTTATTGTCTGATTCATCTTTCTTTTAGTTTTATCCAAATGAACTCTCATATTTTGCTTTCTCCCATAACTCTTATTACATAACCAGCTTCCCACTCAAGGTGTCTATTTTTCTTTTCTTTCTTGAAATGGTGCTAAGTATATATAACAAAATAGTGTTGAGATATTCCCTATATATTGTTGGTGAGATTTTGATAATTCTACAATCTCATTGGAGAGTAAATTTGACTAAATGTATATACACACATTTCCTATACATATATGTGTATATGTATGTGTACCTATGTACACATATACATATATATGTGAAAGTGAGAGGAAGAGAGATAGAGCCCAATAAAATGGTTAATATGCTGGGGGTATAGCTCAGTTGGTAGAGTGCTTGCTTAGTACGTACAAGGCTCTGTGTTTGCTTGCTGTCACTACAAAAAAAAAAAGGTAATATTTCAATTCCAGAAATTTTCCAAATGAAATTATGAAAGGTGTAGTTACAGGCTTATGTAAAAGCATTTCACTCTTCAATGTCATTTATAATTATGAAATTATAACAAACACTCCAGAATAAAAGAATCAATGTCTGTTTTTATTATGTCTAAATAATTACATCTTATAATAGTTAAAATCACATATTTGCAAGTTATTTAACCTTGACAAAACAACTTATGGCATAATGTTAAGTAAACACAGAAGTATATGAAAGACACTCCAAAGTGATCTGATTCCCCCAGCCCTAGTACTGGGGATTGAAGCCAGGAGTGCTCTACCACTGAGCTAAATTCCGAGTCCTTTTTGTCTTTTTATTTTAAGACAGGAGCTCACTAGTTGCTGAAGCTGGTCTTGAACTTGTGATCAATCCTCCTGCCTCAGCCTCCCAATTGCTGGGATTACAAGGGAGAACCATCATGCCCAGATCTCTGTAGCTTTTCCTATAATTAACTGGACAGTCAAAGGATTCCACAGATTCCTCTTTCTGCTGCTGCTATCTCCTCTCTGGATCTACCCTCTGGATGACTGAAGATAAATGATCTCTCATCTCTCAGTTCCTTTATCTCCAACAATCTCTCTCTCTACCCATCTTCAGTTGCCTTCTGTTGTGGTCAGAGCCTAGAACTTGTTGTTACCTCCATCTCTGTCACACTCCATAATCTCAACTTTAAGCATCTCTTTCTTTGAAGACTATGTCTTATCTTCCCCATTCATTTTCCCTAAAATTCTAAGACATCAACAGCCTTTTGATTCCACAGACATCTCTAATTTATTAACACTCCTCACCCCCATAATGTCCTCTAGAAATCTTTCAAACCTCCCCTAAGTCTTACTCTTTGAATATCCTCGTTCTTAGAAAGCTGACCATAGCTGGAAGGATGCATACCATTATAACTACTTTAAAAAATACGTTAATGACCATGAATCTCAAGCAGACTGAGTGTTGCCAGGAAACACCTTTTCCCAATTTCTTTTTGCTCCCATTACATTAGGCTATCAACTTCCCCAAATTCCCAAACCTCTTCTCCAGTTATTCTCAACAGCTGAGGTTGCTCCCTATTTCCTTGAGGAAACCGAAGCCATCAGAACAGATCAGCACAATTCTCACCACCATGTCTACCAGCCTCTCTCTGTCAGTGCTTTGTCGTCTGCCTTTATCACTGTGTCGGAACTGTCTGTCACCTGAGTGAAGGCAACTCTTCCTATGCATCATACCCCATCCTCTGTCATTTGCACTAGGATCAGATTTTTGGAATCTCTTCCCCTTGTACAAACAACCACGTTGTAAGAATTTTTATCTTTAAAGAACACTCTCCTGATGCCACAGTGCTTTTTTATCTAATATCCTGATTTTCTGTTCTGCTAGCATCAAATTGCCTTAAAGTCTCACACTCAGGATCTCTACTTCTTTACTCCTTTCTTCTCCTGAACCGATTCCAACTCCTGTCTCTGTCACGGCATTGAAAAAGCTCATATTAAGGCTGTCAGAGATGTCTGCATTGCCAACTCTGTGGTCAGTTTTTGTTTTGTTGTTGTTCTCATTTTATTCAACCTATAAGCAGATTTGGCCTAGCTCAGGCCTTTCCTGAACTTTTTCTTTCCCTTGGCTTGCAGAGCAGTGCTTTCTCTCAGTCCTCCTCCTGCCTTCTTGACCATTTCCTTTCAGTCCCTTTTGTTCTTCTGCTCACCTTTCCAACATCTGGGGAATCCACAGGAGCTGATTGTTGTATTTTTTCTCTAGCTGTCTCTACTCCCTAGGTGAGCTCATCCTTTACAGACCAAATTTACACCTCCAGCCCTGCTGAACTCGAAGTCACACATCCTAATGGACATCCATCTGGGTATCTGAGTGGTTTCCCCAATTTTAATGCATCTAGAAACGAATTATTATTTTGTGCTCTCCTCCAGCCACCAATCGGGTATACTTTTGGCCAAAAAGCTTTTCAGGCCAAAATTCTCAGAGCTATCCTTGACGCCCTCACTCCTCACTGCCAAACTACCAGTGAATTCTGACAGCTCTTCCTCTGACACACATCTAGAAGAGTCTGACTACCATTTATTACTTCCTCTGCTATGACCCTTTCCCAGCTGACCGTAAATTCTCATTTGGACTTTTGCCTTGTTTCTTGTTATCATTGTATCTGACCTTATTCCTTTGGTATATTCTTCACACAGAACCAGAAAGATTCTTTTAAAACATAAGACATAATTCTGCAAAAAAAGACTCCAAGGCTCTGCCTGTCTGACCTTTCAGATTACTCTCATTGCTCTCTCTGCTCCAGCCCTAAGGCCTGTTTGCTGCACCGTGGACCTGCTAAGTATAGGATGCCTCAGGGCCTTTGCAAGTGCTCTTCTCCCTGCCTGTGCTCTCTGGACAGCCCTCTCTGTTCATCCCTTTCTCCCTTGTTCTACTTTGTTTACTCTATGTCCCTTATTAACACCTGAAAAAAATCATATGTTCATTTGTTTCTTTATCTGTCTCCCCTAAAATGTTTCACGGGGAGGAAGTTGTGTTTTGTCCATTGTGTCCCTGTGTCCCCAAGGCCTAGCAAAGCACAAGGCACGCAATAGTCACTCACAATAATTTCTGAATGAATTTACACCATTTTGTAAAAGTGAGATTAATCCACTCTTTATATATTCAGGAAATTAAGATACCATTGGTTTATTTTCCTTCAATTCATCTTACATTCTCACTCCCATTATTAAAATAATTTCTCTATAAATTTATTTTCTATTTAGAATTTGGAGGCTAACCTAAAGCCCACAGAGTTATTTGTAGCTTATTAAAAGTTAAAGAATGGATCAGGGATAAAGAAAAGTTCTAACATAGGGATTTCCTTTAGTCAACTCAGTCAAACATTCTTTGAGATTTGATATTTCTCTTCAATAGTGATAGTATCTTTACATAAAGAATACAGCCTATTATGCTGGTAGGCAAATTGAAAATAGGCATTGCATTTAAGAGGGCATAAAATTAAATGTAATGCTTATTACCTTGAAATGTAAGTGTCAGCTACCAGTTTCTCAATTTTACAAGATATGTGGAAGAGACACAGATGTTCTATTACCTACTCCAACTAATTTCTCTTTTCTTTCCTTAGACATCATTAGCTGCTCCTCAGAATTACAGTCTGTATCTTGGGAGGGATAAGACAAGTGTAGTCATTTCCATTGAAAGCTTTCCTATTCGTTTCCCAAGGTGCTGGAAATATTGAGAACATGAGTGTTAAATATTTTAAAGAGTTTTTAAAGGCTAATTTTATAAAAGTATTAGAAATGTAATGAGAACTTAATGTAGTCGGGTGAGCACTGAGAGGTTGCTGCTGCCAGTTGTATGACCTTAAGAATATTTCTTAAACCAGAGGTTTTCAATCTTCTTATCCAAAAAGCTGGCAAAATTATACCATCTCATTGCAAGATTCAAGCATGAATGGGGTAATATACAAGTGTACTATGCCAATGACAAAATACCATTCTATGTCTTATCAATTCAAGTATCAGCTGTGGGATGGTGATCCCATTAAAATTCCTAGATATAAAACCAATAGGGGTTTTTCAACTTCCTCATTTCATAGATGAGAAAGCAGACGCCAAAAGAGATAGCCTCCTTTGCAGCAGACTGGAGAGCGTGGTTCTTCATGTTCTTCACACTGAACCAGGCTTAAAGCTTGCTTCTATATTATCTGTTGCTATGAATGGTTTCCAATATTTAAAGCGGGAAAAAAAGAATAAGATTTCATGATACAGGAAAATGTTTAAAATTCAAATTTCTGTGTCTATAAAGTTTTATTAGAACACAGCTATGCTCACTGCATGTGACCGATGTCTCTGGCAACAATGGCAGAGTTGAGTAGTCGTGAAAGAGACAACATGCCCTAGAAATCTAAAACATTTGCTCTGTGTTCCTTTACAGAAGTTTGCTGACCCCGCAGTATACCACTGAGTCTTTACTTTGGTACTATTGACCACTCAGAATCATGACCCTGTTAATTTCAAATTTTAAAATCTCAGAGGATAACACATGCTTTTTAAGTCTTGTACCAATCTTTGGAAATGAATGGCAATAATTAAATCTATTTAATTTCCCAAACCTGCCTAAATTGTTTCGTTAAAATGAAAACAAAACTAAATGTAATTCCTGAAGTGTTTATTTATGATATGTTTGTTTCTTTCTTGCTCATTTGCTTCACCATGTTTGTTTCTGTGTGTATATACGTATACACACAGACACACACACACACACACACACACACACACAAATCAGCCTTAGTCTTATTTACTGCTATAATGTATCTAGCCCAATCTGTATTAAAAAAATCAAACCAAGATTAAAAAATTACAAAAACACATAGAATTGTTCTTTAACTTCAATGGAAAAGGAAAGGGACAGACATGAGATTTTGAGACGATATTACTAGAAAATGCAAGTTTCTGAAATACTTTTGTAGCAATTAGTCATTTTAATGTATCATCAGTGAAGGCGGATATTTTATAATTACTTTCAAAAATACTTTCTTTTATACAGTTTCTATGCAAATGGCATTTTTTCATGGAACTATATAAGTAGTGATGCAGCCAATTCAGCTCATCGAAATTATTAATACTATGGGGATGATAACTACATGGTTAATTTTTTAAGACAGTGTTTGTCATCATTTGTTTCCAACTTCATACCAGAACCTAAATCATTGCATCACAGATTCTGACAAAGCTTTTTCTGTGTTCTTAAATATATTAAACAATGGGTTGAAATAAGGAAATGCATACCACTAGCACATGGGTGCTGGCAGATTATTAGAATTGAATATAACTGGTATTTTTATTTGTTGTTGCACCAGGGATTGAACCCAGTGGTGCTTTACCATGGGGTTATGTCCCCAGTCTTTTTTATCTTTTATTTGAGACAGGTTCTGGCTAAGTTGCTCCAAGCCTTGCTAAGTTGCTGAGGCTGGCCTTGAACTTTCCATCCTCCTGCCACAGCCCCCAGAGCCCCTGGGATTATACACTGTTAATGAAGGCCACTATGTGGTCATACTGCTATCAAATATGTTGCACACCCCATACTCACTCTTCCCAAAACTAATTCTTTAGTTTGTTCCCTTGTTTTTCGTGAAATAAAATAATAGAGTTTGGTACCTAAGAACATTAGACAATTAATTGTGATTCATTAAATTGTTCCAAATGTGAGGTCTCTTTTCTCAAATTTTGTTATTAGAGAAACACACCAGAATATCTCAGAGTAAATAAAGAAATATACTTTCACTCTACTATCCTTCCTACCCCCATACATTATTACCTCATGTACATATATGACTGCATGACTGATATGATCCTACAATCTGTACAATCAGAAAAATGAGAAATTATACTTCATTTATGTATGATTTATCAAAACGTATATTTTTATACATTAGTTGTGCATCTACTGTCATGTACAACTAATTAGAAAAAAGAAAAAAGAAATACATACTTAACTAAACTACCTCATTTTGAAATTATTTCTGTGGGATTAGCAATTTAAAGAGTTTGATAAACACTGTCTCATATACATATAATAGTTTTACATGATTTTCATGAAAAGAATCAAACCAGATACAATCAAACATGCAGAGAGTTTATGTTCTAGATGGCACATAAGCTTCCTAAATTGAATATTTGGATAGACATAATGGAAAAGTTTTTCCCAGTATGTGTGAAGGTTTATAAGGATTTTCTAGCAATTTGAAAGTGCTTTGATTGTTGGTAATCTTGAAGAGAATGTAGTTAAGGATTTTTGGGTCTGAGACCTGTAAGGATGCTGCAAAGGACTTGCTCTACAAAACTTTAAACATTTTTTTCATAGAAATGATTTCTTTAACTAAACAAAAATAATTTTCCAAGACATGTTAAATGATCGGCTTTTAGTAAAATTTAAACTAAAAAATAAAGATATAAAGTTGAGCTGCTTACTCATTTTGGATTTCAAGATGGAATTCTAGGTTTCCAGCGTAGAAGCTCTCCTGTTGGTGTCCACCTGCAGGTGAAGTTTGTGCTGTTCAGTTCTGACATTAGAAGTTGCCTCCTCTTTCCTCCCAAAGGAAATTTCTCTGGGACCACACGAATTGTCATTAGCCATTTTTCTGTTGACTTGAAAAAAAAATGAGAAAGTTAAAATATCTTCATGGATAAGTGACAGGCAAATTAAGAACCAGATTTAATGACTGTTTCTGCTGATAGGCAATTCCTGAGGGAATCCCACACTTCCTGAACACTTCTCAGCTGTAGAGGAAGAGTTCAGGGAAAGAGTGGGTGGCAGTGTGTGATCTGCCAGGAGCACCAGTAGCATGAATGGAACCAGTGTCTAATCACACAGTTGAAAAGTACTTGACATGAGTGTCCTTAGAGTCTAGCAAGAATTCTTTTTCAGCAGATAAATACTCTTCAAAGCAAGCTCTGGGTTTCCAGTCTTAATATCTTCTTGTAATGACCCACCAAGGCTTCTGGGTTTTGTCACTTTTTTGGGTCTTCACTTTCATATGAGGACTCCCATGACATGTAAAACTTAAATATTTACGTACTGATAAAAACTCAGTCTCCTGGAATTTGTCAATGTTTTAAAAGATAACACTTTAAATTGATTATCCTTAGTATAGCAATTGGCACAATTTAATTGAAATCAGAGCCAAGAGGGAAAATTGCCTAGGTTAGGAAAGCTTTTTAAAATTCAGACTTGGAAAAAATAATGATTTTAAAAATATGCTTCTTTCTTTCTAAGGATTTTCTCTTCTAAATGGATAAAGTTGGATAAGATAACTCTCCATTTCTTACTGGGGAAATAGAATTTCCCTAATTATACTTAGTGAATTATCTAAAATTGGTGCTATAGATTAGCTTTTCTTCAGTAAAGATGGTAGGCATTCAAATTGATGGTCAATAGGAACAACAAAAGTTAAAACTACAATCCACTTAAAGTAACCATATTAAAATTAAGGCAATATGTCACAGTAAAACCAAACTGAACCAACCCAAAAGTTGGAAGTGAAGGGTAGCACATTATGCCTACCCAAAGATGCCACTTTAACAGAAAGATTATTTTTAGCTAAAGGCCCTTGCAAAAGAGAAGCAAGAATGGTATGATAACCTCCCCTTTTCTTCCTACAAATAGGAGACAAAAACTCCCGTGTGAAGCATCCCTCCCTCTCCCAGGAGGAAAGAAACATTCCTCAGAAGGGAGTTATAGCTGAGGGAATTTTGTGTAAACACATCTTTTAAATATAATTCTTATCTTCCTTTAGCCTCTCTCCCTCATAGCTGAGTTATGTTTCCACAATGACCTCTCTTGTTCCATGTCATGTAAAACATGTAAATTTGTATGATTTTCCCCCTTCCCACCAGTGCATATTGGGAATGGTACCAATAGTTTTATATTCTTCACGCTGCTAACTATCAAATACAAAGATACCCTCCCCTTCTTTCTCAAGTCCACCCCAGCCTGTGGAGCATGACAGGCTTTCAGTCATAAAACAGTAACATTTTCTCTCTACCTCAGTTTCAACCTGAGAAACCTGTAGTCACCTTTTTCTCATATCTCTCCAAAGTAGTCCAGTTCTCCCAGGGGCCTCCCATTGCTATCCTGTGTGTCAACCGACTTTCCTGCTCCTCACTCGAATTGTGTGAGTCACTGATGGCGTCCACAGTAAGTCCTGATGGATGCAGTGCCTGGGGAGATGTGATTCTACGGAAATCCTTTGCATTCATAAATACAAACTTCACAAGGGCCTTGACATCCCAGCACTAACATCTCCACATGTGTACCTAATATCATTTCAAAATCAACATATAGCTGTACTCCATTTGTGCTCAGTGAATCAATAAGCAAAAAAAAAAAAAAATCAACATATTCAATATCCAACGCCTGATTTCCATATCCAACCCTGCTTCTCCCACATTCTTCTTCCACGCCTTAAATGACAACTCCATTCTTCAATTGCTCAAGACAAAGCCTTGGATTCATTCTTTACTTTTTCTTTCATATCCCATCTTTCTACAAGCCCGATAGCATTTTACTAACCGTACATACAGAATCTGAATGCTTCTTATCACCTCTTCTGCTGGAACCTGAGCAAAGCAACATTTTTCATCTTAGCTTTAAAGTTTCAACAAAAGATGCAGAAGTCTCCTAGATTTTGTTTTTGTTTTTTGTTTGTGTGGTATTTGCTGAAGATTAAACCCAGGGGTGATTTACCACTGAGGTATATCCCCAGACCTTTTTGATTTTTTGGGGGGGACAGGGTCCCACTAAGTTGCCCAGACTGGTCTCAAACTTGCAATCATCCTGCCTCAGCCTCTGTAGACACTGGGATTACAGGGTTGCACCCAGCAGCCTGCCTGCTTTTACAATTACTCCTTTGTAGTTTAATTCTCCATACAGCAACCCATGTCCATGTTTAAAAATAGAAGTCATGTCCTGGCTCTAATTTATTTAAAACCATCCATCAGTTTCCTTACTCAGCCCTTAACGTACCTTAACTTTTAAGGCCTTCCATGTTTGGACGACCAGCTGCTTGACTTACCTTGTCTCTCTGGGTTCCGGCTGCATAGCCCATTTGCTGTCCCTCAGGCAGGTCAACACACTTAGATCACTTGCATGTGCCCTGCTCATTGCCTGGAGTGCTGTGCCTTCAGCAGGTCTGAGCTTTTGCTTCCTTCAGGCCTACTCAAATGCCATATTAACAGTTACTATTGCCACGCTAATGCACAGCAAGCAGTGAAAAACATTAGTTCCATTCCAAGAATTAATACTGACTTATGAGTTTCAGCTAATCTAAGTAGGACATGGCTGATCATACTTGGGCTCACCCATGTGGCTGTCTTCAGCTTCAGGTCAGCTAGCTATTTCTTTCTGATCTTGGATGGATGCAACTGCTATTGGCTGATCTAGTATGGCATCAGCTGGGATAATTGGAATTACCACTTCTTTCAACCTTCAAGTAGTCCTGCTACACTTTTATGGTTATGGTCAAATAAAAAGAGACATGTGAAATTGTGACAGGTCTTTCTCAAGTTTCTGCTTTAACCTTTGTTCTCATCCCATGGGCCTCCAAAACTTACAATCAGCCAGATTCAATGGTTGGGAAAATAGATCTTGCACTTTAGTGAAAGGTACTGTAGAGTCTCATGGTGAAAGGCTTGGATGAAGGAGGAATGAAGAATTAGCCAATGATGCAATCCATCAACCAGAACATCTTATCAGTGAGTTAGACTCTTCTGACCACCATACATAAAAGAGCAACATCTTTCCCTGGATCACATTTTCTATCTTTCTTTTTGTTTTTTAATATTTAAAAAATTTGTCCTGATTAGTTATACATGGCAGTACAATGCATTTTGACACATCATACACAAATGGAGTACAACTTCTCATTCATTTGGTTGTAAATGATGTAGAGTTACACTGGTTATGTAATCATATATGCACATAGGGTAATAATGTTCAATTCATTCTACTCTCATTCCTACCCCCATGCCCCCTCCCCTCCTTTCACTCTTCTCTGTCTAGTCCAAAATACCTCTATTCTCCCCACCCTTCAGCTTTATTGTGAATTAGCATCTGCATATCAGAGAAAACATTTCACCTTTGGTTCCTTAGGATTGGCTTATTTTGCTTAGCATAATATTCTCCAGTTCCATCGATTTACTGGCAAATGCCATAATTTCATTTCTCTTTAAGCCTGAGTAATATTCCATTGTGTCTATGCATCACAGTTTCTTTATCCATTCATCTCTTGAAGGGCACCTATGTTGGTTCCATAGTTTAGCTAATGTGAATTGAGCTGCTAAAATCACTGAGGTATGCTGATTTTAAGTCCTTTGGGTATAAACCTGAGTCAAATGGTGGGTTCATTACAAGTTTTCTGAGGAATCTCCATACTGCTTTTGAGAGTGGTTGCACCAATTTGTAGTCCCAATAGCAATGTACGAATCTACCTTTTCCCCCACATCCTCTCCAACATTTGCCGTTGTTTGCATTCTTGATAATTGTCCTTCTGATTAAAGCAAGATGAAATCTTATAGTAGTTTTGATTTGCATTTCTCTAATTGCTAGAGATGTTGAATGTTTTTTCACATATTTGTTAATCAATTGTATTTCTTTTTCTGTGAAGTGTCTGTTCAGTTCTTTTGCCCATTTACTGATTACCCATTTATTGATTCTTTATTTTATTTCTTGTGCTTTAGGAGTCTTGTTAAGGAAGTCAGTTCCTAAGCTGACATGGTGGAGATTTGGGCCTACTTTTTCTTCTATTAGGCACAGGGTCTCTGTTCTAGTGCCTAAGTCCTTGATCCACTTTAAGTTGAGTTTTGTGCAGGGTGAGAGATAGGGGTTTAGTTTCATTTTGCTGCATATGGATTTCCAGTTTTCCCAGCACCATTTGTTGAAGAGGCTATCTTTTCTCTAATGTATGTTTTTGGTGCTTTTGTCTAGTATGAGATACCTGTGTTTATGTGGGTTTGTCTCTGTGTCTTCTATTCTGTACCATTGGTCTACAGATCTGTTTTGGTGCCAATACTGTGCTGTTTTTGTTACTATGGCTCTGAAGTATAATTTAAGGTCTGGTATTATGATGCCTCCTGTTTCATTTTTATTGCTAAGGATTCCTTTGGCTATTCTGGGTCTCTCATTTTTCCAAAAGAGTTTTATGATTTTTTTTCTATTTCTATGAGGAATGTCATTGGGATTTTAATAGATAACACTTAATGTTATCTATGTTAAATGTGTATAACACTTTTGGTTGTATGGCAATTTTGACAATGTTAATTCTGCCTATCCAGGAGCATGGGAGGTCTTTTCTTCTTCTAAGGTCTTCTTCAATTTCTTTCTTAGTGTTCTGTAGTTTTCATTGTAGAGTTCTTTCACCTCTTTTGTTGGATTGATTGCCAAGTATTTTATTTGAAGCTATTGTGAATGGGCTAGTTTTCCCAATTTCTCTTGCAGTGAATTCATCGATTATGTATAGAAATACATTTGATTTATGGGTATTGATTTTATATCCTGCTACTTTGTTGAATTCATTTATGAGTTCCAGAAGTTCTCTGGTGGAATTTTTTGGATATTCCAAATATAGAATCATGTTGTTGGCAAACAGGGATAGTTTGAGTTCTTCTTTTTCTGTTCGTATCCCTTTAATTAATTTCTTCTGTCTATTGCTCTGGCTAGAGTCTCAAGGACAATGTTGGAAAAAAATGGTGAAAGAGGGCATCCTTGTCTTATTTCAGTTCTTAGATGAAATGCTTTCAATTTTTCTCCATTTAGAATGATCTTGGTCTTGGGTTTAGCATAGATAGCTTTTACAGTGTTGATGTATGTTCCTGGTATCCCTAGTTTTTCTAGTGTTTTGAGCACTGTATTTTGTCAAATGCTTTCTCTGCATCTGTTGAGATGATTATATGGTTCTTGTCTTTAAGTTTATTGAAGTGATGATTAATTACATTTATTGATTTCGTATATTGATGCAACCTTGCATCCCTGGGATGAATCTCACTTGATTATGGTGCACTTTTGGTTTAATATGTTTTAGTATGTTATCTGAATTTTATCAAGATTTTTTGCGTCTATGTTCATCAGGGATATTGGTCTGAAGTTTTCTTTCCTTGATGTGTCTTTGTTTAGTTTTAGCATTAGAGTGATATTAAATTAATGGAATAAGTTTGGAAGGGTTCCTTCCTTTTCTATTTCATGGTATAATTTGAGAAGTATTGATGTTAATTCTTCTTTGAAGGTCTTATAGAACTTGGCTGAGAATCCATCTGGTCCTGGGATTTTCTCAGTTGGAGGCTTTTTGATGGCATCTTCTATTTCATTGCTTGAGACTGATCTGTTCAAATTGTGTAGGTCCTCCTGGTTCAGTTTGGTAGGTTATATGTCTCTAGAAATTTGTTGATGTCTTCAAGATGTTCTATTTCCTTGGAGTAAAAATTTTCAAAATAGTTTCTAATTGTCTTCTGTATTTCACTAGCATCCATCATTTAGTAACTTGAGTTTCCTCTCTTTCTTTTTGTTATTGGTTTCCCCCTATATGTAATCTGATATTTTTCTCTTGCAGCCTTTAAAATTCTATCCTTATTCTGCATGCTAGGCATATTAATTATAATGTGTCTTGATGTGGGTCTATTGTAACACTGAACATTTAGAGTTTTGTAAGCCTCTCATTTTTTATTTTACATTTCCTTCTTAGATTTGGGAAGTTTTCTGATATTATTTCATTGAAAAGATTGTGTATTCCTTTGGTTTCTATCTCCTCAATTTCATATATCCTGATAAATCTTGAATTTAGTCTTTTATGTTATCCTATAATTCTTGGAAACTCTGTTCATGGTTTCTTCACACCTTCTGTCTGTGTTCCACTCCATTTTCAAGATTATATATTTTGCCTTCATTGCCTGAATTTCTGTTTTCCACATGGTCTAGTCTGCTGGTGATGCTTTCTATTGAATTTTTTTTTTTTGCATTGCTGGGAATTGAACCTAGGGCCTTGTGCTTATGAGGTAAGCACTCTACCAATTAGATTATATCCCCAGCCCCTCTATTGAATTTTTAATTTGGTTTATTGTTTCCTTCATTGCAAGGATTTGTTTGTTTGTTTTTTCAGAATCTCTATTTCTTTATTGAAGTGATGTTTTTCTACCTTCTTTGCTCTCTTACATCATCCTTTACAGATCAGTTTAACTATATATATTCTAAATTTCTTCTTTGACATTTCTTCCACTGTGGTGTCAATGGGTTCTGTTATTGGAATCTGTTATTCTATTATCTTGGTTTGTTTGGGGCAATTTGTTCCCTTGCTTTTTCATGTTGTTTGTGTGTCTAACCATCTAACTGTATGGACCTAAGGAAGTAGACTTTCTACTCTGTGGACTTATAATGTGCCTGAAGGTTTCCAGTGCCTCATAGTTTAGGAGGAAACAAATAATAACAACAACCAATGCAAACAGTTTACAGCATTAAACCAAATAGTTCCCACTACGACATCTACAATGTTAATTATTACAATAAACAAATGATACGATCAGTTGTTGCCTGTAATAAAAAGAGCAAGTTATCAAAGGGGTTAGCATTTTCAAATGGTGAACAGAGAGAGAACAGAAATGGTGTAGGATGCGATGATTATGAGGGAGGAGAAGAGAAAACACAAGTAAAAGATTAAAGGAAGAGTGAAAGAGAGAACAATAGAGATTGACTGTTTGCAGAAGAAAAGAGAGAATCAAGGGAAACAGGTAGGAGAAAAAATATATATATGAAGCCAAATTTTTTTTTAAATTAAAAAAAATAAAAGAATACAAACAAAACTACAATATACTAATCAAACAACCTAATTCACAAAAAACTAATCCACGTAAAATAACTAGCTTCAAAAATGCTCGAGAGGAAAAGAACAAAAAATAAGAGAATGTGTAAATGTCCATGTACCATTAAGGTCACAATTAAACAGTGAAAAAGAAATTTAAAAAAAAGAAAGAAATCTTGATGAGAAGTTAAAGAATTCTTTTTGTTGGAGTTCAGAATATTCTCAGCTTCTCTTCTTAGCAGTTTAGGTGGGGTCTTCTACAGTGTGACTCTTCTGGATTGCTGGAGTGAGAGAGCTAATCCTGTAGGTGAGATCCTGGAGGCAGGGTTTAGGCTTAGGTGGGCTCCAGGCTTCTTGCTGAATGCTAATTGGTCTGGAGATTTTAAATCAGCACACCTCCAAGGCCCAGTACTTGCTGCTCCATGTTGGAGGACTTTACACCAGGGCTCCCCTGGGTTCCACTCATGTGGTGGGGGAGCCAATTCTTAGTTCCCTATGTCACCTGCAGACCCCACATTTCCTGGTTTGGGGTTCAGTCTCCATACAGTTTCTCCCACCCTTGCTCTGCCTAGTCCCAGCCAGATGCATCTCTCCAGCTGGTCCTGCAAGCAGTCGAATTGGAGGGGGAGGGGTCGAGCTGGGTGGGCTTCTGTGACCAGTTGTACCCTGTGTAAACCTCTCCCCATGTTTGATTTTTCTTCTGGTCACTTAAGCACACTGTCATGTGGTGTGTGCTTACTGGGCCTGTATTTTGGGCCACACTCAGGTTTTCCAGGGGTCAGTTTCCTCTGCTGCTGGTGCCCTCACAACAACTGCAAAATGCTTCTTTCCTTTGTCCTCCACATGTAGCATGGGGAGATGGTGGCTTCTTTCCTCATGCACAGATATTGTGCAGCTCTTCCTTCAAGTTTGCTGGACAATGTTCTAAACACTCCATACCCAGACACACTTCAGACCTCCCCAAAATGCAGGTTCCTTTAATTCCATTATCCCTCTACTATGCTCATGGAGGGACCTCATGCTGGAGATTCCAGCCCTCTGGGGCAACGGCTGTGTCAGTGGGGATTTTTTTCCTATTTTATTATATCCAACCTGCTGTGTTCCCCATCTGCTTTAAATGTCCAGTTTTAGGTTCCAGGAAAGTCCTCCTCCCTTTTTTTGCTCACCCACCTTATAGAAATGCTGCTTGTCTGCTTTCTTGGTTTCACACCAAGGAGCAGCCAGGAACGCGACCTCTTCTATTCTGCCATCTTGGATCTCTCTCCTCTGGCTTTGTTTTTGTATCTGTGTCTGGCATCCTGTCTGTATGAGTGATGGTTTAAGCTGAGGAACAGAATCTTTAGGAGATGTGTATTACAGAGAATTACTTGAAAGTGGAGGCTGGCTCAACAAGTCAGAAATCCACAGGACAGGCCACCAGAAAGGACAGGCTGAAACTCTCAGGAGCTAAGGCTGCAGCCTAGAGGTGGGATTTCTTTTTCTTTCTTGAGGAAGACTCAGTTCTGCTCTTTAGGCTTTGGGAATGATTGAATTGGTCCCATACCGATTATTCAGGGTAAGATTCCCTTACTCAGACAATGAATATGAACTTTAATCCATCTATGAAATACCTTGACCTGGAATTGATGTTTAAGTTAATAACTGAGGACTATAGGCTAGCAAAGTGGACACATAAAACCAACTCTCTCCCATAGTACATTTAATATTTGAATGAACTTCCAACATGAAAGTTAACTCTGTGTGGGCTTGGACTTTTCCTCTTGTTCCTAAAACAAGTCAACCACAAAGAAATATTTGAGTTTGTGAATAATAAGCCTAAGCCTCTATTTCTTTTTAAAATCAGTTTTACTGTGGAGCATGATATAATCTCTTTGGCCTTTTTTCTCCACTGTGATTAAAAACATTTTATGTTCACCATATCCTCATTTTAGTAATGAAACAGCTTATGTTTAATGAATATTCCTCTTTTACATTATCATGAGTCTATAAATATTCTTCATAGCAGAGACCTTCAATGTACTATGATTATATTTTCAGTCTTGTATATAAATATTTTTTCTCCTATAATTAATTGCCCACATTTTTGTTAACTTTTGAAAATATGTATCTCAAATCTTCCAAAAATAATTTAAATTATATATTTATCCCAAATATGACCATATATATTCAGTGAGATATCAGATTCATATTTTGTTCCCTCTTACTCCATTTCATTACCTTTAAGGTGTGTGCATCTTCATCATCCTGGGACTCTATATATCTCAACACCATCTTTTTTTTCTCTTCTGGCTTTAACACTGGAGTTTCTGAATTCCAAAATTTTTTTCTTGGTTTATTCTTGCATTTTTAAAATCATATCATTCTTGTGAATTATAACCTTTAACATGAAAATATGTACATCCTCATGTCTTTTATAACTCTCCTCAATACTTATTATCTTTTGTCTTTTTCATAATAGCCATCCCAACAGGTGAGAGCTGGTATCTATCTCATTCTGGTTTTGATTTACAGTCCCCTAGTTCAGTGATGTTGTAGGTTCTCATTCATTACCTGTTGGCTCATTGCATGACTTCTTTGAAGAAATGTTTATTTGGTTCTTTGCCCATTTTGAAATCAGGTTATTTTTTCTATTGTATTCTATAAATATATATATATATGATATTAACCACTTATATTTATGTATGATTTGCAAATTTTTCCCCAATCCATAGATTGCATTTTTATTTTGTTGATTATTCACTTTGCTGTGCAGAAAAATTCTAATTTAATGTAGTCCTATTTGTCTATTTTTATTTTTACCTTTGTTTTTATTTTTGCTTTTGTTGCCTAAACTTTTGGTATGATATAGAAAAAATCATTGCCAAACTCACTGTCCAGAAGCTTCTCCTTGCTTTCGCCACCTGTGAAGACCAGCTGAAAGACTACAGGAAGATCAAGCCAGTAAGCAAATGAATAGATAAGCAGAATGCTTTCAAGAGTCACAAAAGGAGCAACTTGGAGTATTAGTTCAAATGGACAAACTTAACTTTGGCTAAAAATAAATGCATCACAAGAGTTCCTGAGAAATGTACTTCTTGGTTTATAGCTATATTTGAAGACTGTCAAATTAATAAAACCATGGTAACAGCGGAGAATACCAAGATTTCCTTATAAATATGCAATAGAAAAAATGACTCTAAGAGAACAATATTATCAAACAGAACTAGGCAAAAAGATATCCCCCACACCTCAAAATATGAATAGGCACAACCAGATCCTCTGGCTATATGGGAACAGCAGCTGTGCTGAAGTAGAAGAAAGAAAAAGGGGATCTCTAATAATTCAATAATAATAATTGAAGTCTACTTCAGTATTTGTTTGAATACTGTTGAATATAAAATATGTAGGTTTTGTTTCTTTTGAATCTGTGGTTATAGAGATTTTTTTGTTTGTTTTTTGTACTAGGGATTAAGTCCAGGATTGTTCAAACACTGAGCCACATCCTCAGCCAGTCTTTTATTTTTTATTTAGAGACAAGATCTCACTAAGTTGCTTAGAGCCTCGCTAAGTTGCTGAGGCTGGCTTTGAACTTGTCATCCTCCTGCTTCAGCCTGCTGAACTGCTGGGATTACAGGTGTGCACCACCGCACCTGGCCATTTGGCGTTGCAAGTGATTTTCAAAGTCGTTGACTACCAATGTATCAGATTCATTTCTCAAGTTAAAAGTCTAAATTCTTTCCTTTTGTTGCCTCTAGAGTTTCTTCAAGAATGCTACTCTCTGGATGAAAGGATAATTTTTCATTATGGGTTATTTTAATCAGCAACTGTCAACTATCTGCCTTCTAAAACACTTTGCAGGAAAACTGATTCTCAATTCCCCATTTCTAAAGTCTCTAGTGTAATAGATTCCTAATTACTTGACTGAAAAAGTGAACACCATCTAATGCTTGTTCAGATCTCCAGGTACATAGAAGTGATTAGCAAGTGTGTCTGGTTTTCTGGACACTGAATGTTAAATCTATTTGCTGGTATTTCCAGTATTTCCAAAACTTTCCAGGTATTCTTCTGAATTTTTAATACTGTTTGTGTAAATTGGAAAGACCACTGTATAGAGAATTTGTCATTTTTCCCTGTTAAAATATAAACTTGTTAGGGTAGCAGAACAATAGTCAAAACTCTTTCTCATAAAATTTATGAACATAGTTTAAATCTGCAATTTTTTTTACATTATGTCCAATTTATTTTTGTCGCAATTATTTAAAAATAAAAAGTGTTTAATTGTTAATAGAACATTAAACTTTTATCTTCTTTGAGGAAATACACTCATTTTGTCAACCCTAAATTAAATTATTTACCTTACTGTTTTACTGTGTAGTTGCTTTGTTTTCACTAACCCAATACCTGCACATAACAATTGATTTTAAAAATACATTTAAAGAATAATGTATCCTGCCAGCTGCTGGCTACAGTAGCATAGTCCTGTAATCCCAGTGACTCAGGAGGTCAAGGCAGGAGGACCAAGAGTTCAAAGTCAGCCTCAGCAAAAGGGAGGTGTTAAGCAACTCACTGAGACCCTGTCTCTAAATAAAATGCAAAATAGGGCTGGGCTCAGTGGTGGAGTGCCCCTGAGTTCAATCCCTGGCATCTCCCACCCCCCAAAAAGAATAACGTATCCTGATTAATATTACTTTCACATTTCGAATGGCAATGGTCTGAAGATGCCACTGAGGGGAAATGTGTGAATCAAATATTTCTGATATTCATTCACTTGAAAATAGCTGTCCAGAGCTTGTTTAGTTACAACTATGTATCATCTTGGCCTTCTCCATGTCTAAGATTAAGAGAGTTTAAAAATTAGACAACGCAAATTCAGATGATTATAAAGAGTCACAAAAGACATTTAGGGAAGTGGGTACAGGGAGGCTCAGGCCTGAACTTCCTTTGAAGTATTTCTCTGTAATGGTCTCTGTGGAAATCTTAGAGGATTAAGTCTAAATCTGAGGTGACATCTTGTTTTTCCTGCTGAAAGATTCAGTAGTTCATTCTTTCTTTTCTTTCTTTCTTTCTTTCTTTCTTTCTTTCTTTCTTTCTTTCTTTCTTTCTTTCTTTCTTTCTTTCTTTTCTTTCTTTCTCTTTCTTTCTTTCTTTCTTTCTTTCTTTCTTTCTTTCTTTCTTCTTTCTCTCTTTCTTCTTTCTTTCTTTCTCTCTCTCTCTTTCTCTCCTTTCTTTCTTTCTTTCTTTCTTTCTTTCTTTCTTTCTTTCTTTCTTCTTTCACTAGGTAGATCACTGAAAAGGTTGACTATCCTTTTATTTTAATGAGTATACCTTGTTCTTTAAAACAAACATCTCTTTTCCCTTGGAGACCACTCTGAAGTTAATCTAAATCCTCCTTTTCAAAAGCTTTTCTTTGTTCAGGTTATTGTGAAGTTTCAGGTTTACTGAGGTAGGGAAAGAGTTGGGGAATTGAAGGAAACTTGTGAAGGAGGAGTTTCCCCTTTCTTCCACCTAGAACCTTGCTCTCAAAGTGTGTTCCACAGGCCAGCAGCCTCTGCATCATCTAGGATCTTCCCAAAATGCAGAGTCCAAGGCCTCACCCAGGACCTGGATGATCAGACCCTATACAATGACAAGATCCCATGGGGTGTGGTATGTATAGTAAGTAAAAACTGACAAGCACTAGCCTTGAAGAAAGCATTATGTCAAATCTAATTTGACCAATCTTTTCCTCTCTAATGACCCTCAGAAGGATCTCCTTCTTACCTGTATGTCCCACAAGAAAGGGGTGGTGGGTGGATAGCAGCAAGGAGGTGTGGTAGTTGATTTCTATTAGATGTGGCTTTTGAGAAATAGTTTCCATGCTTCTGTTTTCTATTTTTAGAAAAATGTTCTACTGTTTTGTGGAATATCTTCCTTAAGTTCATGTGATTTACTTTTAGGTTTTCATTGTATTTATTGAGGTTTATGTCTTTACACTTTATGTGGTTACTATTGAGATTATATATATTTAACTTTTACAATCTATTCAGAATATTTTAGCACCTGGAGTACAGAAATCTGATCCCTCTTTCTGTAGATTTCTACCTTCCCTCTTTCATGTTGAAGTTATCAAATATATTATATTTATATTCATTGAAAAATCAATCAGATAATGTTACAGGTTTTGCTTTCAGTCCTCATATACAGTTTACAGAACTGAAAAAAAGAAAAATGGTCTTACTTGTATGCAGATATTTACTCTTTCTGTGGCTCTCTCTTCATTCCTGCCAATAGTCTGCTTGTTTTTGTCCCCCTAAAATTTATATGTTAAAACCCAATCACAAATATTTTAGTATTAGTAGTTCTTTAAAAGGTGACAAGCTCATGAGGTTGGACCCTCATGAATGGTAGTAGAGTCCCCTGAGAGCTGCCCTGTCCCTTCTTCTAATGAGGTTACAGTGAGAAGACACCTGTGCACCAGAAATTGAACCTTTCTCTGCTGCTGAAAGTACCTTGACCCTGGCCTTCCCAGCCTCCAGAACTGTGAGAAATAAATTATTGTTGTTTATAAGCCAGCCAGTCTATGATCTTTGTGATAACAACCCCCACAAACTAATTTGGGAAATCTGAGTTTTCCTTTGTTATCATTTCTGTGTGTCTGAAAAACTTCCTTTACCGTTGCTTTGACAGCAGTTCTGTTGGTGGTAATCTCTTAGTGTTCCTTCACCTGGGAATGTCTAAAGGATATTTTTCTTAATTTTAGGATTCCAGACGGACACTTCTATTTGTCCAGGCTTTTTTTGGGGGGGCAGGGGGGACTGCTGGGGATTGAACCCAGGGCCTTATGCATGCAAGGCAAGCACTCTACCAACTGAGCTACATCCCCTTGTTCAGGCTTTGAAGTGGTTATTTCTCTGTGTGTTTGTCCTCATGGATCTTGCAGATTGGAACGACCAGGAAGATGTAAGCTCTTGGGAGAAAGTGAAGCTCTTGGAAGGAAACTTACCTGTGTGAAGTGCCACATTTGCACTTGTTCCCCTTGTTACTGTGCGGAACTCATGTTACAGCCTTAACTTCAGCAGAACATTAGTGACTTAAGGGCTGGGAGGGGTGACACAGAAAGAACCTGAGTTGTGGATGATTCTTTTGCATTCTCTGACAGCTTTGGCAAGTCTACTTCTGCACTACTTTTACAGAAGATTGCACACTGCATTTTAGTGCCTGTTATTATCTGCTGAAATGAATATGTAATGGTGGTCAGAATTATGGCTCTTCTTTGTCTTATTCCCTGGAGGAATCTCCTGTTACAGAATAAATTCTCCGTGTGTGTTTACTCTTTAAGTGAAATGTATTCTTTACATACATTTTGAAATTTGTTAGGGTGGTGGCAAGCTGGAAGAAACTCTCCTGGATAGAGAGCTCCTTTCTCTCTGATTGTACAAGATGTGTATTAATATATCACCATATGACTTGTAGGTACTGAAAAAGCTTCTTTCTAACTTACATTATTTATATTTTCATATACTGTAGTCTTCCCTTCTCCATGATTTGGCTTTCCAGTTTCACTTATCTGTGGCCAATCTTGTTTCAGAAGTATTAAATGAGAATTCCAGGAATAAACAATTCATAAGTTTTAAATTGCATGCTGTTCTGAATGGTGTGATAAAATCTTGCTCCATTTCACCCCATCCAGCATGGTACAGAAATCTTCCCTCTGTTCAACATGTCTACATCATGGATACTACCTGCCCTTTAGTCACTTAGTAGCCATTTAAGTTGTCAGGTCAACTGTCACAGTTATCTGTGTGTCTGTGTTCCCAATGCACAGGAGTAGTGATGCTGACAGTTTAGATGCTGGCAATTCTTCTCTGTGAGAGGGTAGTGATGTGCATATTTATTCTACCTTAAGTTGGCTCATTTAAAAATATCTCTGGTTTGATTTTGGATATGGTTTGACTCAATTCCCCAAGGATTCATATGTTGAAATTTAATACCTATTATGAGATATTAAATACAAGGTGAAAACTTATCTAATAGATTGTTTAGAAGTGGGGCTTTAGGGAGATAAAATTGGCATTAGATGAGGTCACCAGGATGGAGTCCCCGTGACTGAATACCAGTGGTATTACAAGAAAAACAAGAGAGACCAGGAGTTATATATGCCTGCACTCCACTGTGGGAAGCCTTCCTTATTTAGCAGAATCAGACTAGGGATGCAGATGTCTGACTTCTAGGAACTGCTGGGAAGCATGTGGCACTGCCTGGGAGTGGTTCCCTGCCTCTTTCTGTTTTAGTCCCTCTAAAAGAATGGCTCCCCTAACTCTACCCTATCCTGTCCATCACAGAAGAAGCTCATCCCAGTCTTGGACCCCTTTACCTATGTGTCTATAAATAAAAGAGAGTAGGGCTACTCCATCTTGTTAGAGGCCAGAGCTGGTTTGGCCAGATCTGTCACACCCCCTCTCATTTATAATGAGTACTGGCTCTTGTGTGTTTTGTTTAGATAAGTTTAGGGATAATTGATTGATTCATAGCCAACACCATCTCCAGCAATTAACCCTTTTCTCATCCACACAGGACGTGGCTGAGAGACCCCCACACTCCGTTTCTTGCCATGTGATACCCTGCACAGTCTTAGGACTTCACCAACAAGAAAGTCATCCCCAGGAATGGGCCTTCAACCTTGAGCTAGAACTGTGAGCCAAAGCAAACCTTCCTTTATAAATCAGGTGTTCCATCATAGTTACAAAAAATGGACTAATACAATCCCTCTATTGCTACTTTATTTTAGGCGAAGTGTTGATTATCTCTTCTCTGTTTTCTAACACTCCTCATAGCTATGTAAAACCATTACTAATACTTCTCCTAGAATTATCTTTCCAAATGTAGATGTGGCCATCCTTATTTCATACTTAAATTCTTTCAATGACCTCATTGTCCCAAGGACAAAAATCCATACCTTCTCTATGCTATGGTTTGAACATGGTTTGAGTGTTCCCCAAGACTTGGTATGCTGAAATTTAATCTTTTTCCTGATATATTGAGAGGGTGGAAATTTAATCTAATCATGGTGTTCAGAGGGGGGAATCTTTGGGAAGTGATTAGGATTAGATAAATTCATCAGGTTGAAGTCCCCATGTTTGAATACTGGTGGCTTTATAGGAAGAGGGAGAGAGACCAGAAGAGACCTACGTACACCTGAGTGCTTCCTGTCTCTTGTCATGTGATGTTCTGTGTGCCTCAGGACTCTGCTAGCAAGAAGGCCATCACCAGGTGAGGTCTATAGAACGTGCACCTCCAGAATCATGATCTAAAATAAGCATCTTTTCCTTATAAAGTAGTCTGCCTCAGGCATTTCATTATAGTAATCAGGAATGGACTCCTACACCCTATTTAACATTCAAGACTCTAATCAATATGGCTCTTATAATCCTATTACAGTATTGTTTTATCACCCTTGCCCCTGATCTGCCACCTGAAAGTGCATACACACATACAGTACTCCATCTATACTCATATCAAACTACTTTTAGTTCTACAACCTCTTTTTAAATTTAAATTAATTTTTACTTGAATCATAAAACATGAAAATTATACACATCAATGGGGTACCATGTGACTTTCCAATACATGTAGGGATTGTGCAATATTTAAATAAGGTTAAATATATCTATTTCCTCAAACATTGAATAATTCTTTTGGTGAAACCTTCAAAACCATTTCTTCTGGCTTTTTGAAATACAATGGTACACATTACTATCTATAATCACCCTACTGTGCAATGACACATGAGCATTTCTTGCTCCTAGCTAACTGTTAATTTACTACCCATTTATTAACCTTCAACCCTTGTTCCCTTCACTCTACTATCTCCAGCCTCTGGTAACAACTTTCTACTCCCAACTTCTATGAGATCAATTTGTTTATATTCTAATTATAAACAAATCCTGTGGTACTTGTCTTTTTGTGCCTGGCTTATTTCACTTAACATAATGATCCTTCAGTTCCAACTGTGTTACTGCAAATGACAGAATTTAATTCTTTTTATAGCTGAATAGTGTGTGTCATATTTTCTTTATCCATTTATCCATTGATGGACACTTATGTCACTTCCATTTTTGGGCTATTGTGAATAATTCTGCAATAAATTTGGTATTGCAGATGTCTATTCAAAATATGAATTTCATTTCTTTTGGAAGTACACTCACCGATGAGATTACTGGATGATGTAGTAGTTCTACTTTTAATATTTTGAAAAACATTCATACTGTTTCCAAATAGTTACACTAATGGACCTTCCTTCCAATAGTGTTTGAGAGATCCGTCTTTCCCACATGAAAGGAAGTGATGTGGGAAAGACCTCACCAACATTTTTTATCTTAAGTCTTTTTCATGGTAGCCATTTGTACTGGAGTGAGATTCTCACTGTGGTTTCAATTTGCATTTCCTTCAAGAATTTTTTCATATACCTGCTGATCTTCATTGAAGAAAAGTCTATTTAGGTCTATTTTCCATATTTAGGTTTTTTGGTTACTTAGTTCTTTGTTATTTAGTTTTTGGAGTTACCTGTATACTCTGGATATTAACCCATTGTCAGATTTATAGTTTGCAAACATTTTTCCCCATTCTGTAGGCTGTTTCTCTACCTTGATCACTGTTTAAGTCTTATTTTTAAATGTTTAATCCATTTTGAGTTGATTTTTGTAATAGTGAGAGGAATCTAGTTTCGATCTTCTGCATGTGAACTTCTGATTTTCCCAACACTGTTTATTTGAAAGACTGTATTTTTCATGTTCTTAGCATCATTGTTGAAAATCGGTCTTTTGTAGATGTGGGCTTACTTCTACACTCTCTAGTCTGTTCCATGGTCTGGTCTATGTATCTGTTTTTATCCCAATTCCATGCTGTTTTGATTACTCTAGCTTTGTAGTATGTTTTGAAGTCAGGTAGCATAATGTCTCTTACTTTATTCTTTTTGCTCTTTGAGTTTGGCTATTTGAATTTTGATTTATGCACTTAGTTGCTGCTGTTGTTTAGGTTCCATACAAATTTCAGGACGATTTTTCTAGTTCTGTGAAGATCATCATTGCTATTTTGATGAAAATTGCACTGAATCTTTAGGTTGTTTTGGATAATATAGACATTGAAACAATACAGAGTCTTCTAATCCATGAGACATCTTTCCTCTCTGTATGTGTGTGTGTGTGTGTGTGTGCATGTTCTTCAATTTTTTACCATTGGTGTTAAATAATTTTCATTGTAGAAACTTTTCATCATTTTTTAAAATTTATCTCTAGGGATTTTTGTCTTTTTTTCTTTTTGTAGCTATTATAAATAAGATTGTTTTGTTAATTTCTATTGCAGATAATTTACTATTGGCATAACTACTCTAGTGACATTGCATGTTGATTTTTGTTTCCTATAGCTCTGTTAATTAATTATAATAGTATTTTGGTTGAATCTTTGAGGGTTTCCTAGTTATAAGATCATGTCATCTGCAAATAGTCATAATTGGGCTATCTCTTTTCCAATTTAGATTCCCTTCATTTATTTCTCTTGTCTGATGATTCTGGCTAGGACTTAAATCTAAGTTGAATAAAAGTGGTGAAAAGTGGGAATCCTTGTACCAAATCTTAAAAAGGTTTCAACTTTTCTCCATTTAGTATAATAATAGATCCTGGCTTATTCCATAAAACCCTTATTATGTTGAAGTATGTTTTTTCTATAACTAATTTGTTCAGAATTTTTATCACGATGGGATGTTGCATTTTATCAAATAAATTTGATTAAACACAAATACGCACAAGTCTACCTGTAGTTATGTTAAACTATTTTTAGTTCTGTGTTCTCTCTTAGCCTGAATCCTTATCTATGCATTGCTTTCCCATAGAATGCTCTGCTTCCTGCTCCCATGTACCCATTGGTTTCCTTCGAACAAGAACTGGGTAACTTGTTTCTTTTATTGGACTTATCCATTCAATAAAGCCTACATTTCCCTCCTTGGCTCTCACTTCCTCCACACATAGTAAACTGCAGGTTGTTTGAAGGCTGAATTCTACCATGTTCACTATTAGAACCAAAGCACATAGCGGGAAGACTGATGACTATATAATCAACACTAGAAGCTTATCATTACAGATGGATTTATAATATTCATAAAATCCTGTGCAAGCCAAGCAAAGTGTATGTAGGGGGTGGTAGTTGAACATGTAATGTACATTAATTTTCAGTGGATAAGTGTCCCAATTTTCATGCCGTCTGCTGTGCAGCAAGATTACTTGAGGACCTGGCACAGGAATGGTTGTCTTGCTCCTGGGTTGTTCCTGTTATTCCAACCAACAGCAGTGATTATGTTTGAAGTCTGTCTCATATTGTTGCCCTTCTGTTGATATTTAATAAAACAGAGAACAGCTTGCGAAAAGCAGTACTCCTCCCCGCTGAGAAAAAAAGAGAAACAAGTGAATCCTCTGCTAAGCAATTTCAAATGTTTCTGCTGTAACCTTAATAGTGTAATTTTAACTTCTTGGCACTCAGTGAGGTCAACATTGGTATACTTTGTACTTACGCATTATACCGGAAAATTGGATCCAGAGGTAAATTGGAGTTTCCTTTTCTCAAAAGTCATCTAGCCAAGATATACAATTCATGAACTAGAGTACTTTGGTGAGAACACTGGTAAAGCGTATACCTGGACAATAACTTGTTTTCCCCTGTCCTAAAATGCCAAAAGTTTACTTAAAGTTCCCATTTATATTTACTACCATTTTTATTTTATATTATTTTCATGTAATTTAAATTGCAAGCAAGGCTGATTTACTTTATTGTAGAATATTTTAAAAGATGGGAAGCACCCCTGAAAACCAGTATTTCTTGCATGAATAAACATTTTCTAACAAATAATTGCTTTTGGGAGGAGATAGTGGTGCATTTAAAACTTCCACCATTTAAAAAAATACTCCAAATTTCTAGTTGTTAGGAACCATGCCAACTTTTTCCTTTTTAACACTTAGAGATTCTCTGAGAGTCATTAAATTGTTTGCAAATCATTGCATTGGCACTATGATAAGCTTGTGGGATGTGATCAAGGAAAAACAGTTCAATGAGGGCTATTAATTATGCTACCAGCAATTTCTGCAAATTGATGAGTAATATCACATTGGCAAAATGGCATTTACTTTGCAATTATTTAACAAGAACTAATTCCTAACCAAGACATGTATGAGTTTGAAGAAAAATGGGATAGAAGAATGAAAGATATAGAGTTGGCAGCAAAGAGTTTTTAACTGAAATCTGAATATTAGTAATGGACTATTTTAAATGTCCTTTACTTGGGTAAAAGTCAATAATTCAGTATTCTTTTTCCTCTGAGTATTCAACACATCTCAATCTCTGGGATATGCAACCTAAGCTGAACTCTCTCAAGGACCAGATCCCTCATGGTCTTTCTGGTATTTCGTGCGTGAGTCCATAACCGGCTCTGTTTCAGGAGATTTAGCCCTTAACTTGTACAAATTAGAGAACCAAGAGGTAAAAGAAGCAGAAACAGGGGAAAGCGGTCAAGCCATTGACTTATCAGAACTTCTTGTTTCATTGAAGCTAAAGACTTATAGATTATGCTCTTCGACTAATGATATATTTAAAAAATCTGCATTTAGATACTTTCATTGCCAACTAATTTAACACATCACTGACTATCATTCCATTATAAAGTACTTGAGCCAAGTTTTTGAAGATAAAGTCAAACCTGGCAATTCTTTAGCAGAACAAAGATGGCATAGTATCTTGACTATACACCTGTGAAAAGAAGATGAAGGATGTTTGGCTGTGATGTGAAACACTGAGCATCAGGAGATAGGGGATTGTCTGGGCACAGGTAGCAACTTCCTGTACATCTGGGGCAAGGTATTTCACCCTTCAGGGTGTTGAATTTGATCAGAGTATTTCAAACTTTAAATATTTCTCCTTTCATTTTTTAGCAGTGATTCTTCATGCAATTTTAAGCAAAATCTAAGTTTTTAACAAACATGCATTTATTTTATCATTCGACAAACATATATCAATTACCATCTCTGTGCTGGGCACTATTCAAGGTGATGGTGTATGACACCTAATGAAATGCACTGAAGTAGATGACGATGTGATTGAGGAACAGGAATTTGTCCTCTTGGCCTACACTCTGAAACAGTTTTAGGAGAATACAGTTTGAAAGTCTCTGAGATCGTCCTTATCTTTCTTATAATCCATGGTTCCGCAAATAAAGAGGGGGCATGAAATAAGCAGCCATTGCAACTGTCATCACAGATGTAGCCAGGATTGTCATGGCCAGGTTCCTGGTGCACAATATCATCCTATCACACAGAGGTTTATTTGCTTTTTAGTTGGTACTGTAAGAAGAAATAGGGAAATGCATCACGTTCTTTACTTGTGAGGTCTTTGTCTTGTTTTCAATTTTTCTTCTCTATGTTCAGGTTCATTTTATCCCACTAGGGAGGACAAATGATGCCCCAAGATCCTTTATTTTGCACAACTGTCCAAAGAAGTATTATTTGTTCTAATTTTATTTAATAAGCAATGTTGTCAGGTCAAATAAACATTGCACAATCTATTCATATCTGAACAAGTTAAGGTAGAACTGAAATGTATTCTAATTCATCTGGGCATGGAAATTGTCAGAGAGACACAGAGAATTCAGAGGAAGACACAAAAAGAAGAGCAACTGCCATTCAGGATTTTACAAGGAATACTTAAGATGTGTAGTTAAATTATATAACCACTAATCTTCGCTGCCAAAGACAATTTCCTCTGGTTCTTTGTATTTGAATTCACCAAATAATGCACCAGGTGTTTTCTTTCTCTTTTAAGAAAAAAGATAGTCTCTGAAATTATATGAAATTTAAATGATTTAAATCCTGGTTAGAAAGTTTAGCTTGAATCTAATGGTTATCATCACCTTATATTTCAATAATATTTCATTTCCCACACCTGCCTTCCAGAGCAGTTTCAATCATGAATAACAGTGGGGGAGAAAAACGATAAACATCATGTGTGCAGCAAAGGTCTTGCAGTTTTGAGCCAAGTTGGAAAAGGAGGATAACTATTACTACAGGGTTGAGGCCGGCGGGGAGTCTGGAGCTCTGCCCTGACAATACCAAACTCTGCAACTTTATTCTCTTTGTGGTTTTAAAAAGACTTGATCTTTCTAATATTACATTCTGAAATCCAACTTAATAGATACTCTATTTCTGGAGAGCTTTGTAGGCAGAATTATGGAAAATTCTTGTGGTTGTTGTCATGTTTTTTGATGAAGGAGCTGAGTGCAGAATAAATCTGCCTGATTTGCATGAAGTTTGAATATTCACTGACAGTGATTCCTGAACTGAATCTTCTTTATGCTGTAGGAGAAGAGAAGCATTATTTCAAGCAGCTGGAAAGTTAGCTTGGGGGATTTAAGATACGTTAGGGCTTTGCCAACATGCTTGGCGTGAACATGGTTAAGCTGCTGCAGAGGGTTTGTGAATGAGGTAGTCAGCGAGTACTCTGCAGTTGGAAAAAGGAGGTGTTGGCCTGTTTGATGTGATTTGAGAAAGGGTAACAAGGCCTTCATAGTCAAATACCTCACTTCCAGTGCCTATCACATTGTAAGCCTTCCTTTGAGATAAGATCTTCCATACTCCTGTTGAAAGAAAAATAGGTTATCTTGAAGGCATATTAGCCACTACTACCTTAGCAGTATTCAGGAACATCTGCAAGAAAGTAGGAACCTGAACAAATGCTACTCACAGAGGGCAGTTTAGGTTGAGAAAACAGAGATGGGCAGGATGCAGAGTAAGTGGAAAGATCCAGTGGAGCTAACCATGGGGCCACATGGGAGGACCCAGCGCATGACAGTAGGGTGGATTCAGCATTGACTCAGTTCCTGCTTCCACTGAAGTAATGAGTGTACACAAGCATCTTGCCATTGGAGCAGTTCTTATGAAAACTCCCCAGATACCAGACACATCCTGTTTTCCTTGATTTTCTTCCAATGTATTACTTACATCCAGTATATAGCACAAAGGGTTGAGGGGTGCTAAGTCCTTGATCTCTACATCTTCAATATTCCTTCACCCAAACTTAATTCTCCTTACTTTATTTTGCAGAAAATTTTAGCTTTCCACCTTGCACTTGGTTCTGCTACCTTTGTTATCTAAAGACTCACAAATGATCTATGCAAGACAATTCACTGTCAGTGGTCAGTCCCATCCTTTAGAAGTAAGGAAGGAGAAGGATTTGAAGATTCAGCCTTTCCAGTCTCCTTTCCCACATGTTTCAGATAGTAGCTGAGAACAATATAGATGCTTAGCAGGTTCCTCTCTTCAGCAACCCCACCAGCAACTATTGTGTGCCTCCATCAATATCTCCTTGGTACATAAGTGTATTCTTAATGTGATTCAGTTAATAAAAAATGAAGCATCCTGTATTTCTAAGTGGCTATTGATGAGGATCTTTACTGGATAAGTGTTCTCTCGGGTTATCTTCCTGCCTATCTTGAGTTTACAGAAAGGTTAGGGAGTCCTGCCCTAATCAGGAAAATATAGTGTCCTTAAAAGTCCTCAAGCATTGAATGTTAAATGTTGAATGCATGTCTGAGACTATAGAAGCTTTGCTTTCCTGGTGTCTTCTACTTTTTTTCTACTTCAGAGCTTTTATTGTGATTGTAATGAAAGAAATTGATTGGATTTTATTTGTTTAACATATTGCTTTCATCTTATTTTCTTTCGATTCCCCTCTTACATCTCTTTGGGGCAGGGCCCTTGCTTGATTTTGCCTACCGGTGTCTCCCTGGGGTTAAGGAGGTGGAGGCAGAGAATCCAGAAAAGGGAGCAATAGCTGTCATCTGTAAGGATTGCCAACGTGGTTCAGGTCCAGCAGTGGTAAAGTCCAAAGATTATTTTGGATTAGTCATGTCACTCTAGACCTCTGTCTACACCACAAGACTGTAATGACATATTTATCTGGGAATCCCCAAACCGTTAGAATCAGGAAGTAGTGGATACCTCATACCCCAGTGTGGCTTGGACACACTGCCAATATAATCTGGCTTGATTTGTTCCTATGTGTGGCCCAGATTAAACTCAACACAGAATCATTTTTGGCTTCTGTGGGTTTGGCCTGATGGTAGACTGGACTTGCAGGCAGCCCCCAAATCCCAGTTGTTATTGTTGTTTAAATAAGGGACATGGACACTTTGACAGGCGCTCCATGCAGCACCTCCCTTCTGGAACCCCTTACTTTCTTCAATGTAATAACTTTGTCTTTCATTCTTGTTTCCAACTCTCTTAGAATTCAAAAGAATTCAAAAAAAGAAAATGGCAACCAACTTTTCTTGGGATCTATAACTGCATGTGCAATGTGAATGGGAGGAAATCTTTCAATCACAAACAGATTTTTTTTTTTTTAACCTTCTCTGTTGCTCCTGGTAAAGAAAGGCAGGCAGCTGGTAGAACATTTCTGTGCTGTTCTCAATTAACTTTCCCTTGTTCCCCTCAGTGAGAAGAGAATGAGCCTTCTCCACCCAACTGTGCTGTGACTGGAGTACATTAAGATGCACAAATAGCAGCTTCGCTTGTGAGGCTTTCTTTTCATATTTTTGTAGACAGATTCAGTCCAAATAAGGTTCTCACTCCTCCTGAGATAATTCCTAACATTTCTAAACGGGTTTCAAATTCCCCACCAATTCCATTATCAGTAATGAGCACCATATTTCACAAATGGGTCAGTTAGTAGTACAGATGTATATTTGTAACTTTATTTGACATGTTTTTAGGAACTATGGAAAAGGAATTATTTAGTAATCTGGAGGGGAGTGGTGGTAAATACGATTTTATAATTATGATGTGAATACGGAGGCCTGAGAAAAATTAAAAACACCACGACTATCAACATTTTAGAGTTATTTAACTCTCCCTTTCTGCCTTGGAATATTGTGCATTTTACTCTATTTGGGTGGTTTTAAAATCCATTTTAAAAATCACTTTCCTATTCTTGAATATTTTTGGTGGTGATAGAAGTTTGTTCTTTGAGAGTGGACTTGAAATTTAAAGACCTGCCCACAGGACAGAAAAAGCCACTGAATAAAGCAGATGGTATATAACAGGTGATATCAATTCAGTTTAAAAAATAAAGGGAAATGGAAAAGATTTTTTCATGTGAATTTTACATTGTGGCCTCTGTGGGCTAATACCATAACCTCACAAAATGACTCTTTTAAGAGATGACTCTAGATTGGCATGCTTCCATGGGTTCTATGTAACGTATTCTTATTTATGCTCTAGTTTTCCTGGAATCAGGTGCCTGAATATTGCAGCTCGAGCCGGGTCTCTCAAGCTTCCTGGAATTTCAGTCCACTCAGAAGACGTGCTTAATTATATCGCATGCCATCAAGATCATTAAATTATGTTTTTTTCCTTTGCGGAATGCTAAAAGCAAAATAACTCCTGCATTAACAAATTAAACATTTAAAATACTTTCAGAAATGTTAAATTATCTTCAGGTGGCAAACTGGATTTTAATAAATTCAATCTCAGGTGGTACCTTAGTTTTTTATTTATTTTCTATTTTTTTTATTTTTTCAGGGTCTCTCCTAGAACATATTTTCAATTAAAGTTACCTGACAGTGGAAGAATCAACATATTTTAAACCTGTCGGTGAAGGTTCCTCCCCAGCAAAGAACTGCTCTGCTGCTTCTCAGCCACTGCTTTTTTTTTTTTTTTTTTCACTTTTTTTTTTTTTCAGAGTTCACACTTAAGGCACATCTTAATGCTTGTGTGAGCACCACCTATTTCCTGTTATTGTGTTTCTTATTATAGGCTGCCCTCCTTAGAACTCTTATCTTTTCATCGTCTTTTCAGTCCTTTTAGTTGAGGTGACTTTGCCAGAGGCAGGGAACACTGAATGGAGTCTGTTCATGTTTGAATGGGAACCACACCATAATCTATTAAATAAAGGATGAACGTCCAGTACGCTTACCATTTTCGTTGTGGTTTTGTTATTGCTGTTTTAACTGCAAGTCAGAATGGAACTTTTTGAATTTTCAAAACACTTCTATTTTTTTCTCCAAGTCTTTTTCTTTTTCTTTTTTTCTTAAATCTAAGTTTGGGCTTTAATATGTCTACAGATCTCTTTTACATTATTTTTGGCTAAAACCAGAAACAAATTGTGTTGAAAAATATTATGAGAACACCTCTCCTTTTAAGATTTCTAGCTCAATGTAGTAAACTCCAGAGGTTTGGATTATTCAGATAAGACTTAAGAAAATATCCACTGTTTTAGATTATCTGCTTAGCTAAATCCCAGTGCTGAACTGTTAGAGGTGTTCTTATCTAGAATGAATAAGTGCATGTTACAGAGTGACCTGAAGGAATAGCTTAATGAGCTACTACTTAAATATGAAGGGAATCCAAAACCCCGTGGTTATGCTTTTAATAGTACTGCCAAGGAAAAGTCAAGTTTATGTACATTTTTTTAAGCCACTAGGTATTTTGCAGGATGCCTATCTCTAACATGATTAAAATATGAAATGTGTGTTGGAATTAACCAATACACCATAATATAAAGAAAAACATTTTAAATCTCAAAACTTCATCATGTCAAGATTAATTTTTTTAATCAAATTTTTTAAAAAACTGACTTTACTGATAAAAATGTGGATTCTTAAGTTTTGGTGTTTGAGAGGAACACCATTTTTAAATTTTCTTAGCTTATGAACAATAATGGCAATTAACTTAATAAACACTTTCTGAAAAATGTTCTCTATTATAGGGTGTGATGGAAAATATTAACGACTGGAATAAAAAGAAAAAAATTGTTCTCAGAGTTCTAATTAAAGAGATAGTCAGGGAAACACATATTTTCAATTTAAATGTGCCCTGAGCTTTTTTTTTTTAAATAGTTGTAGATGGACACAACACCTTTATTTTTATTATTTATTTTTATGTGGTTCTGAGGATTGAACCAGTGCCTCACACATGGGAGGCAAGCACTCTACCACTGAGCCATAATCCCAACCCTCTCTGAGCTTTAATACAATTATGTAGAAGTTTCCGTGGGAATAAAGAGGTTGGCACATTTAATGACACAGGTGATACTATAGATAAACTATGCAGTGGTTGCAATACATGCACCAAATCCTGAAGGAAGCGTATGAGTTTCTGCCAAGATAGAAGGTCAAAGGAAGTGGAAGCAATGCATTTTAGAAATTTTTCCATGTGCTAGATGATAGAAAACTGGAAGCTGTCATTTTATGTCTTAACATGTTGTTGTTGCTATACTGGGAACCAAAGTTCCCAGTGTCTTTCTTATTTTCCTTCTGCAATTTGGGATAATGATAGATTTTTCTGAAGATTAAACATATTAACAAATGTGAGCAGTGCCCAGAATACAGTAAACTAATAATACATTTAAACCATCATATTAGCTATTATTTTCATGTCTATCCATTCCCCCTGATAATGTTACAAGAAAAATTACAGGGTAGTTGACCAATTCATTCATTTATTCACAATTATTTATTAAGCACTTAAGATGTGCCAGACATTGGGAATTTAAAAATAAAAAGGTCAAGTGTCTGCCTTCATGAACCTGAAAATTCCAGACTAAGCTAAAAGAAAAACAAGTAAATCATCAAACAAACAATAAATGATATTAAATTCAAAGACCCATGAGCAGTGAAACAGCATGGACGTGCTTGGGAGTGGGGCAGGAGACATTTCACATCTGTCACTTCTGGAAGAATTAACCTGAATGCTAATATGAAGCTGGGCCTGTAAAGGCCTAAGTCAGAAATAAGTTTGGCATGGAGGGGTGAGATCACACAGGGCTAAGGAGAGATGGTAAGAATCTGGACATTTTTTCCCATGTGTTTCAGAAAGTCTCTTCAGAATGAGTGAAGAACTAAGGGCCACAATCAGCCAGTCTTTTAAACACCCCTTCACCTCACCTCCCCCTGTCACCAACTCTACTCAGTTCAGCTCTTCTAAAGCATGGAGTCCTTGACACTCACCATTCTAAGGAAAAAGCCATCCTGCTACCTAGAATCCGTGAAGAATGTGTCTCCTTAATCTTCTTTCCAGCCGGTCGACCTTTACCTTGATCACATCATTTGAATATGTTTCTTATTCCTTTTTAATACAACCACCTTTTCTCAAAAACACTGTGTGTGAAACTCATACTCTGTCCCAGGCACTGAATTAGGTTCCAGGGCTAAAACGGCAAAAAAGACACAATTGTTCCTTTCAAGAACCTCATCATCAAGTGGGGTAAACAGTCATAGTAAGAGACAAGAAGCCCCGGAACAGTCAGTGTTTGATAGACGGCATTACCTGGGGGGCACTGGCCTAGGCCTTCCAAAGGAAGTGAGGAGTGTGAATTACCAGGCAAAGGGCTTGAGAGAAAGGGCCAAGGTGAAGGAGGTTTCCTCAGGCAGGGTGAATAATCCTGAGGAAGAGTCCAGAGGCCAGAGAGCACATTGCTTTCCTGGGAAGGAAAGTATCAGTGTGAAATGAGTTGGAACCAAGCTCCTTAATTTAATTTAAATTCTTCCCATTGCTTCTACTACTTCAACCTTCTCTTAGTCCTCTTCCCTCAGGACACACACTTTTTTAATTGGTCATTACTGCCGTCGCTGTGAATCTAGTCTTTCATAACAGTGTGACTTTTAACAACATACTGACCCTGAATATTGGTTTCCCCACTTATGAAATTGGGATACAAATTAGTATGTCATGATAAGCTCATGAAAATTGCCCCTTGTGGTGTGGGATGAGTATAGCTAGCAGATCTGCTGGTATATGGAGAGTAATCAACCAATATTAGTCTAGTTCTATTTCTCCATTTTTTTTAGAAGGGAAAATATTTATTGCTTAAATTCCTGACAACACTAATATTCTTTCTATTTTATTGCTTTCCAAAGAGCCCATGATTTCTTAATTTTGTTTAAGCTCTCTGTACCATATTACTATTCTTGTCTATATCTTGTCTGTCCCTCCTCCATCAAAATCGATTCATCAGATCCTTTTTGAAAGCATCCTCCTCCTATATTTAAGTTTTCTCTCAGGCTTACAAAATCTTATTCACCATATTTACAAAGTCACTTTCTTCCTTCATTGTCCTTCACAGGTAATTTTCTATGATGTATCATGGGAAGAGAAATTGTGACTTCTCCCAGCTTCTTTCAATATGACACTTCATAAATCAACTCTGATAAGCCTTTTCTGAAAAAATCATATTGAGATACATTTATAATTTTTCCTTTATTTCTCCATTAAGATGAATAATTGTTCTATAGATTTTTTTCCTATTCCCATTCATTTTTCCATCAAATTATTGAGGAAGTAAAAAATAGAATGGGGTTACCTCGTGTCTAAATTTACTCAATTAATTTTGACTCTCATGTTAACACACCCTGTTCTTTGTGGTTGAGGGCTTTGTGTTGAATTTCCTGATTTTCTGCAAAGCTTGAGGCAGATATGGTACAAAATATAGGTGAGGATCATCAGAGTACAGGCTAGTTTGCTCCTGTATCATCAATTTAAGATAAGGTTTTAATGAGTTCAATAACACACCCAGCAAGTTCTGTGCTGATGAACTCATTTTGTCAGCTCTTTCCCTCTATCCTCTTGGACAAAAGGATTTTTAAAGATTCATTTTGTTCCAGAACTTAAAGAATAACTGCTGGCAGTAAGTCTCTCATTATAGAACTCTCTTGGCCTGTTGAAATAGTTCTTCAATGTTCAGCTATTTTACTACAAATGTGAATGGAAGATATTTGCATTTACATGTAAGTGGCACATAGTCTTTTCCTGTACTTTACTTTTGGAAGAAGAGCCTATATCAAACAAGAGGAGAAAATTAATATCCTGCCAGAGGTACTGGTGAATCATGTTTAGCAGTAGCACACGTTATATCTTACCCCTTTTAGTTCTTTGGTATCTAAAGTTTTATTTTTACCTCATTTTAGGGAGCTGGTTTGGATTAAAGTCACATACAAACTGAACTGTCTCCAACATCTACATCAGGAAGTAACTCTAGCTTGCGATAAAGGTCACTGGTGGGACAACAAGTTTGAATTGCTTATTCTGGCTTCTCTTTTCCTGTCCTGGAGATCATTTGGAAGAACTACCAATGACTTATCCTTAAGCCTTAAATGTTGAAATAAAAGGTATTGCATGCTGATTAACACTTCCCTTGATGAAGCATACAAGTGTCGTGTAAGTCGAAGTGACTGCTTATGATGGATTGGAATGGACATTCCCCTGGAGCACCTTTCAGCCAAACCCACAATGCTTTGGCTCCAGTAACTCATGGAAACTTCTAATTGGTTGTTTCATAACAATTCCCAATGGCTCTCCAGAAGAGTTCTTGAAGTAGCACTTAGATGAGTTTATGCATTTCCAATGCTGAAAATTGGCTAAAACTCTGGGGTGTCATAGAGTTTACTCATTGAATTATTTGGAAACATCATAGATGATTTAATGGGCAATTATATTTGAAAAGCTACTAGCATTACACAAAAATCTAAGTAATTCATATTTTAAAAAAGGATCATTTAACTATGCCTTTGACAGGCATTAGAATGCAATATTAATACAAAGTATATTTTTCAGATTTAGAATGCATAACTGTCTTACGTGAATTACAAATATATATGTTGACATTTATACTGAATTGAAGATTAATCAGTGAAAATCTTTAAAGTAGAACAATTTATGTAGTTATCAAAATTCTAAATAATAATTATCTTCATATATTCTATGATAATATGTTCAATTATTCACATTTTGAAGGAGAAAAATAGACAAATGGGTTTTATTTGCCCAAGATATTAGAAATACTGATTTTTAGCTTATACTGATTTTTAAAGGTTAGTTCCACTGGCTATATCTTTCTTAAATCTCAAAGAAATAAATTTTAAAAGTTTTTCTGCATTTTCTGGGTTGGTAACTAGCAATGCTATTCAATAAACATTTATAAAAAATAAAAATGCCAATTATTATGAGAGATCAATCTGACTAAATTCTTCCAGGGTTAAACTAAATCAGATATATTTTTTGGAGTAACTCCAAGTAATTCTGTACAATATTTTGTAAAACTTAAACAATGATAATGTTCTGTATTTTTCATCATATTTATATACAGAATATGATTATATAAATTGCTGAAAGAAAAGTTGTAGATATTTCAGTTCTCAAAGTACTCTGAATATGTTTTTGAATGAAGAACAAAGAAAATCGTAGCAAATGAGATAGTATATTTCCATTGTCTTTATCTGTATCCATTCACTAACAAAATCAATTTTTAAATAGGAAACAGAAATGTAGACTAATGCTTGAAAGGCAATCTAGAAAAACTCACAAGTATTTGAACTATTGTTTTTAATTTTGAGTTACTTTAAAAGCTAATTTACTGGTTTTTTCCCTTAGAATTTATATCATAGAAATTTTAAACAATACATGTGAAGAAGAAAATATCAGTACTTTTCACCACTCTCAATATAATGGCATGTAGATTTTCAGTCTTTAGATGTATGCTTTTGTCTTTGGATGTTCTTTGTTATAGCTTAAAGGTTACTTCTTAGCCTTTCACTCTTTAATTGGGTCTGGTCTATTATATAGAATCTGATTATGCATCACATGTAATTTTAAGTTTGTGTCCTTTGAAACTTTTTGCCTTTCCTACTACAAATGAAACTCCTTAAGAGTTTTGTCCGTATAGTTTCTGTTCATTTTATTCAAAGTATCTTCCAAAATAGTTCACATAGATATGTGTTTATGTCTTCCATATGAATTATCAAATGATTTAAATTGGCATTATTAAACCCCCCCCCCCCACCGAAAAGCAAAAACCTCCTCAGGTTGATATTTAACTGACATTGAATTACAATTACAGAGTCATGGGGAGAGGAAGAATGGACATTTTCAAACTACTGAGTATTTTCAATCATAGACATGATCTTTGTATAAACATTTTAATTTATTCAGTGGCTGTTTTGTCTCTTAATAAAGTTATTATTCTTCAGATTTCTACTTAAGTGTTTCTCATTTCTTGTTACTACTTGCTATAGTCTGAATATTTGTAATTGCAATGTTGAATTCTAGTCTCCCGTGTGCTGGTATTGAGAGATGGAGCTTTGGGAGGTGGGTAGGTCATGAGTGCAGAGGCTTGTGAATGGGATTAGTGCCCTTGTAAAACAGGTTTGAATTGCTTGTATGCCCCTTACATCTTCCATAGGTGCCATATATGAAGAACAGAGCCCCTACCAATCCTGGATCTGTGGGAAACTTGAACTTGGACTTCCCAGCTTCTAGAACTACCAAAAAAGGGAAAAGAAAGAAAGTAAAAGAAGAAATTTTGGTGTTTTTAAATTACCCTAAGATATTTTCTTATCCATAAACTAACACACTACTTTTATGGCGATTCTATTATGTTTTGCAAACATTTTTTTCTGTAAATTAGCATTAAACTACTCACTTCAATGTCATTTTTAAAATCTTTGCTGTGGTTTAGATATGAGATGACCCCCAAAGCTCATGTGTGAGACAATGCAAGAATTTTCAGAGGTGAAACGATCAGGTTATGAGAACCTTAACCTAATCAGTAGATTAATCCATTGATACAGATTAACTGGGCAGTTATAAATGAATTTGGCATTTCTGATAAGATTTTGTTTTAATTTTTTGAAGTTAATGGAAGTTAAGCACAGTAATGACACAGTTGCAATTAACAGTTCAAATTATTAATTTCTGCACTTGACCTTAACTGATAAAGTTGATACTAGAACCTTTACAATCTAAATTACTTTTTTTTTCCCCATTACTATTTCTGAAGTTGTAAATGGCCATCCTTGTTCATAAATCTTTGATAGCTGCAAAAATTATCTCTATTTTTAATTTTTAAACTTAAGGAAATTTCATAAAATTTTAATATCAAGTTGTATCATTAATCCATGTTTTATTACATTTTCGACATAAATGTTTAGGCTATAATGACTACTAACTTCTGCTTGTATTGCTATCAACCAATGCTAACATTTCTTTTATATGTTTTTCTAAAGTTATAATTATAGCCAGCAAAATGGTCATGCTCATTTTTAATATTTGTTGTTGGCTACAATGGGTCAAGATGGATATTGCAGTCAAATAATATATTTTATTCTTATAAATGGCATGAAAGGTATTAGAAAAAAAGATTTCATAAGTATTACTTGGAGAACTGGAGTTAAAAACCAAAATCTTTCTTTACTAAAAGTAAAAACCATCAAAAATTTGCAGAAGTAAAATCACCAAATGTGGGTAGGTATTTACCTACATGCTTACAAAAATCCAGATCACTGTATTTCCATATTTAATTTGTAACTTTTTTTTCTTTTTTTGCAGTGCTAGGGATTGAACCCAGGGTCTTGTGCTTGCCAGGGAAGCACTCTACCAACTGAGCTATATTCCCGATCCAACTTGTAACTTTTTGTTTTTCAATTTTTATTGAAATAAAAATTTTTATTTTGCTTTAAATGCTTTTGAAATATAACAAATGTCACCTATAGAAATAAACTAAGATTTTGAAAGATATATAAAAAGATTTACAAACGTTGTGTTTACAAACATGAAAGACTACGCTTAATTCCCTTCTAAGAACAATTTGCTCATTTATTCCCTAGTTGCATTTATTTACAAAATCAGGCCCAAAAGATACCCCGCATCTCTTCCCTTTCCACCTATAGTAATGATCTTATAAATAAAGTATCTTTTCAAACACTTATCTGTTCATTCTTTACTTAGTGTGATTTAATACTTTTGAGGTCTGGGAAATTTGACCTTTCTTGGCACTTTTCATTTTCAAAGGTTTGGGATGGAGGCTTCACAGAAAACTGAATACATAGACTCCTTTATTATTTCCTGATCAAAGCATCATCTTAGAATTAACTACCATTGCCCAAAAGGAAGTAGAAAACTAAAGAGGACTTTACAAAGCAGGCATAATTAAAAATTAAGTTCTATATTCTCTATTCTGCCTAGTAATCACTCTTTTGGCAATGTACCTTCTCCTGTTTATTTTACCCCATGATGTTCTCTCTCTTAAGAATTTTTTTTTCCTAATTCATTTTCTTTCCTCCTCTCAATGTGGCTTAGATTCTTCAGCTGCTTCCCTCTCTTTATCCTTGAACCTTTCTGTACCACACAATAATGAACTTGGATAATTTATAAATAGCAACATAGAAAAAAAGACATAAAATATGAATCTTTTATGTGATGATTTATTTTATAACATTATCTCATCCAGCCTCATGTTTTACCTACATGACTTATTCCCCATATGTGACTCACATTATTTCACTGAACTCTACTGCTTTAGAATAGATTAATCATACACTTTATTACAAAGAATATTTCCATTTAGGATGCACCTGTACAAATGTGAGCAAATATTGCTGCATTCCACAGTTCATTAGTGTTTTGATTCATTTAGGTGCTAAAATTTTAATTCACATGAAGTATTTCTAAGTAATCAGTTCCAAAATGTTAATTTCTATTTTTTTTCTGCCCAATTTAACTGAAATAGATAGGACCAAATAGTAAATCCCACTGAATCCATGAGCAATGGAAAGGACAGTAGGGTCTTAGTTTCATTTTTGCTGTCACATTGATGGATTAGCTTATGTTATACATGGGTTATGTGCCAAATGATGTCTTTTGATTCTAATTCAAGGAAATCAGCAGGAATCTCAAGTGCTGAAAGTCCTAAAGGAGTTGTTATTTTTGGCCCTATTGATGGAAGTAAAGTGAGATTCATAGCTAAAGAAGATCAAAGTGTCAAAAGCAACTTCATATACCCGTTACCCATCTGATGAGACACAACATGAGGAGTTAATACTAGTAAAGATGCAGTGGAGTCTGGCAAAGCTTCTCTCTGCCCAATTAGCTAAAAGCCTTTTTTTCTCTGTGTCTCAGGTGCTTAGATGTGTATGCAAGCAGCTCATGGAGTCTCCAGCACCTTCCTGGGGCCTAGGGAAAACCATTCCTGAACACCCAAAAGGTGCATGGAAGTGTCTGGGAAGGGCTGACACAGGACCTAACAACTTAAGGAAGTCAATATCAGCAAAAGATGCAGTAAGATAGGGACCAGTGCTCAAGGTCAGAGAGATAGGTCTGCAGAGGCCAGTAAGGCCAGGAGTGAGCATGCAAGACCATTTGCTATTCTTTGATAACAAGGCCATATCTAAACCACCTCAGCAACCTAGATTACACTCAGGGAGAAGAGAATTAAAAATATGACATGGGAAGCATCCTGAATTGACAGAATCAACACCCTGGAGTGTCAAATCAGAGTTGATTGAATTACTCTGAATATGTAAGAGCAGAGTATTTCATTACCAAGCAGTGATAAAATATTAATGGGCTAAGTTTAAGTATGAAGAAATAAAAGTTCATTTTTGCACAATGTAAACTGTCCACGTTGTACTTCACAGTGTGCTATTCCATACAGAAGACAGAAGTATGCAACCTGAAGTTTTTTAATTCCACAGTAAATGGTGGAAATTATTCCCATTGTTAATTATATAACAGGCTGTACATTTATAATGAGAAATTATTTTTGTACTCTGATTCTTTTTTTAAAGAAAGTATAGCATTTATAACACAAACCCTTTTCTGTTGATGTATTCAATCTATTGTCTTCTAGCTAGATTTGCATGAAAGTGAAATAAGCTAGGTCTCAAAAATATGTTAACTCTACATTTTTGGTATTTTCTTTCACAGTGTATTTCTCACTTTCATTAGTGATATTAACATGAAGGTCAGATTTACTGAGAGGTAACATCCAGCCTTTGAAGCCTCACCCAAATGTGTATGTAAGAGCTTTGTCCACTAATGAGCATTCTTTTATGTTACTGGTTTTGTAAAGCCTTGTGCTGTGAATGGACCGTCAATCAACTCACAGCTGCACCGAGGCCTTCAGATGGCTGTATCCATGGCAACGTGCCAAAAATGGTGACACAAATTAATCCATTTGTGTGGAATTCTCAGTGAGAGTCCACTTTCATCTTTCAGAGACTACTGTTAGGAAGTCTGATGATAATGTAAAATACTGAGCAACAGCAAAATAGTGATAGACTAGCCACAGGATCTTCTCCCTGTAAACAGTAGGGCTTCTTTTCCTTTTTATCTGTTAAAGATTATAGGAAATAGGTGAAGAGTTTATAATGCCACCGTAATGTTCTCTTAATAAAACAATTTCATTAATTTCATGCTCTCAGGTAGGTTCATTTTCACCTTCTCTCACCAATTCCATCTGATCAGTCTCAAAACTGAGTGCAAGAGTGTTACAAACCTGAAAAGTAATCTTTTATCTTGATGCTTTATTGTTAATAGTATTTATACAACATACTGCGTGAGAGATACCACGAACATCACAATTGGGGTTAGTTAGCTGACTCTGTTATGTGAACACATGAAGCGAAGTCCTTGCCTCTTGGAAAAGTTAAAACAATCCCCGAATGTGTTCTTGTTAGAATCTTACATTAGTCCTGCATCCAGACAAGCCTGTTCTTCAATTACTATACCACAAAATGACAGGTTTTGTCTTGGATTTAGATGAATTTATTTAATGCCAAATTGCAAATTGGATTATCAAAATATTTTGATGAATTATTAAAACAAGGTAAGTTTTCCCAAACTAAACATATAAGGCAGACACTGCCTTATAATTTAGGATTTATATTTACCATTCAAAGATATTCAAATGAAAGGAAATGGGATACATTTCATGTCTTCTTACTCCTGTCTTGAGGATTTTAGTTGTCTTTTTACATACAGAAATTTTTCTATCATGTAGTTCTTAGCTTTCTCAAGATATGAAAACATTTGTGATCTAACAAAAGCTTTAGACACCTGTGAAAAATACAGATGCATAGGCTGCCCAAGTACACAGGTATTTTTGGTTGACTCTGAATCATAGCTTAAAAAGATATTGGTCAAATTGACATTGAAAATTTCCTTTGAAACATTTGATAGAGACTTCTGGCTTCAGTCTTGACATTTGAAGAGGGTTGAAAGCCATCACTTCCAAACTTGCAATAAGAACAAGGTGAACAAAATGAAAATTAATGTCCTTTTTCAGACCTCTTTTAGAACTGAGTTTGCAGGGGAAACTGCCACTCTGAAATCCAGACAGACAGGTGCATCTAGAGTCAGAGTAGAGATCTACTTACCTGGAATGGAGTGGTTAGGATGACTGATATGGTTGGTACTGATGACTTGCTGGAGGCTGAGAATAGGCTAGTTTAAAAAATATATATATTTTTTACAGACTGCATTTGATTCATTATACACAAATGGGGTGCAACTTTTCATTTCTATGGTTGTACATAATGTAGATTTATACCATTCATGTAATCATACATGTACATAGGGTAATAATGTCTGTCTCAGTCCATTATCTTTCCTTCTTCCACTCCCTCCTGCCCCATTTCCCTCTACACAATCCAATGTTCTTCCATTCTTCTCTTGACTCCCTACCACCTCCCCCACATTGTGTATCATCATCCACTTATCAGAGAAAATATTTGGCCTTTGGTTTTTTGGGCTTGACTTATTTCACTTAGCATGGTGTTCTCCAACTCCATCCATCTACCAGCAAATGCTGTAATTTTATTCTTCTTTATGGCTGAGTAGTATTCCATTCTGTATATACACTACAGTTTCTTTATCCATTCATCTATTGAAGGGCATCTAGGTTGGTTCCACTGTCTACCTATGGTGAATTGAGCAGCTATGAACATTGATGTGGCTGCATCACTGTAGTATGCTGATTTTAAGTCCTTTTTAAGTCCTTTTTTAAGGAGTGGGATAGCTGGGTCAAATGCTGGTTCCATTCCAAGTTTTCTGAGGAATCTCCATACTGCTTTCCAGAGTGGTTGCACCAATTTGCAACTCTACCAGCAACACATGAGTGTGCCTTTTTCCCCACATCCACACCAACACTTATTATTGCTTGTATTCCTGATAATAGCCATTGTAATTGGAGTTAGATGAAATCTTAGGGTGGTTTTAATTTGAATTTCTCTAATTACTAGAGATGATGAGCATTTTTTTCATGAAATTGTTGATCATCTGTATGTCTTCTTCTGTGAAGTGTCTGCCCATTTCTTTAGCCATTTATTGATTGGGTTCATTGAATTTTTGGTGTAAAGTTTTTTATTTATAGGCTAGCTTGAGAGTGAGAATCTTCTGGGGCTGCAGTCTTAGGAAAGTCCCAAACTTTCAAAGGTTTACTTCTAGAAACTTCATCAGGTTCTCATGTTAAAGATCCAAATAAAATTCTTTTCATTGTTTTGGCAAAGGAGGGGAGTAGTAACCATTGTGCACATCCTCAGAGTGTTTTGTATTTCAAAGACCCATGTTGTATTTTATAAAACTTTACAGAGTCACCTTCCAGTTGGGGAAGGATGTTTCCCCTAAACTAAATGCCACCCCCCCATGAACTTCTTGTTACATCAAAGGTGGGAAGAGAGGTGTGCAACTGGGAAAATACTTGTGAAGGTCAGAACTCAAAGATACACAGCAGACTAAAACACTGAGACTTGGTGGTAAGATTCTGGGACTCCCACCTCCCACACTGACCACTACCACAACCTAATGTAATAACAGTGAAAAATAGCAGTGAACTGCAGTGAAAAGAGCTGAAGGACACAGGTTATCTCTGAGGAAGAGTTGTTCCAGCAGCAGAAAGCCTCGAAGAGAGACAAAACAAGTACAATAGCTGTATCTCTGGCTCCTACATCTCCAGCAAATGTTAAAATAACTCCTAACCAGATTACAACAAATCCTCCCATGAAGGGACTGCTGACTTTAGTTACTGTCACCCAGTATATTAAAGTATTAGCGCAGTAAAGGAAGAAAAGGTAGATACACTCTGAAGAGGCCAACGAACCAGACTCAGAAAGAACGGAGGTGTTCTTCTCAGGCAAGACATGTTATACAATTATAGTTAATAAGTGAAGAGCTCTAATGGAAACAGCATATAATAGTCAAGAACAGATAGATAATGTAAGAAGAGATGAAAACTAAGAAAGAAAGTGAAGGAAATACTAGGAATAAAAAAATCACTAACAGAATTAGAGAATATCTTCAGTAGGTTAATTGGTAGATTGGACACAGCAGAGGAAAGAATTAGCAGAATCAATAGAAACACTCAAAAGTGAAATAAAAAAGTGAAAAAAATAATGAAAAAAATGGAAGAGAACTCTGAGACAACTAAAAAATCTTGTAATAATCTCACCAACCTGAAGTACTTGAAAATAAATCTGGCAAAATCTATGCAGCATCTATACTGGAAAACTAAAACACTGATCAAAGAGATCAAGGAACATCTAAATAATACAAATCCATCTTCTTACATTGAGAGTCAAATTGTTAGCATTCAGGTCTCCTGAAATTAAAGAAGATATTCAATGCAATCCCAGCAAATGATTTTATAAGTATTGACAAACTGACTGTAAATTTTATATAAAAAGTCAACAGACTCAGAATACCTGACACCATTCTGAAGAAAAAACAAGTTGTCAAACTGATATCACACAATTCCAAGATCTAATATAAAGTAACAGTAATCAAGAAAGTGTAGTAGTGAAATAAATGATAGACAACTGATCAATAGAACAGAACCAATGATCTCTGACAAATGGGTATAGGCAATTCAATGGAGAATAGAATTTTCAACAAATTGTGCTGGAAAAATTGAACGTTCAACAAAAAATGAAGCTAGTTGTAAATCGTACACATTTTCTGAAAATATAACTCTTAATGTAAAACACAAGACTATAAAATTCCTTTAATAAAACATAGGAGAAATTTTATGTGACCTTGATTCTGGTGATGGATTTTAGACATGGCACCAAAAACATGATACATGAAAGAAAAAAATTGCTGTGTTGAGCTTCATTAAAATTAAAAACAAAGCAAAAAACTATTTCTCTTTGAAAGAAATTGTTAAAAGGATGAAAAGACAAGCCAGAGGTTGGGAAAAATATTTGCAAAACACATATTTGATGAAGGACTTGCCTCCAAAGTATACAAAGAACTCTTAAAACTGAACAAAAAGAAAATAAACAATCCAATTAACAAATGGGAAAAGCATCTGAAAAGACACCTCATCAAAAATTATAGATAGAAAACAAATATCTGAAAAGATGCTAAACATCATTTCTCATTAGAGAATTGCAAATGGAAACGAGATACCACACACCATTAGTAGGGCTGAACTTTTAAACAAACAAACAAACAAACAAACAAACAAACAATAACCAACTCCTGATAAAATTGTGGAGCAGCAACAACTATTATTCATTACTAGTAGAAATATAAAGTGGTGCAAAGTTTTCAGAAGCCAGTTTGGCAGTTTCTGATGATGGTAAACATAGTCTTACCATATATCCAAAGGTCATGTTCCTAGGAATTAATCAAATGATATGAAATGTATGTTCTTGCAAAAATCTGCATGCTGGTGTTTATAACAGCTTAATTCATAATTGCTCAAAACTGGGAACCAACAACCTTAAAAAGTAAACAGACAAATTTGGCCCACTCATATAAAAGAGTATTAATCATTAACATAAAATAATTGAACTATTACCCATGAAAAGACATGGATAAGTCTAAAGTGCATATTGATAAGTGGAAGAAATCAATCTGAAAATATTACATATAATATGACTAATTATATAACATTATGTAAAAGGTAAAACCACAGAGATGTTAAAACATATCAGAAGTTGCTAGAGGTTCATGGGGAGAGGATGAGAGTTGAGTGGGTGAAGCATCGGGTTGCTTTTTTCTTTTAAAATGGTAAAAAGTCTGATGTTTGAATTGTGGGTTCATGATACTAGGTATTTTTCAGAACTCATAGAACTTCATAGTACTTAGAGTGAACCTTAATGTATACAAACTTTTTAAAAATCATTTTGAAGTTGGGGAAATTTCAGAAGGAAATGCAGAGTAGGATAAAACATTCTGACAGTATTACAGATGTGTGAAACAACCATACTGAAGTGATGGGGGTAGAAGGACTGACCTATGCAACTTTGGAAATGAGTAGAGTCTATAAAAATCAAAGGCAAAGCAACTTCATATCAGCACTTTATTCTAGTTGATAAAGTTGTTTCCCATGGAATAGGGTCACAATTCTGACATTGTGATGTATGTATACTGGGATTGAACAATTAAGTAAAATGATGGAGAATGATAGAAAAGAGATTTCTCACTTTTGGAGCAGAAAGTTGTAGATAAGCAAGGAAGCAGGCTAGAATGATCCACCTGTGAATGGGTTAGTATTTGTGATGATTCATGGTGATTGTCAACTTGATTGGATTGAGAGATGCCTAGGAAATTAGTAAAACACACTCTGGGTATGTCTGAGAGGGTGTTTCCAGAGATGATCAGCCTATGGCACTAAAAACTGATGGGGGACAGCCTCCCAGAATGTGGGTGGCACCAGTTAATATAGGCTGAGGTACCAGATAGAATAAAAGCAGAAGGAGGAATCCTGCCAATACGTGCAAGCTCAATTCTTCTCAAGCAGGTGTGCCTATTATTGCTGCCATTGCCCTTGGACATCAGGCTCCAGGTTCTTTTGTCTTCATGTGGACTTGTACCAAGCAACTCTCCAGAGGGCTTCTAGGTCTTCAGCCTCAGACTAGGACTGCATCACTGGGCCTGTTGTTCTAAGGCTCCAGCTTCTTGGACTGAGCAGCTACTAGCTCCTCTGGCTCTCCAGTGTGTAGATGGTCACTGTGGGACCATCCAACCTCTGATCCTGTAAGCTAATCTAGGAAACCTCCTTTTATAAATAAATAAATGATTGTGTTCCTCTAGAGAACCTTGAGTAATACAGCATTGTAGAAATCAGCAGGAACTCATTTTTGGCTTACTATAGATTCAGAAATTTAAATATAGAAATATTACTTAGCTATATAAACATACAAATTATTATACACACATATATTTATTTGCTCTTTAAATTGATAGGGCCTAGCAACAACCATAACTAATAGTACAAGCACATCTATTACCTAGATTTTGCTTAATAACACCCTTCTCCAATACAAAGGATCAGAGCTTCTTGTAAAATGGCTGATTCTAGAACAGGGGAAGGAAATAGATAGGATGAGCCTGGAGCATCTTGGAGTACCAGAAAGTAAGGATAAATTAAAAACACACAAAAAATAGAAACTCCACAATGATGTAGATATGTCGGGGGGCCAAAGGGGTAGGACCTCTTAATGGCAATAAGGAACAACAAAATAAATAAATTAGTATTGAACTATAAACCAATATAAAACAAATATCCGTGAGTCCATACTGTTATAAATGATTAAGTAAATGCATAAATGGTGGAGACTAGACAAATCTCTTCTGCAGAGGAATTCTGAATAATTTTTATAGTTACCCAACCATCTGAAAAGTGGAAGATAACTTCATACACTTTTATGTTTGGGTTGAAAATAGTGACTTCCATCACAGTGTAGAAATGGGGAGAAAAAGTAATATTATAGAGGAGAAATCTCACAAACACGGCCACAGTCCCATGACCTTGACCCACACTGAAAGTGGTTGATAAGTATGAACTGCTGACATGAGCCATTGAAAATGGTACCTTGGTTTCAGTGTCTTTTTCCCTCAAACCCATAACCCTGCCTAATCATGAGAAAAATATCAAACAAATCCCAGAAGAGGAGCATTCCACAAAATACCTTACCAATACTCCTCAAAACCGTCAAGGTCATCAGAAACAAGCAAAAGCAGGAAACTGGCACAGCCCAGTTGTCTCAGACACAATAACAACTAAATGTTGTGGTGGTCTCTTCAATGAGCTCATTTAACAGAAAAACGACATTAGGTAAAAAGCTAAGGAAGTGTGAATTTAGTTAATTAAAATTTCAATGGTAAAGTGCTTCTCTCTACATATAATTATTTCTTTTTTGGAGTTCTCAATAATTCTTTCACATCCTAGAGGGTTCATGAAAATTAGATATGGGAGCTTTGTAGGTTAATGCTTTGCTCTTTATAAATATGAATAAATATGACTCTGTGATGGTCTTAATACTTGTTCAAACATGATCTCATTAATTGAGCATTTCCCTAATTCCTAAAACTGTACTAGCTCACTTCTGGATTTCTGTTAGTTGCAACTGAAGGAGCAGAGGCTGCTCGACTGGGAGAGTAGAGAGATGTGTAAATCAGGAAAGTGTTTCTTCAAGCTCCTTTTATCAGATAGTAATTCTGACTGGGAAATTAAAAAAATAATAAATAACAAAAGAAAGAAAAAGGAAAATAGAAAGCTGTACTAAATTGAGGGAGCCAAGGAAGGCAAAGTAGAAGTTTCTGCCCTAGGTTCAAAGTCTTAGGCCTGAGTAGCCATGAAGGGTCTGGGTAAAGTGGTTTTGGTTTTCACATCTTATCAGAAGACATAACAACTGTGATTTTTTAGTGGAATTTGCTTGAAGATATTAGAAGACAAAAACACATTAGTACTTCTCATCTTAAAGCAAAAATTACTTCTTGAGATTTCAAATTGCCTTCTGTTCATTTCCTCTTTTCTCTGTTCCCTCTTGTATGTATTCCTGCTGCCAAGAGTTGTCTATAGATGTTGAGTCTTTATTATTATTCATCAAATTTAATCACTTACTTTTAATCTCATCACTCAGTCAAAATCCCCTTTGTTAAAGGGCAAAAGTAATGGTCCTATTTTCCACTCTGAACTTAATCTGTTTTTATTTTGCTCATCTTTACCAACAGTAAAATTTTCCCCACTTCCTCTTGGTCATACTCTATAACACACTGGCTACTCCTCAGCTTTTTTTCCCAGCGTCCCCTCTTTGGCCTCATGTTTAATTTTAGTTAGGGTATGATCCACGGGCTTCCTTCCTTTCTCCTCTCCCTGCATGATTTTATTTACTTGATAATTTTATGTCTTATGCTTGATCTCTAAGTCAAGGTCAGGTCCCCCTTCTGGGCACCAGACTAGCATTTTTGATGCCCACTTGGTCTTCCCGTTGGTATGTCACAAACTTCAGACTAAACTTACATCAAACTGAAAGCTTTTCTGACATCTCAGTCTTGTCTGTTTCCAGTGAATGGCACTGTCTACCAAAACCCCATCTGGAAGTGAGGGAATTTTCGCAGTTGAATAATTTTAAAAGTAGCTTATGACATTATCTAATGATAAAATTTTAAGTATGTATAGCTAAGATTTTAGAGAATATTTATGATTATTTATTATATATTATCATATACATAAGATTCATTATATGAGAACGATCTAAGTTCCAAGTGGGTTTTTAAATTTGAACTACATAATTACAAATTTTGCATTTAAAAGTAAATGATTTCCGTATATTATTTTTATAAGAATTTGATTAAATATTTGTTCATTTCGATGTTATGGCAGCTTCCCTCAACAAACTTTTGGGAGTTTCACTGCTTTGCTTTTTAGATGACAAAATCAAAGCATGAAATTCTTCTTAAAATAGCACAGATGTATCAGAGCCAGAAGTCAGAACAATGAAAGGGGTTCTAGATCTTTGCTGTTAGTAATGAATGACTCATGTCCCTGAATGTTCCAAATACTCCAGGAACATTATCCTCTTGGTGTTTAAATAAATCTTGTGCTTTGTATGACTTGTATACTTGTTAACTAGAAGATCCTTCCCAAGTAAATTAAATAGAATATGAGAAAACTCTGCCATTGTGAAAGTGTCCCATCTATACGGTATTTAGTATAACTTTTAGGTAATTAAGATAATCAATAGTGTTATTAATTAACAACACCCCAGTGTTACAAAGCAATTAAGAATCACTACATTTTCAAAAATATTTTTACTTTCAGTTACCTGATAAACAAGTCACACATACACCACATGATCGTGTAGTTAATAATTCTGTATTGTTTATTCAAAATTTGATGACAGCAGATTTTTAAAAAAATTTTTATTTTTTTTGTTTTGATTCATTATACACAAATGGGGTACAATTTTCATTTCTCTGGTTGTACATGATGTAGTCACACCATTTGTGTAATCATACATGTACATAGGGTAATGATGTTTGTCTCATTCCATTATCTTTCCTCCCCCTGCCCCTCCCCAGCCCTCAATTCTCTCTACACAATCCATTCTTCCCTTACCCACTCCCCCATTATGTGTCATCATTTACTCATTCGAGAAAACATTTGACCTTTGGTTTTGGGGATTGGCTTATTTCACTTAGCATGATATTCTCCAACTCCATTCATTCACCTGCGAATACCATCATTTTATTCTTCTTTATGACTGAATAATATTCCATTGTGTATATATACCAATTTTTTTTATCCATTCTTCTATTTAAGGGCATCTAGGTTGGTTCCACAATCTAGCTATTGTGAATTGGGCAGCTATAAACATTGATGTCTCTGTGTTACTGTACTATGCTGATTTGAAGTCCTTTGGGTATAAACTGAGAAGTGGGATAGCTGGGTCAAATGATGGGTCCATTCCAAGTTTTTTGAGGAACCTCCATATCCCTTTCCAGAGTGGCTGTACCCATTTGCAATCCCACCAGCAATGTATGAGTGTGCCTTTTTTTCCCCACATCCACACCAACACCTATTATTGCTTGTATTCTTGATAATAGCCATTCTAATTGGAATGAGATGAAATCTTAGGGTAGTTTCAATTTGCATTTCTCTAATTACTAGAGATGTTGAACACTTTTTCATATATTGTTGATTGTCTAACAAAAGCTGTTAAAAACCTCTGCAATGAAAACTAAGGAACACTGAAGAAAGAAATTGAAGAAAATCTTAGAAGATGGAAAGATCTCCCATGTTCTTGGATAGGCAGAATTAATATCGTCAAAATGGCCATACTTCCAAAAGTGCTATACAAATTCAATGCAATTCCAATTAAAATCCCAATGATGGACCTCATAGAAATAGAGCAAGCAATCATGAAATTCATTTGTAAGAACAAGAGATCCAGAATAGCCAAAGTAATCCTTAGCAGGAAGAGTGAAACAGGAGGTATTACAATACCAGACCTTCCACTATGCTACAGAGCATAACAAAAGTCATGGTGTTGGCACCAAAATAGACAGGTAGACCAATGGTACAGAATAGAAGACACAGAGAAAAAAAACAAAAAATACAGTTACCTTATAGTAGACAAAGGTACCAAAAACATTTAATGGAGAAAAGATTCTTCAACAAATGGTGCTGGGAAAACTGGAAATCCATATGCAGCACAATGAAATTAAACTCCTATCTCTCACCCTGTACAAAACTCAACTCAAAATGAATCAAGGACCAAGGAATTAGACCAGAGATCCTGCATCAAATAGAAGAAAAAGTAGGCTCAAATCTCCACCGTGTCGGCTTGGAACCAGACTTCTTTAACAAGACTCCCAAAGCACAAGAAATGAAAGCAAGAATCAATAAATGGGATGGATTCAAACTAAAAAGCTTTTTCTCATCAAAGGAAACAATCAGTAATATGAAAAGAGAACCTACAGAGTAGAGAAAAACTTTTCCACACACACTTCAGTTAGAGTACTAATCTCCAAAATTTATAAAGAACTTAAAAAACTTTACACCCCAAATATAAAGAACCCAATCAATAAATGGGCCAAGAAACTGGATAGACACTTCACAGAAGAAAAAAGCAGATTTTAAGTGTCCGCACCACATGTTCATACACACACACACACACACACACACACACACACGGCATTTACAGGTAGTGATTTGATGTGTTAATTTAACTGTGGTAACTCATTACACAAGGCATACGTATATGAAATCCTCACATTTGTACACCTACAAAATATACATACAACTTTTATGTGTTAGTAACATTTCAACAAAAATAGAGGGGTGAAGAAAACACAAAATACAAAATAAAAGTAATTTAAAAGTTATGAAACAGCATAGTCTGAGTCCTGGACAGATTTTTAAATATTTCATAACTGCAAGGGCAATCCCGCATTAACAATTCTTTTCTCCTCACCACCGGTGATCTGCAGCATGGCATTTCAGATAGTAAGACACTTCAATATATATCATTCTTCAGTGCTCTTGTCACATTTAGTAAATTGTGTTTTTTCCCTTATTTAATAATAAAAGCTTCAGGTTTTGAGTTACTTTATGTTTTGACTCTGGTCATGGTATAGAATTTTAGCCTGGGAAGATTGCCAGGGAACAGAGCCTGGTTCATGCAACATCAATGCTATTTTTACTGCTCTGGCCCACACAGTGATAATCTTTGGCTTTTGAGGTCATTCATGAAATTCTTCTTGCCCGCTATATTTTTAACTTTTTGGAATCCACTTTCAAGAAAGAATGTTCATTAACAAAGCATCTGCCATGATCTGGTAGGACCATTTTTACAATGAGTTCGCAAGTGCCTGAAAATGGAACCAAACAGCTCAGCAATTTGTGAGAAATAAATACATTTCTATTTACTTGTTTCTCTATTTTCCTTATAATACTATATTTTGCCAAATTTAAAATTATATTTATGAAGGTTGCTTAGTATTCAATTCTAAATATTTAAATAATTTCAATTTTAAGGTAGAGAATATGTCCATCAAGGCACTGATGATACAGGCCAGAAAGAGAAAAAGGCATTATTCCTTGGGGTCAAATTTAAAACTCATAGTTTCCCTAGCGTTTATTCATTCTTCTATCCCTTATTGTTCCCATTGCTAAGCAGATTCATTCTCTGAAGTGTCTTAAGAAAACCCAGCTGTTGAAGATACGTTAGTAGAGACATCGGGCTCTGATGGAGCAATAACTCAGGACAGGGTATTTGTGTTTAGAGTGAAAAACACAGCACTTCTTAATTTTCATGAATAATTATCAGGAGAAACTGCCTCAAGGCTGGAATATGTATGGAAATCAATTATGTAAGTTGCATTTAAAAGTTCTATGCAATTATTGATGTTGGAATATTGCTGTATGTGTCACTTAAAGAGTTGTCTTAAAATGGACTGGATGTGGTGTGTTAGAAGAGATCTAATTCTCACCCAGCAGTATGTCCAATTTACCGTCATAAATTTAGAAGCCCTTAATGACAATTTGCAGAAATTAAAATAAATATTCCTTACCAAATTGAAACTACAACATAATAAAATAAATTTCATGTATCTAGAAAGTACACAATAGGAATGTTTGCATAGATATATCACTATAGTTTTACTTTTTATGTTTCCTGAATTCACAGGTTGTATTAGTCAGGATTCTCTAGAGGAACAGAATCAACAGGAAGTATTATTATAAAAGGGGGTTTATTAAATTGGCTTACAGGACCAGAAGCTGGATAGTCCCCAATGGCCGTCTGCAGCTGGAGAGGTGGAAGAAACAGTAGCTGTGCAGTTCAAGAGGAGGAAGCCCCAGAACAAGAAAGATCAACAGTGCCACCCTAGTCCGAGACCAAGGCTTCTGGAAACTACTTGGAGAATCACTGACAGAGTTTACTTTGGAAGTGTGAAGAAGCAAGAGTCTGATATCCTCAGATGATGGAAACAGCGATCAAGAACCTGTGCAAGAAGAGCTGATCTTGCATCTGCATCTGCTTCCTGTTCTTCCAGCTTTTATTCCATCCTACTGGGTGGTGCTGCCCAAGCTTAGGGAGGGGCTCCACTTCAGTTCACTATCCCACATTCCAATCATCCCTAGACACACCCTCATTGACACACCCAGAGGCCTCCTAATCATTTGTATCTCTTAATCCAATCAAGTTGACAATTCAAATTAACCATTACACAGTGAAAGAAAAATAGCATGCTACTGCTTACTTCCATAATGCATCATATGAAACATACATTAAACTTAACTGCCAATATTTCCTTGGCAAAATAAAGCTTATGATTTTCAATGTTTTATGTCATTTGATATTTTTGAGTGTCAACTATTTTTTGCACACTTCCCTTCTAAGCTGAAAATGAAGTGGTCAGGGGATCTGTCCTCTCTACTGTGTAGTGACTCAGACAGATGATGGACATGACCACTGGTAAGTGCTATAGAAGACAGAAAGAACTGCCAGGTGTGGAAGCAAAGACAACATAATCAGAGAAAATCTGGACAGACTTACAGTGAATTTACATTGTGAGTTTCCGAATGTGTTGGGTAGCTGCTTAAAGTGTAGGAAAGGAAAGAAGGATTTTTGAATTACTTTTAATTTTCAGTGAAAGGCTGGGAAAGAGAGGGACTCAATCTTAAAAGATTTGATGTGCTTGGGAACTATGATAGGAACTTTTCTGTAATAAGAGCAGACAATGACCAAATCCTGGGGCAGAAAATAATCCCAGAAGGCTAGCTGAGTGCTGGGCTATCATGTGAAGAGGCAATATGAAGAATCTTTGGAATTCAGCTGTTTTCAAAGTTTATCACAGTGCTTCTTAACTTTTGAGGACTAACAACCCAGAGTCAGTTGTGGAAAATATTTTATGTTCTTCCAATTGTTCTTCAATGATAATTTAAAAAATCAGGGATTATGAATTTAGATGTCTATAAGGAACAGATAATGAACATGGGTGAAATAGGCCAAGTGAAATGCCTAGCCTTTTTCTTTGCTATAAGAGATAAGGGCAGTCTTGTTAAGGAAGTCTGATCCTAAGCCAACATGATGAAGATTCAGGCCTACTTTGTCTTCTATTTGGTACAGGGTCTCTGGTCTAATTCCTATGTCCAAGACTACCAAAGCACAAGAAATCAAAGAAAGAATCAATAAATGGGATGAACTCAAACTAAAAAGCTTTTTCTCAGCAAAGGATACAATCAATAATGCGAAAGACAGCCTACAGAGAAAGAGTCACATGCACTTCAGATAGAGCACTAATCTCCAAAATTTATGAAGAACTTACAAAACTTTACACCAAAAATACAAACAACCCAGTCAATAAATGGGCCAAGGATCTGGACAGACACTTTCCAGAAGAAGATGCACAGATGATCAATAAATATATGAAAAGGTGTTCAACATCTCTAGTAATCAGAGAAATGCAAATTAGAATAATTCTAAGGTTTCATCTTACTCCAATTAGAATGGCTATTATCAAGAACATAAACAATAATAGATGTTGGTGTGGCTGTGGGGGAAAAGGCACACTTCTACATTGCTGGTGGAGTTGCAAAGTAGTGCAGCCACTCTGGAAAGCAGTGTGGAGATTCCTTAGAAAATTTGGAATGGACCCACCGTTGACCCAGTTATCTCACTCCTTGGTTTATACCCAAAGGACTTAAAATTAGCATACTACAGTAATGTAGCCACATTAATGTTTCTAACAGCTCAACTCACAATAGCTAGACTGTGGAACCAACCTATATGCCTTTCAACAGATGAATGGATAAAGAAGCTGTGGTATATATACACAATGGAATACTACTCAGCCATAAATAAGAATAATATTATGGCATTTGCAGATAAATGAATGGAAGTGGAGAATACATACTAAGTGAAATAAGTCAATCCCAAAACAACAAAGGTCAAATGTTTTCCCTGATAAGTGGATGATGATATATAATGAGGTTGGGGAGGTAGGGGGTGAGAGAAGAATGGAAGAACTTTAGATTACATAGAGGGAAATGAGAGGGAGGGGGACGGTATAAAAAGATGGTGGAATGAGACAGACATGATTACACAACTGGTATGAATCTACCTCATGCACAACCATAGAAATGAAAAGTTGTACCCCATATGTGTACAATGAATCAAAATGAAGTCTGTAAAAATTTTTTAAAATAAATTTAAAAAAGAGAGAGAAGGGCACATATATTCTGAGAGCAGTGCTTCTCCACTTGCTCCATTCAAAGAGCTACAGTGACTCAATTCTACCAGTCTTGCTATATGGGACTGTGCCCCCAGGTTGCCAGATCTTCTAATTTTGAAGAGAAACTAGAAATCAGGATTTTTATCAAATATCTCTCACTTTTTAAATGTTGTAAAATCATTCCCATTAAAAAATACTTTGCCTGCTAAGTTTACGCCACAGTCCCACTAAATAAGCAGAGTCCTTGTCTGGCTGTGGGCTACCAGCTTACCATTGCTGTTTCCACTGTTAAGGTCACACTCTGTACTCAACATCCTGCTTTATTCCATCAAGTGTAAAGCACGATAAAATTGTTAGAAATTCAACATCCCCTCTTTTTTCAGTATGAGAACTTAAAAATACACAAAAATAATACACATATACTAGCAACCACCCATATACAGCAATTATGAGTCTCTTGCTTGTTTTAAATCTTTCAAAAATATTCCTTAGATAGCACCTTAGATAAAGCTTTCTTTGCTCCCCTCTTTAATTACATTTTCATCTCTTCCTCATCAGAAATTACTACTCTGAAGTTAATACTCTTTGTATTTACATTTTGGTATTGTTAATAGCTTATATCCCTAAGTAAGAATTCTTTGTAGATTTAAAAAATTTAAATAAAAGATGTTACTCTGCATTTCATTTTGCATGTTGCCATTTTTTTACTCAATAATATTCTAGGAGATTTAGCCAATTTGATTTGTAAAAATCAGTTTTTAAATTTCCATAACTATAGAGAGCAGCACCATATATATTCATGTGTGTTCATCCGTACTCCTGTTGATGGGTATTTATTTTTTCTACTTAAATTATGCTATAATGGACATCTTCATATATGTTTACTTGGGCACATATATCTAAGTCACATATATCAGAGTGTATATTAGTAGGTTTCTGTCTGTTTCACAATTCATTCTACTTTTATATGTAACTAGAAAGCGTGAATCAACCAATCAATAAACAGAAGGAAGACAGAGTAAAGAAAGGGGATCAGAGGGAGGAGGGGAGGGAAAGAGGAAGTACTGAGGATTGAAATAGAGAAAATAATAGTGCATGAAGTTATGAATAAGTCAATGAACTCCACTACTAGGTATAACTATAAGGCACTAAAAATAAAAAAATAGAATTAGTTAAGGGAAAAATATTATCTATCTTAGCTCAGGAATTTGCTCAATTATGAAATGATGCAATGCAGTTATCTTTATTTTTCCAAATTCTAAAGATGCCAGTACTCTTTATTCCATTTTAGGCTTTTTCTCTCTCAGTGCTTTGTAAATTACTGTCTGCTGCATCTACTTCTGGTCAATCAATACCCTGATGACCCTTGTCTTTTATCTTCTTGGAGAAATGATAGAGCTCAGATCCATCTTTCTCATCTGAATTATTTTCTCATTTTCCAGTTATTAAAGCGCATAGAAAGCCAATTGAACTCTGCTCCACTGAACCCAGATTCTCATTTCCAATCACCATTAATGGATGTGTCCATTCTTCTATGTTTTAATCATTTGATCAATAAACTGAAAAAGCTTAAATGTTTTAATTATCTCTTCCCCAAAGTAGGTGTAATGTGAGTCTGTGCTTCTCAAAACATTAACAACTTTACTGTGGTCTTAACAAAATATATAATGAAGAATAAAACTACATGCAACCTCAATAGAGGCAGAAAAAGTGTTGACATCCATCCATTATTAATACACTCCACAAGATAGATATAGAAGGAACTTACCTCAATCCAATGAAGACCATACATGATAAACCCATAGTTAACCCAATATTCAATGGAAAAAATGGAAAACTTTTGGATATAACAAAGGCAAAAACAGAAAAATGGAATTGCATCAAATTAAAGAGCTTTTGCATAGCAAAATAAGCAAGAGAATTAAAAGGCAACCTGTGGAGGGTGAACATGTTTGCAAACTACCCATCTACTAAGGGATTAATATGTAAAGTATGCAAGCAATTCATGCAACTCTGTAGTAAAAACAAAGAGTCCAACATAACAATGGGCAGAAGTCCCGAATAGACGTGTCTCAAAGAAGACATACGCATGGCCAGCAGATAATAAGAAAAGTTCCTCAACTTCACTAATCATCAGTGAAATGAAAATCAATATCAGATTGAGATATGCTCACACCTGTTAGGATCTTTATTGTCAGAAAGACAAAAGGTAAGGTGGTCAAGGATGTGGAGAGAAAAGGAAGCCTGTATGCTGTTGGTATAGCCATTATGGAAAGCAATAAAAAACTAAAAGCTATTTCCTCAAAATAGAACAAAAAGAACTACACATAATCCATCACTTCTGGGTATATAGACAATGGAAATGAAATCAGTATCTCAAAAAGATATCTGCAATCCTCTGTGCATTTCAGCACTGTTTTATAATATAAAATACAGGAACGATCTAAATGTATGTCAACAGACAGATGTATACAGAAGTTATGGCATTATGGCACAATATAGTCTATGGAAAATTATTCAGCCTTAAAAAAGAAGGAAATCTTATTATTTGAGATACTATTGGATGAACCTAGAGGGTATTATGCTAAATGAGAGATATGTACTACATGGTCTCAGATGTGAAATCTGAACATTTCAAACTCACAGAAAAGAGTAGAATTGTAGTTATTAAGGTCTGGCAGGAAGGTGGTATGGGGAAATGTTAGCCAAGGAGTAGAAAATTTCAGTAATGCAAGATAAATAAGTTCTGGAGGGCCAATGTTCAACAATGTGATTAGTTAATAATATTGCATATTTTAAATTTGCTGAGGGTAGGTCTTAAGTGTTCAGTCACACAGTTGATTATAACAGGTGTTAGATTAATTAGCTTGATTGTGTCAATCATTTCACAATATATACAAATATCAAAATCAAACTGTATACTAATTTTGGGGCATGGGTACTGGGGATTATGCTAAGTACTTTACCACAGAGCTACATCCCCAGTCCTTTAAAAACTTTTTATGTTGAGACATGATCTCACTAAGTTGCTGAGGGTCTCACTAAGTTGCAGAGGCCGACCTCTGACTTTCAATCCTCCTGTCTCAGCCTCTGGATTTGCTGGGATTACAGGCATGTGCCACTGACCCCAGTTATATGACAATTTTTAATTGTTAATTATACCTCAATAAAGTTCAGGGGGAAAGAGTAAGTCTCTTCATTTTTTTTTTTCTTCTCTCCTTCTCACTTCCCTCAAGCAACAGCCTGAAACATTTTCAAGGCACGTTTTCCCATGTGAGGTGGCAAAGATATTTTTGCATCCTTTCTTTCTATATTCTGCTCTGCTTCTCTAAAAAAGTTTCATAGAAATAGACCCTGGGTAAGCTTGCAGCATATTCAATTCAGGAAACTGATTAGATTTCCTGGATTTGGGGCAGAAGACCTCAAGAACGAGATGGGAGGAGATATGGGGAGCCAAGTTGCCCGGGGCATTGATCTGGACCCTGTGGCTCCTGCAATTTCACTCTGGCTCTTTACTGGAGTGAGTTCTGCTATGGTACAACTTTGTATCTGCTGTCCTGTGGTGGCTCCTTATGTACTCTGAGACCCGCCTGGATGCTTTTAATTCGGAAGCCATGTAAGATTTTGATCTTGGCAAGTGATTATAGCTGATGACATCTTTGTCCATAGGAGAGTGGCTGTTTTTGCTGTGAGGACTACAGAAACCAGACCCTCAGGGATCAGAGGCTTAGTGAGGTTTTAGTTTTCAATAACTAGTGCCAGGCGTAGGTAAGCTGTGCCAGATAAGCTGCAATAGGATCCATTCTGCATGCAGGGTCAAGGAGGGGGCTGTGAAGAAGGAAACATCAGCCTCACGTGGCTGCATAGAAGCTGCAGAGTCAGGCTTCACCATGGGCCTTCAAGTTAAATATAGAGGGTGAACTGCATTTCAGGGAGCGATCATCCCTAAGACAGCTTTCTTAGACCTGAGCAGTTATAACGAGAGGCAGTATCTGGGAAACTTTGCAGCAAGAGTGTGGTTGCTAATACCATTGGGGTGCCAAGAACATTGGACTCAGAAGGAAATAGAAATTACCCCATGTTTAATGTTATGGATAGAAAAGCAAAGCACCCCAGTAAGAACTCGTGACTGGCCTGCCTCCTTTGGGAACTTGTAAACTTTTCAACATGGCAATAATGCCTTCCTTCTCTCTGAGAGGGGAGAGGAAGTCGATGTAGATTTTCACCCGGGGAAATAGTAAAAGCAGTCTGCCAAAATTTGCCTCTTGCTCAGCATCCTCCTAATAAAATTGAAGTTCATACATCATGGATTCTGGGCAGCTGACTTTGAAGGACTGTCCTCTTGGAAAAACTTAAACTGAGATTTTTCTCCATCTACTTTCCTCTAGGCAGGTCCCAAAGAGAAGTCTTGGCCACAAGTCTGGCCTCGACTAAGTACGGGACACTGTTGTGATACCAACACAATTTCCTGGGTTCTGGGAAGATGATTTTTCTTTGGGTAATTGTTTTTGAGTTTGAGGTTGGTTTCCTAAATTTTATGGATATGAGTTGATGGTTACAATAAGCTTATGGATAATCATGTGAATCCTGATAAACCCTGGATTCTTTACAAGTGGGCCTCCAGAAGGCTTGAAGCTTCTGAAGCCCTGAAGGAAGATCATCCATCCCAGGGAGAGGATGCCGAGGCTCTGTTTGGTGAAAGCATGACCCCTAACCAAGAACCTCTGTCACAGAAGGAGCAGGATCGGGAGGGATGAGTTTTAGATTTTAATTTCCTTCAACTTTAATGAGATAAATTCTTTTTGATTTGAGGCTTTTATTTTCTTATCACATGTTTTGGAAAGTAATTTCACATATCTTCCTCACAATTTAATAATCTGAAGGGGCTTTATATTCACATTTGAGGCATATCCACATTATTGTTGTCATTTCGTTTTATTGCAGATGGTGACTAACTTGTCCTGGTTTACCTGGGACTTTCCTGGTTTTAAAATGTAAAGTTCCACATTTCAGAAAACTTCAGTGCCAAGCAAACTAGGATGATGGCTTTACCCTTGCTGATAGTCTATGCTGGAAAATGTCAGGGCACAGAAGAGGGAGAGGATTTTTGGCATTGGTAATAGATTGAAGTAAGTTTAACAGACAGAATTTACTAATCCATTCCAGAACCTTCTCTGAGAAAAACGCATACTTTCTATCATACACTCCTGAAGGATAGTCAAAAGACCAGACGTGCTGTTGGGAAGGCCACTTGCAGGTGGGTGAGGATAGTCCTGATGGATGTTGTGTAGGGAGAAAGGCTAGGGGTGCTATGCTAAGGTATCCTTCTCATTCACAAAGAAGGAAGTCTTTTTTTTTTTTTTTTTGTGGTGCTGGGAATTGAACCCAGGGCCTTGTGCTTGCAAGGCCAGCACTCTACCAACTAACCTACATCCCCAACCTGAAGGAACTCTTTAGTAAAGCATTTCTAGCCTTCCTGCCTGTACCCAATAGCGTCTCTCACACTTGATAGAAAAGTTTGGTAGGAAAAAATGCACATGCAGAGTGCTGGACATCACCTGAACTTCCTGTTAGAGTCACAGCTGCTAATTTAAAGAAGATGCTCAGTGCTACTCAGAGTACTCTGGTGAAGGCAGCATCAGCACTTCCAATGCCTGATAAACATCCAAACTTGGACCACACAGTGGCACTCACCTGTAATTCTGAAGTAGAAGGATTGCAAGTTCAAGGCCGGCCTGGGCAACTTAGTGAGAACTTGAATCAAAAAAAGAAAAAAAAAAAAATTAAAAGGGCTGGGGATGGAACTCAGTGGTAGAGGGTTCCAGGTTTGATTCCCCTTACCATAAAAACCAGTAAATAACAAATTCAAACTTGGGGGCATATCCGAAAACATACTGAACCAGACTATTTGCAGTTGGGAACTCTAAGAAACTCCAGGTAATTCTTAGGCAGACTAAAGTTTAAGGACCTGCTTTAGCTTGTGGAAAAGTTCTTGTGAATACTCAGGGGTTTGCAGTGGTCCTGGCTAGCTGTGAACTAATGGAATAAATCTAAATCTGTGGTTTAGTGTGATGAAACCTCCTTAGAATAAATAAATAATTTTATTTATTTGTGTACCTTTTAAAATGAGATATAATTAAGTTACTACAAACTGATCTTTTCAGTTCTCCCTTTTACATTTTAGATGGGAGTGGAGTAGTGTTTGGGGCTAATTATTCCTATGACAAGGCAAGCTTCTGGGGACTCTGCTTTCCCATGAATTAGGAAGTTTCTGCTCTGACTGGAGAGAACAGGCCCTATTTTCAACCCTGCATGAGTCCTGGGTATCGTTCCCTCTCAACTTGTTGAGGGGTTTTCTGATCTTTAAGTAGTTCTGTCATTCACAGTAGCTGTTAAAGGAGACCCTTTACAGAACTCAAGCTGTCTCTGTACACCTTCTCCTTTCTAGAATCTTCTCTGAAAGCTAGCTGCCTTGGCTTCCTGTGCACCTGTTCTATCTTCTCAAATCTCAGACAATGCTGGGCTGAGTCTGGGTTCACCTTCCCTGCAGCACCGACTGGATCCTTCCTGGACACTAAGCGGGAAAGGTTGCAATGTTCACCTAAAATGTTACAACTCAGAGACCACTCTTTGTTGGTGCCTGATGTCCCAACGATGTAAGAAATATTATTTCATATATTTTGAGTTTTTAAAAATCTCATGTTTGGAAAGAAGTTAAACTTGATCCCTGCTAGTCCATCTTGACCTGAAGTGGAAGAGCTCTTACATATTTTAGTGACAATGGTAATGTTTCATTTTATACAGACTTTTATTTGTGAAGGGTTATGGAAAATAATATTCCTATAAAATAACTCTCCAAGAAAAATGAAGGGACGGTGTGGCTCAGGAAGTGGGAAAGGAAACTGGTCAACCATTAAACCTCTCCCAGTGCATTACTAATAACAATGGCCCTAGGGGTAAGAGGCAGATGCTGAATGTTGGGCCCTAAACCATGGCCTTCCCCCATGGCTAATCAGTCCTAAACGGAAGCACAGCTAATACCAATGTGCAAGATTTGAGTACTCATCCCTGGGATCTGTACTCTTATCCCAGACAATGAGTTTCAACCTTTTACAACTGCCTTCCTAAATTAAGGTTTTAACCTGTTCAACTAGCCCCTGAGTGTCAAGACTGTTCCCAATGATGACATCATTGTACCCTATAAAACCAAAACCTCCTCTGTAATTGATGGCCATTTTCCATCAGGATAGTGGACCCAAATGACACCCGAGTCTGAAAAGGAATAAAGGCTTCTCTGAATCCGTCGAGGTCTGTCTGCCTCCCGTTTTCCTTTCTGCGCCTACAATTTGCATTTTTATTTTTCTATATTAAATTTGGTATCATTCATGATATTCCTTTTCAATCACCTTGAAAGACATTTATTTAAGTTACATTTAATATAAAGATTTAGTGAGATTTAACATCTTTAATCTAATCTATGAACGGGATTAGTACTCTCACGTAACAACTCAAGAGAGCAACATTCACACTGCTTGTGATAGAAGTGGTACCTGCTAGAATTAGTAACAGAAGAGTACCAACCACAGAGCACTTCTCTATTTTCTGTGATCTTTTGTATCGCTAAAAAGAATTTTAACATTTCCTTCAAAAATTGTAAGCTTTCTTTTAAATTCATACTTTTTTAGTTCTTGTTAATCCTATTTTGTTTTGTTATTTGCAGTTGCTGATACAAAGGAACACTATTAGTTTTAGTATAAGGATTTTATATTAGTCAACCTCGCTTAGTGTTGGGTACACTCTAAAGATGCAGAATGGTCCCCATATTTCAAATGCAGTTCAAATATCAAGACTGATAATACCACATACACACCATCATGTGTGGAATTGAGGTCTCTGGGGAGGGTAGTACAGGCCTCTTAAGCAAATTCAATCTGGTCTGAGAAAGTGAACAAAGGAGATTGGGTAGGGTTTTAAAAATTGTGCTTCGGGAGTTGTACTTGGATAAAGGCTCACCTGTGTAGCATGGGCTCCCTGATTTTGAATCTTCCACTCTGACCCAAAGTGGTAACATAGGATTTTCTCGTCAGCTTGTCCAGAAGTGGGGCACAAAGGGAAGAGGGAGGGTTAGATAAAATGCTAAATATATCAGGTCACGGATTTGTTAATTGGTCTGATTTAATCGTTCCACATTTTAAACATTTATCAGAACCTCACATTGTAGCCCATAGATATATACAATTGTTATCTGTCATTTAAAAATAGTTTCAGCATACCAAAACATGGAGTTAGGCTCTTTATTATAATACTAAATCTAAAAGTTTGTTGAAAAATGCAGATGAGTTTGGTGGAATTCCTTTGGTAATGACATTATTTGAAATAAGGAAAAGTTGATTTCTTTTTATCCAAATCAAACCACATTTCTGTTTGTTTCCTAGTCCTCAATTATTATCCAAGATATCTAGTACTGTATTAAATAATAGCAATGATAACTGGTATTTTCTGACTTTGATCCCAAGAAAAACTAATTTAAAACATATTCTGTTAAATATGGTGATATTTTATAATTTATTGTGCAAATAGTTTATGTTAGGTAAAGAAAGTTTCCTTCTTCTTAATTTTTTGTTAGGATTCTTGTAAGTGGGTATTGAATTTTTATCATATTATTTAGATGGTAAAATAGCTGTTCCCATTTAGCCATTCGGGTAGTGAATCACACTTGAAGGATATGGAAAATAACATCCCCCAAGAAAAGGGAAACGACAGTCCCCACAGAGAAAAGGATGACAGTGTGATCCGAGGAGGGGAGAAGGGGAAATCAAACAATGGGCCCTTGGGTCTCGTCTCTCATCCTTTCCCAGTAACACTGAGTCCTGGAGGGAAGGCAAACAAATGGACTCTGGGCTCTGGATTTTTATCCCAGTAACAATGAGTTTCAACCATTTACAAGTGTTTTCCTGGGTTAGAATGAGTTTTGGGCTTTCACAGCTGTTTTCCTGAGTGAGATTTTTAAGCTGCCCATCTAGTTTCCTGACTGCCTCGCCCAAGTCTCTAATGATTAAGTCACACCAAACATTCTACTATGATTAACTCTCATTGAAACTTATAAAAAACAGATCCCTCTTGTAATCAGTTGCCATTTTCTCCCCTGAAAATGTGCCATTCCACCACTGTGTAATAAAGACAACTTGCTAATCCTTTTGAGGTCTCCCATTTTTGGTTATTTTTGCTTACAATACTGAAGCACATTCTGTATCTAAATCATCTTTATTTTCCAATAGTCATTTCTAAATTAATATGTTTATGTAAATTTATTATTTGAGTCATATAACTACAAATTTATTTAGGACTTTGATTCCATATATATAGGATAAACACTATGGTGTATTTTGAGTGTGCGCCTAACTGTTTATATCCAATTGCCTAACAAAGTTATACTAGTTTCATAGACTCACATAGGGAACTCTCCTTTCCTCTTATATTATCTGTTTCTATTAAGGTTTGTTTGTTCTCTAAAGTTGTCATAGCTCACCAATTAATCAAATATTATCTGGAATGGGCTTAACATTCTTTTTGGGGGAATGTGTTGCATAGTATTTCTTTTTCGTTTCCATTTCAATCTCCCACTAATTATTTTGAGTTAAAATTTTCTATTTCTCCTTTCACTTCTTGAACATTTAAAAAATCTTTTCACAAATACATTCACTTTATCTGGACTTTAAAATTTACTGGTGTTTGGTTATACACAATAACCTTCTAAAATAAAAATACTATTGTAAGTTATTATTTTGTTCTATTTTGCATTTCCCCCCTTGTTTGGTTTAATTGAGTTGCTAGACATTTATTTAACTTCTTAATACTTTCAAAGATCAAGCTCTTTGTTCTGCCAATATTTTTAGGCTTTTTCAATTGTATTCCTTATTGCTGTCTCTCCTTCCTTTTCTCCCCCTCATTTCCTTCTTTCTTGAACCTCGGTGGGAGAAGTTAATCTTGTTTCTCATGTCAAGACACATGTGAGCATTGACCCTCACAAATCTCTTTTGCAAGTCTACCTGTCTTTATCAGGTTTCCCAAAAAACAGGGCCTGAGGAAAAAGTATTTTCATGAAAAAGTCATTAAGGCATGCAATCTTAGAGAACAGAAGTGAGGAAAAAGAGAAACAAGACAGAGGAGGAGGAAGAGTCAATATAAGGTATCAAGGAAGCCTGACTATTTGAACTTGTAGAATATATATCTGATTATTTCTTAGGACATTCCATTCCAAGGAGAATAGAATGAATGGATCTGCTAGCACATATTTCCCACTGGTCAAAGGTTTATCCCTTGTGGTGGTAAACCCTTGTTTGGGTTTTGTGCCATTGGTAGAGCTATGTGTTAAGGAGTTGAGAGTTGTGTGTACTGGGTACGACAGGTGGCACCATCAAGTTGTGCCTGTGGGAGGCACTGTTCCTCTATTAGGATGCTTAGTGAAGTTTGGGGTTTATTACTGAATCATTTATCATTCTTTGTAGCAGACAATAGACTTGAAGCCAGCTAATCTGAACAGGCAGGTTTAGTATAACATGCAGCTTAGATGTTGCATAATCAGAAATAAGTCAGCAATATGAAACATCTAATCATAGTGCAGCACTGTCTTGTGGAACACCACGGTGGTGCTGCCTACCACTCTGCACCCGTATCTTTTGGGACCACAGGCTCTGACATCTGCTCCAGCTTCCCTTGAAGAACCAGATGTTCACTACCACAAGCCAGACTCTCAACTCTTCTACCTGCAAGTTTCATATAAGTACATCTGTATGCAGAAGTCCGGTTCCACACAGAATCCTTCCTATAGAAGATGTAGCTTTTAGCCCTGGGACCCTAAGAAGGTACAATTTAAGAATTCTACTAGAAAGGATTTGAATGGGTGCTAACAGAGTCATTTGACTACTCATCACTACTACTACTTGCTACAAGTCTACAATTATCCATATAAGCAAGTTCTTTATTATTCCTAATTTGTTAGTTTTTTAAACATTATAAATGCCTAGAGAGACATATCAAATGCATTTCATGCACCACAGCCTTAAGGTTTACTGTATGATTTTATTTGCCAAGGCTTTCTGCAAGAGAAGTAAGTATGAGTAAGTATAAGAAGAGGTTGGACCATGCCTCACAAGCATCTGTTTAGGTCCCAAAGAGAGGGAAATGATGAGGCAATTCACTTTCCATACCTATACTAAGTCACAAAGTAAGTTAACCAGAAGAAAATACTTAAGAATGTTGAAATATTCTATCATAGCAATATGGTTAATCTCTAATATCATGTGTTATATTGAGAGTATTTCTAATGGTAAGGCATCTTTACATTCTTACAACAAACTCTACTTAATATGCATTATTTGTGAGTGGATTTTTTAATTCATTATCTTCTTCGTAGTTTTTTTCAGATATATTATTGCCTAGTTTTTTGCCTATTTTTGGGAGGTCTTCGTAAACATTATTTTTAATTGTTACATTATGATAATTTTAATATTTTCTTTGTAAGTAACTAATGTATTTTTTCCAATTTTAATGGTTCTTCTTCATTGATAAAATAGGCTAATGTGAATTATATGCTCTCAGACATAAATTTAAGGTTCTTAAAAATAATAGGATGGAAACTCATTAGGAAAAAAAGTCAACACATAACACTTAAAATCATATCTAAGCAATAAGAACAAGAATAAATTAACTCAGCTTATATGTTTACAAAAATATTTATCAACTAATATTTAATAATTAGACTGCCTAATGAAGTTGTGCAGTTCATTTTCTTTCCTTAATTCTTCCTTGGGATAAAAATTATTTGAATGAAGAAAAGCACCATTGTATTAAGAGCTACTTTCCTAAAAACCAACAGGAAAGTTTAAAAATAAAAAAAAAAACTGCCATTTACTCATAAAATATCAATTAGGACCTCTGAATGAAAAAAAGAAATCTATTTGATATTTTGGGCCATTAGTTCTTTTCTAATAGATAAGCCCTTTCCATCCCTGTCACCCCAAATAGAAAGATAGAAAATTAAGATAGAAAATTTCGGAAGTGAAAAGTAGTTTTGAATTTTAGCAATAAATGAAATTATACATAAAGACTACCACATGTAAAGATCTTTAACTCTGACACCAAACAAGGATAAAATGTAGAATGAGGATCTCCCATTCATAAAACTATTGTAAAATCTTAAAGAACTTTCTACTTGTGCTCATTGCAATATGTATTTAATATAAATGAATATTATGTATTTAGTCATATTTGATACATTATTTTATTTTATAATCACCATAAAATAAGAAAAAATAGTTTTTAATTGGTGTTAAAGGAAATTTCTGTATTTGGTGGCTTTTTAAAAATTTACATACTGTTTGATTTTTTAAAAACCAAATACTTGTAAGTCCATAGATTTCCAAACCCTTTTTCAAATGGAAGGTTACAAGAAAAATGTCACAGGTTATGAGGACCAGGTAGAGTTTTAACATAGGTACAGAATTTTTTCTTTGAAATTTGAATCTACTTTTCTATATCTCAAGAGTAATTTTTTAAAAAGGGCTGCATAAGCCAGAGAAATTCTGAATTTACTTTGAAATTGACATATCTATCTTACTACATCAAACATTTCAACTGTCAGCTAAATGAACTATATAATATCCTTCAGTATCAACCAGGGAAGAAAAAAATCTTGTTTTCATTGACTAAAAACCAAAACCTATTCTTTCAGAGGAGTAGTTTAACCTACTAAATATATTTATTATAAGATTTTCTTCCTTTGACAGTAATATTCCTTCTGTTTCGTTTCTGAAATGATACTTCACACACTTTAGCAAGTAATGGACTATTATTAGTTAAGTATTAGTTCTTGTAAGTTAGCTATAAAATTAAATTGCCTCTTTTATTCATGATGCATGCAGAACATTCTACAGCATTTATACCTGAATTTTCTTTGACAAAAAATTTCAATTAAGGGGAAAAGAGGCAACCAATAAAGCTGAAGTCCCATGGTACATAAGCTATTTGTTAACTCTGACACCAAACAGCAAGGATAAAATGTAAAATGAGGATCTTCCATTCATAAAACCATGGCAAAATCTTAAATTTTTAGATTGGTATAATTCTATGAATTCCCAAACATTTACAGGTAACATTCAAGTTTAAGTATGTCCAGAAAGCCAACAGCACTGCAGAAAGCTCTTGATATGCTAAGTAGTCACTGTGAAAACCTTTCATTTGTCCACCAATTAACAATGACCCAGTTACTGCTTTTCAATTATGTTTTGGGATAGAGTTTATGACCATTAACTATACTTTTTTTGTTGTTGTTAACAGCCAGTGAACTGTACTTATCATCGAGGAGAAAAAAAAGGTTGACTGAAATTGAGTTTTCTGTTCATTCCTCACTAATTGACCAGTCCTGGTGACCTTTTGGAATCAAGAAGGAAGTTCCCAGACTTGGAAGCCCTTACGCTCTTCCTCAGATTCAGGTCAATATTGGTCACTAATGCTGACAAAGATAGCCTTTCTGAAGCACTGTCCTAAGATTCATAAAGGATTCTGGAGTTATTCAGAAGTATTCAGAGGACTGAGGATCTCTCTCAGTCCTTTGTTTTCTTGTTCAAATTGTAATATTCGTCCCTGTTCCTTGCAACCCTGTTGATTGACAATTTCAATGGCTTTTCTCATTTCAGCTGTCATTTCAGTGATCTGGTCAATATGTGCTTCTAACACATATTGATTAGCTTCCAAGTGCCTCCCCTCCAGTCTACGTTGAGGTGCATCAAGCAAGAATCCTCCGGCTTTATTATGACGTACCATGTCAGTCTTGGAGAGTTGCTCTTTAAACTCCATCATTATACCCGGAACATCGTATTTTGGCTAGCCATGAGCAATCTGAACATTTGTTCTTAGTCGCCCGTTGTAAGTTCCAAGGGAGTTTGATGTTCTTTCGGGGATGTATGCAATTCTTGGTTCTCTTGCTGCAAATCTCCGATTTTTCTATTTTCTTGCTGAATTCCCATAACGAATGTGGGCTGTAGCTGATGTCTTGGGACTTAAGTTCTTGAATTTCTGTTACTGCATCATTGCTTCTACTCATTTGAGAACTGTGGTTTGCTAAGGGTTTCATCATGATCTCCAAATCTCTGAACAAGGGCTTAGTGTTAGCAACTGTCTTCTCAATTGTGCAACTCATTTCTAGAAGAATACTCTGCTCTCAGTCCCTCCAGCCCTCAGCTGTGTCGACTAACTAGGATACAAAGCCTCTTCCAACCCCGACTTTAGCATCCAAGGCAAAAACCCTAGTTCTGCTTCTTCAACTAGCGGACACAGAACCCGACAGAGGGAGCAGAGGCAGCAGGGGAGCCCTGGGGCTCAGCCTCAGCCCCAGCCCTGGTCAGGGATAAACCTCTGACTGCCTCCGACTAGCGCTTCTGCAGCACCAGAGCCTCGCTGGAGTAGAGCAGGCTCTTCACGGTCGATTTGCATGAGGGATAGTAACCTGAAAGTAACTAATATGTATTTCTGTACTGGAATAAAACTGTTCAGTGCCAACAATGTAGGAGTGTGACTGTTGGGCTGCATCCTCTAGGGGCATTGAATACTCTCATTAAAAGAATACAAATTCTTGCTCATTTAAAAGGGAAGAAAAGTTGTTTGCTCATTTTGATTATCAATAAAAGATTTTTCCCCCTCCAAATTTTAGCACACCAGGGTCACTTCTTCTTCTTTTTTTCTTCTAAGAAAATTTTGATTAAAATTTTTATTAAATTCCATCATACTTCAGAGAAATACTGTAAAACATTATAGGACATCTGTGGAACTTGGCATCTAACAGAAGCAGAGTGAATATTCTTCTCAATTGCATATGAAACATTTTTCAGTATTATTCTATAGACAATAAAAATTTCAAAAAGTTTCAGAGATTAAAATACAAAGTATATTCTGACTACAGTGGAATGAAATTAGAAATTTTTAAGAGATAGAAATTTAGGAAATTAAAAAATTGTGGAAATTAAGCAATATACCCCTAAACAGTGGTGTCAAAGAACAAGTCACAATGCTAATTAGAAAATGCTTTCATTTTGAAAAACCAGAAACACAAAATATCAAAACTTATGGAACTCAGCTAAAGCAGTGTTTAGAGGAATATTATTATGTGTAAATAGCTGCATATAGTCATTAGCTAGCTGTATTATAATAATCTGGAATCAGAAGGGGGTCATTATTACTAATTTTACAGAAGCAAAACAAATTATAAGGAATTATTATGAGCAATCACATGCTAAAAGTTTAGATAATCCAAATGACGTGTATAAATTCTTTAGAAATATACAAACTACTAAAACTGACTCAAGAACAAATGGAAAATCCAAATAGTTATAAAACAAGTTATGAGACTGTATTTTTAGATGAAAAAATTTCTACAATGAAAATCCTCCAATCAGAGAATTTCACTGTGAATTCTACCATGTGCTTAAGGATTAGCCCCAACTCATCACAAATACTTTCAAAAACTAAAACAGAAGAGAATGCTTCCCAACACTTTCAATGAATCCAATTATTTCTAGGACACAATTGCAAGAAAAGAAGGTGTGGACTGGCATCCCTTATGAATATAAAGATAATCATCCTTCTCAAAACACTATCAACCTGATTCCAAAAACAACAGGAAGCAGTGTATACCATGACCAAGTGGCTTTTATACCATGACCAAGTTGGATCATCAATCAATGTAACAAATGACTATCTGAAGACTGAAGGACAAAAACCACATGATAGTCTCAATAGAGAAAAATTAGTTGACAAAAGTTAGCAACTTTCATACTAAAAACACACAGCAAACTAGGAATAAAAGGGAACTCCCTCACACTACAAAAGAATAAAGGGATAAAGGACACCTATAAGAAATCTAGAGCTAACATCAGACTTAATGGTAAAGGACAAAACACTTTCCTCCTTAGACCAGGGATACGATAAAGGTGTCCTTTCTGATCACATATTCAACATTATGCTGGAGGTCCTATCCAGGAAACTTAGCAAGGAAAAGAACAGAAAATGCTTTCAGATCGGAAATAAAATAGGCTTTCCCTATTTCAGATGACAGTGTCTTGTAAAGTCCTGAGAAATTCAAATAGAATCTGTGAAATATATGAGTGTTCAGCAAGGTTGCAGTATATAAGATCAATCTAAAAAATAATCTGTATTTCTTTTCACTAGCGTTGAATAATCCAAAAATAAAGTTAACCAAAGTTTTCTTTTTGTGACACTACCGAAAAGAAAAATAGGAACAAATGTAGCAAAAGAAGTGCAAGATTTATATGCTGAAATATAGAAAGCCTCCTTGAAAGAAATTAAAGACCTAAATAAATGGGAGACATGCTGTGTTCATTGATCACAAGATTTAATGTTGTTAAGAGAGTTATGTTCTCCTCATTGATTTCATATTCAGTGTAATCCATATCAAGATTCCAGCTGCCTTCAATGCATAAATTGACAAAATGTTTCTAGACTTTGTATCAGAATGCATCTATAATAGCTAAAGTAATTTGAAAAAGGAAGCACAAAGTTGGGGGGATTATACTTCTTGAATTAAAACTGACTACCAGCCCAAATAAATCAATTGGAGCATGTGTCAGTACTAATTATTCTTTTTAATGGATGAATAACATTCCATTGTATGGTTATACTGCATATTGTTGATCACTAAAAAGTTATGCTACAGTTTATAAATAGGCACATTTTTTCTTTTTTCCTTTTTAGCTGTGTTTGAGGATTGAACCCCAGCCCTTGCATATTAGGCAAATACTCTACCACTGAGCTTCATCCCCAGCCCCATAGGTACCATTTTTAACAAGTTGACTCTGTTCAATTTTGTCAGGTGGCAAAAAAGTTATTACTACTTTAGGAAAACAAAACTTTCTCTAACTTTTTAGGTTTTATTTTTTTGTTTTTGGGAGTTTGAAGTAAAATCATCTCCTTTTTCCATTTCATTTTAACCTTCCGTCAAATGAACAGGTATCTAAGATTAAAAACATCTAAGGAATATTTTGTGATTCTTCAGAGAAGCAAAGCTATGGTGTTTTATGTTAGGAAATGATAGGTGTGTATTTATTCTTTAAAACTGATTTTTTTCACTACCACTAGTGCACTTATTTGAATTATGAAGGCAAATTCTTTTCTACTGCAAAGTTACCTTTTACCTTCTGATTTTAAAAGCAAAATTCAGGTTTAATGACAATATCCTCTAGTTTAGAATACTAAAATTCAGCTTGTTCTTTGAGACTAGTCTTATTAATGGATTTTTTGTTATGAGCAATCAGGAGCCATTTTAAATGCTACTTATTTTTTAGCATAATTTTTTTCCAACTAAGTAGGACCAAATGTGCATTCTGAGAGTGATATTATTTTAATATTTGGGAATTGTTTAGGAAACATTCTGGTCTTATATCCTGAGTGTCTGTGAATGTCATTCAGTTTAGAAGACACACCTAAAACCAAGAAACAATCAAATGACTTACTTTTCCCCCCATGCACTGTGACTAAGAGGGAGTGTTTTCATCTTCACAATAAGAGGAAATCTCATTTCTTTGCAACAGATTTCCAACATTATCTACTCTCATTGCTTAAGGAGAAATTATAATAGCAAATTTTGTTTTCAAGATGTGATGATTTGATGTTATGAAGAATCATGTGTGTCTGCTTTCCTTTGCTTTTCTTTTTGTTTTAGACCAGTGGTTTTTGGTCAGTGTTAAGGGCAAATTTATTTTAAATAGCAGTGTGACCAGCAAAGCTTGAAAAGTTCTCAGCAATGTGTCCATGGACACATTAGAAAGGCCATTTCAGGTCTCATCTTCATGCCCCATTACAGAGGTAAAATTTGTGACTAATTGCTTTCACTAACCTCTGAGTTTACTGACATGGCTTTTCTTTTATTTTTCTTTTCTGAAACTCAAACCAATTTGTTTACTTTTATCTTTCTCCAGGCTTGAAAGAAAAAAATTTGTTCAGATGTTGGATGTTTCATAAGCAGGATGTGTTCTTATAATAAAGAGATTTAATAGGTTAAGGAGACACAAGGGAAGCAGTTTTTCAGCTGGACAACTATGTCAGAGTGGTAATACCTAACAGTTCCTTCTGAGTATATGATTGCTTTCCCCCCAGTTCACAGACAGACATTAAATATGGACATTCACAAACAAATGTTTTTACTTGATTTGGTCCTAGCAAAACTTTTCAAATAGAAGTAATTCTGTTTATTTTTATTTATTTATTCTTTTAAATTTTTTAGATGTTGATAGATCTTTATTTTGTTCACTTTTTTATATATAGTGCTGAGAATCAAACCCAGTGCCTTACACATGCTAGGCAAGTGCTCTACCACTGAGCCACAATCCCAGCCCTCGATTTATTTTTATAAATATATTATATTTGGGAGGAAGAATTTAAAACAAAAAGAAAGAAAATTTATGTAGCCAAGTAAAGATTAAGTAAACCCCAGAAAGAATAACAGAATAAAAGAAGGAATTCAACATTTTAAAGTAATGACAACTTATTATGTATATATACAGAGAAATATAAAGAGAACACAAGCAAATTTCACAAGTTAGATTAAAAATAATATTCAGATCAGTTATTTGTTATAGTAATGACATAATTGAAATATTCACTTTCAACAACTTGTCTCAATATTGTGCAAAACCCAGAATTCCTCCTGCATTTGATTGGTAAAGAAAATGAGCACACATAAATTTAGTATATATTCTATTTGCTCCTCATTGTTTGAATCTTTTTCCTTTTCTTTTTAATTTTCTTACTTCATAAATATCACACAAAAAGGGGGAAATTTTAAAAGAATGTGTACCTCAGAAATGTAGAAGAAAGAGAAAGAGAAATAAAGAACATAATCCGTCAAAAGGATTTTCTAAATTACTAAATTTCTATCTTCAAATTTTTTTTTGCAAAATTCTTTGCTGTGTTTTTTGTTTTTGTTTGTTTTTTTTTCCTCTACAGAGAGTTGGGAATGTCACAGTTGGTAAAAGAGTGACATGCCTCTTGGAATTTGTTTTTTCCCCAGTGAGAAAAACTGCTGAAAACAGTGTATTTCCTTGTTTTATTGGTAAATGCTCAGAAGTTCAATTAGTTTTTGTTTGCTAGATAGTTATTTTTGGAACACTGCATCAAAGACAGCACAGTTTTAATGGGGAAATGAGAAATGAGAAAATCTGAGTTCTGAGCCATTTCTTTCGTATATGCTAGAATTAGGTGAATCCATTGCCTATGTTGTGTTTATAAAACCAGAACTTATAGATGATGATCCTATATTGAAACTATTATAAGTATAATTAAAGTAACATAAAAGACAATTATTCAAATATCAATATTTTTAAAATTCAGAAGTAGATATATTTTCTAGATGTTTTTTCCCCTTCTGTAAGTGGTAGTAGAATAATATTCAATTCAGTTGGAGTCTAATAACACTAAAATCTTTAAACCTAAAAATAATGTTTCCTCAAGAAAATCAATTACATTGGTATTTTATTTATTTTTTTATTTTTAAATTATTTAAAAATTTTTTTTAATTTTATTTTTTCTAATTAGTTGTACATGACAGTTGAATGCATTTATACATTTTGATTGATCATACATAAATAGAGTGTAATCTGTCATTTTTCTGATTATACATATTCCAGAATCACATTGGTCATGCAGTTATACATGTACATGAAGTAATAATGTCTGTTTCACTCTACTATCATTCCTTTCCCCTTACCCCTTACCCTCCCTTCATTCCCCTCTACCTAATATAAGGTAACTCTATTCTTCCCTATCTCTCTTCTTATTGTGAATTAGTTTCCACATATCAGAGAAAACATTTGACCTTTGGTTTTGGGGGTTTGGCTTATTTTGCTTAGCATGATATTCTCTAAGTCCATCCATTTACCAGCAAATGCCAGAATTTCATTCTTCTTTAAAGCCGAGTAATATTCCATTGTGTGTGTTCATATATATATGTGTGTATATATATATATATATATATATATATATATATATATATATATATATCACATTTTCTTTATCCATTCATCTGTTGAGGGGCATCTAGGCTGGTTCCATAGTTTAGCTATTGTGAGTTGAGCTGCTATAAACATTGATGTGGCTGTGTCACTGTAATATGTTTATTTGAGGTCCTTTGGGTAATAAACCGAGGAGTGGGATAACTGATTCAAGTGGTTTTATTTTAATTACCGCTTTTTTGATATATATTAAATTACACAGTCCTTCACATCCTTAATATATGCAAATTGATGAGTTCGAACACATGCAAAACTCATGATACTATCAGAAAAATTGAGATAATAGACACATAACATATACAACACTTGCAAAAGTATCCTCGCGCCTCCCTCTTTTTTGTATGTGTGTGATAACACCCCGTGAGATTACCCTTTTGACCAGTTTTGAAGTGCACAATACTGCATTGGCAATGTGTGGTTCAGCAGATCTCTAGAACTCATTCATCTACTTTAACTGCAACTTTATACCCATTGAATAACCCCATTCCCCCTACTATCAGTCCTGGCAACCATTAGCATATTCTCTGCTTCTATGAGTTTGATACCTCACCTAAGTGGAACCCTCAGTGTTTGTTCTTCTGTAACTGGTTTATTTCAGTTAGCTTAATGTTCTACAGCTTCAGCCATGTTGTTACAAATGGTAGGATTTCCTTCTTTTGTAAGGACAAATAATATTCCATAGAACATAAATACAGTATTTTCTTTATTCATTCATCCATCGACATTTAGGTTGTTTCCATTCTTTAGCTATTATGAATAATGCTGCCATGAACATTGGAGTGCAGATATCTTATTGAGATACTGATTTCAATGATTTTGGATGGATACTCAGAAGTGGGATTGCTGGATCTTGTGGTAGTTTTATTGTTAAATTTTGAGGAATCTTCATACTGATTTCCATAGCTGTTGCACCATTTTACATTCCTATCATAAGGTTCAAAGGTTTCAGTTTTTTCCAGATCTTCACCAACACACCTTTAATTTTTTTTTAATAATAATCATCCTAAAAGGCATGAGATGATGAAACCTCACTGTAGTTTTGATATACATTTCCCTAACAATTAACGATGTTGAACAATTTTTATATACCTTTTAGCCATTTGCACAACTTTTGGGGGGAAATACTTGTTCAAGTCCTTTACCATACACAAAAATCAACTGAAAGTACAATAAAAACTTAAATGTACAACCTGAAACTATAAAAGTTCTGGAAGAAAAGTAAGGAAAATGCTTCTTGACATTGGCCTTGACAATGATTTCTTGGATATGACTCTAAATACTGGCAATGAAAGCAAAAATAGATAAGTAGACAATTATTTCAAACTAAAAAACTTAACAGAGGAAAAAAATCAACAGAATGAAAAGTCAGCCTATGGGATAAGGGAACATATTTGTAAACCATGTTATCTGAAAAGGGGTTATTTTCCAAAATTATATAAGGCACTCCTGCAACTCAGTTGCCTCTAGCTCTTTTGAAACTCAACATTTTGCTAGTGAACAGATGAAAATGATATGTTTGGTTTTGGATTAACTATAACAAAACTTTGGTAAAAATGCTTTTCAGGCCATTAATATTCACATGGAAATTTACAAATTTAAAAAGATAAATAGTTATCTTTATACCATGGAGTATTGTTACAAGATATTCCATTTACATCATTATATACTTTGGTTCCAAAAATAAGAGAATTTTAAGTATTCACCTCTATGTTCACAAATTTGTAGTACTTTTTAAAGCTTCAACAATTTTTCACTGTCTGGAAAAGTAGGAAATGTAAAGAATCCTTTTGATTATTTACTTTTTTGTTTTCCAGCCAATATTCTCTGCAATTGCTCATAGAATATTTATCATAAATCAAGCATTTGTAACATGAGAGATATTGCCATTATGCACAATTATTCTTTTTTTCCTGGAGAAAATCTGTTTATGGCACCAAATATAGATAAATCACACCATAATATAGTCAGTTATCTTCATCAGTTCTCATAGGACCAGAAAATGAAGCAACTGAATGCAATTTGGGTTTTAGAATATTATTAATGTTGAAAAACAGGGTTCTGAGATTTGGTGGGAAAGAGATGATTCTCCAGATCCTGTTATTTCTCATTTGTTATAAAAACATTATCAATTTCTTTCATCCTTCAACAGTATTAGATTGTTGGGAAGGACTCACAATTTGAGGTGCAAAGCAATGATAAGCACGTTCATTGCCATTTATAGATGAACTGAGACAGAGTAATACATTGTTCAGCACATTGGAAGGATATTTCTGTAGGAGTCAGACTATAAGTTTTAAGCATTTGAAATAAAAGGACTTGGTACATCATCATATGTTGATGCCATAGCAGAAATAAATATTTGCCAAGCAGAAATAAATATTTTTTTAAAAAAATTTACTGTGTAAGGATTGCTGCTTATCTTAGTGACTGTTAGAATTTTGATCAAATTTTTAGATTGGTCCACATATATCTACGTGTAGAGATACCAGAAGAGTCTCTTTAAGTCAGCACATTATAAAGGGTGAAGACCTAACAGAGTGGATTCTAGTCCTAGTTGTGGTTCAAATTACCTTTCCGCCTTACATGAGTCACTTGGACTTTCAGTTTCTTTGTAACCCTTTTCATGAGACTTTATTTCTATGAACAGAAGTGATGCACTTGGTTCTTAAATTTGATTAAATCCACTACATGCCTCCAGAAGCTGTTAAGTAGCATTAGGGTATAGAGTTAAGGAAAAGGAATGGACCTGGCAATCTCCCTGTATGGACTTTAGTTCATGCTCCACAGCTAGCTGTGGAGAGTTGGACTTATTTGCTAGGCCTTGATTCTTTAAACTATAAAATGAAGTGATCAGACAGGCTGGTATCTGATTCCTCCCTCCTTCCTAAAATGCTCATGCTACTTTATCATCATCTGAATCTCATATAATACCCATTAGAATCATAACAGGGTCTTAAAATAATATTTTTTGAGATGTCAGGGAACTTAGACATATATTTATTTGTGGAGTAGAACCAGATGGGAATGTTTTATTCATGGAATTTGAAAATCACACCCCCCCCATCACAAAGAGCAAGCAAATTATGGCCTTTAATTAAGGAGGGCCTCTTACAAAGCTTTAATTCATGGGGACCTTGGGGTAAAGTCTGGAAGAAGGGGAGCTACTTTATGGTGAGAGGGTAGATTAGATATCTCATTCCCTTGTTCAATAGACTCCTATCTTGTAGATCTCTGGATGGAAATAAAAATAAATGAACACAGGTCCCAATGAATGAGATGCTTGTGGAACAATCCATTAGTGCCAGAGGCTATGAAACAGCCAACATCATCATGAAGACTAAGATGGACTGAAAACACTCTGGTCCCTTGCTCCTTGGGCAGCAGCCATTCAATGACCAAGTTTCTTCTGTTTTGATATTGTATGATTAAATAGTAATACCATAGAGAAGTCATCTTTTGAAAACATTACTTCTAATACCACATGGTATATAGCATTTGCTATCTTAATTACATAACTTCAAATTCTAGTTTTAAAGTAGAATTTGGGATTTTTGATGAGTTAAGTTTCTAACATATTATTTCTCATGAATGAATTAAGTGTGGGTGGGTTGGCCTTGTTGGTAAGGACATGGTGCTAATAAGACTCAGTTGGTGGATTTGGCCTTTATCTCGAAGCTGGCAATAGATGTCATTTATTGTTCCATCACCACAGGCTATAAAGGCCCAGATGAATAGTGATCTTCCAGATGCTTTGGCCCACAGGGGAAGAGGTGAGAAAGTGTGGACTCATTATAAAACTCCATCATCACTCCTGCAAAACCAGTCAGAATTCCTAGTATGGGTCAAGACATGTGTAGGAACAAACAATGCATTTGAAATTCCAAAACTGGGGCTACTGTAAGTTCACAGCATTCAACGTTGCTGATGGAGTCCAGAGTCTGTTAGAACATAAAAAGCATGTGGTTTGTATTTTAAAGACATAAGACAGTCTGCATATTTGAACATTTTTCCCCCGGATATTTTCCCTGTTGTGGGACATTTGACATGGTAGAACAGCATGTGCAGGCAAGGTACATGCAGAACTTCATTGTTTTAAATTAGTTGTCACAAAAGCACGCAGTTCTCTTGAGGTTCCTTCCAAGTTTGAGGCCTGAAAAAGGATAGATTAGCATGAAGGCTACCATCACCTTATCTAACCCAGTCCAGTAAAAAACTCAGTATCTTTGGTGTTTAATAGCTTCACTAGACACTGTGAAAACTAGAAAGGCAACTAAGACAACATTCAGGATTTCCAGAGATTTATATTATAGTGAGGGGGGTGGATATGAATAAACTAAAGGTAGAAAGTAGACACTGAAAACAATGCAAATATAGGTATGAGAGCAATTGAGCTAATTGCAAATAAACAAAATGACCAGTTCCAACTGAGGAAACCATAGAAGGCTTCCTGGTGATATTATTGAACTTTTCAAAGCTGGGAAAACTTAAATATGCTAAATTACTGTATTTATTAATTTGTTATTTATTCATTCCTCCATTAGTTTAATAAAAAATACTTTGGAATTTTCAGTATGTACCAGTTACATTGGCAGGTTTTACATTAATGGATCTTGCAATTTTATGATACAGAAAGACTTAAAATAAATAATCAATTATCACATGACTTAATATAACTGATATGTGTTCTCAGGGGTAAAACTTAGTCTAGGGATTCAAGGAATGAATTTTGACCTGATGTCTAAAAAATGCCTAGGTAATGACTAGTGATAAAAAGAGGTGAGAGGCATCTTTCAGGTAAGGAAATAAGAGAAATATTGCAAACTAATGGAAATAATGATTTTAATCAGAGACAGTTTCCTATGTAGAGAGAGAATATTCTTGTTAAAAGCACTATTATTGTTTGGATATGAGGTGTCCCCAGTAGCTTCTGTGCTAATGTTCAGAGATAATATTACTTTATGGGAACTTCAATATAATCAGTGGATCAATTCATTTGATGGGTCAACAATTTAAAAAGACTATTGTTTGGGGTCTGGAGTGATAGCTCAGTGGTAGAGCGCTTGCCTAGAATGCGTGAGGCACTGAGTTCCATCCTCAGCACCACATAAAAATAAAAATAATATAAAAAAAGGATTATCGTATTGGATGGCAACTGTAGGCAGGCAGTGTGTGGCTAGAAGAAGGTCTCTGAGGGCATGCCCTTGAGGATTATATCTTGTCCCCAGGGCTCCTCTCCCTCTCTGTTTACCACTATCTTAAACAGAGAAGCTTTCCTCAGCCTCAGTCTTACACCATGATGTTCAGGCCCAGAGCCATGGAATGGGACTACCAAGCGACTCTGAAACCATGAACCCAAATAAACTTTTCCCCCTCTAAGTTATTCTTCTCAGGTATGTTGGTTATGGCAATGAAAACCTAACTAACACAAGCACATACTTGAGAGCCAGACCGCCAGCATTTAAATCCAGACTCTACCACTTATCATCTGTGTGATTTGGGGCACTTCCTCTATTTTCTCCAGATCTTGTGTTCTTCACCGTATATGGGTATCATTATAGGACTTACCTCAGAGAGTTATTTATAGAAAATGGATGGGAAGGAAATGTGAAGATTATCAGAATCAAAATGAAATTGCTTGTGTCTTACCTAACCAAAAATAAAATAATATAAGTAAAGCCAGGAAGTTATGAAGAAAGGATTGTGCATACAGTTGTCTGGTAGTAACTGTCATAAAAGACTTATTAAGAACCACAAGCTTAAACAGGAGCCATCACAATCTTACACAAAAAGTATCAGGATATTCTACAAGGACTTGTGCTAAGCAACCAGTCTACAGCAGCAGCCTGTTTGACCTTGGACCAACCTCCCTTTCATTATTAGTCATTGTAGCCCTAATAATATGGTTTCAAAATACCTGATGTAATCCTTTCATTTTTCTCTTTAAAATGTCCCCTTGCCTCAGACTCTTTGAATATGCTCATAGAGACAAAACAGTTGATTAGTTTTTCTGTTTTGCTCAATACTTTTTAAGGACTAGGGAGGCTTGCCCATTCTCAACTACTAAGTTGTACTACAACACTATATCTGAATAAAATAATGAGATCTTTTGGGTAGCAGATTGCATATTTCAAATGAAATCCTGTTATGTGAATTTTGAAAATGGTTTAAATGGGCTAGAAAGATATATCATGGTGAGATGCCTCATTTTTAGAGCAGTTAAGTTTGGTAAATGATTATGCTTATAAGAATATGTCATGTGAAATTATCAATCTGCCATAGCATTTTCTCAACAGAAAATGGGCAATATTCTTCATTTCTAAGACCACTACCAGAAGATAAACACCATAGATTAAAAACTATCAATCCAATCATTTGATTTCTTAGTACATCAGACTAACAGTTTACTGAACATTCCTGCCATGAAAATCTAACCATCTCCTCAATGACAATATGTAACTGGTTTAGTGATATTATGGTGTGAACATTTACTTGTCCATCTACATTTCTGGTTGATTAAAAGACTAAAGTTTAGCATGTGAAAAAAATCACTTTCCTTTCAAAGAGGCTTAGATTGCACTATATAATTTAGTTTATGTAACACAACATTTCTAAGTACCAAATTGTTATTAATTAAAACCACATGAAATTAAATTTGCTAAGATTATATAAAATTGAGTATTGCTGTTTAAGTCAGCTTTTTCACCACTGTGACTGAAAGATCTGACAAGAGCAACTTCAGAGGAGGAAAAGTTCATTTGGGAGTTCATGATTTCAGAGGTCACAGTTCATAAATAGCTGGCTTCATTGCTTGGGACTTGAAGTGAAGCTGAACATCATGGCAGAAGAGTGTGATGGAGGGAAGCAGCTCACATGATGATCAGGAAGCAGAGAGAGTTCACTCACCAGATTCAAAATATATATTCCAAAGGCACACCCACAATGACCTACCTCCTCCAGCCATACCCTACCCACCTCAGTTAACATTCAGTTAATCCCCACCAGGGAATTAATTCACTGATTAGGTTAAGGACCTCATAAATCAATCATTTCTCCTCTAGACCTTCTTATATGGTCTCACAATGAGCTTTTGAGGGACACCTAATATCTAAATAGTTGTTTAGTTCTCAATTTAGGTGTATGCTAGTATTTCTACACCATATATTTTTACCTCCTCATTTCTTCCATTTCCATTCTTACTCTTTTATATATATATATAATATATATATTATATATACTGTCATGTATATATAGTAGTTATACATGACAGTAGAATGTATTTTGACTTATCATACATACATGGAGTGAAACTTCCCATTTTTATGGCTGTATATGACATGGAGTTACACTGGTTGTGTATTCATATATCAACATAGGAAAGGTATGTCCAGTTCATTCTACTGTCTCTCCTATTCCAATCCCCACTCCCTTTCCCCTACTCCCCACTGTCCTGACTCCCATTGTGAGTCGGCATCCACATATTAGAGAGAACATTGGGCCTTTGGATTTTGGGGATTGGCTTATTTAACTTAGCACAATAGTCTCCAGTTCCATCCATTTACTGGCAAATGCCATAATTTCATTCTTATTTATGCTGTCCACACTTACTGTTTCCTTTCTTAGGAAAGACATTTTCTCCTTAGTAAAATCCCCTCAGTTTTTGAGTGGGGGCAAAATCAGTCCCACAATGGAAGGAGCCTGATGCAGTATGGGGGGGTCTGAAGTGTTTTGCATGCCTGGAAGGGATGAAAATATTAAGAACTATCAGTGAGAAACTAACTCTTATTCCATGGTAAAAAGGTCAGACTTTATCTTGTAGGAAATTGAGAGCCAAAAGTAGTAGAAGTAACTGCATTAACTTTAAAATTATTTGGTAAAGTGTACATTATTTAAATGTACACGTTATGGCCATATGTTTGATGTATCAGTTTTGGTTTCCTAGAACATTTATAAAACTATGGAACATTTAAATTCTTTTTCAGTCTATATTTCTCCCTTTCTATCTTTTTCTGAAAAATCAAGGAAAGAATAAATTCTTTTCTCTTGCCACTTATAAGAAAACATTTTTCAAACTGAAGCATCATGATTTATTGAAGTATGCCATGATACAAACCACTGTCTTTCTAAATAACATGACAACCCCAAACTTCTGTCTTTCTAAAACCCGGAACAACACAGAAATTTAGAGCAGAATGTAGCATATGAGCACAGTGAAAACAAGGGTACTTTCTATCTTGCTCCGGTAATCTGTTTTGCCAGGTGTTGTGGTAGGTAAATAAAGAAACTTTTCTTTGATCATGTCAGCAAGACAAATGATACAATGACTGTTTCTCACCAGATTCATTTTATTTCAAAATGAGATAATAGATTATTGAATCAAAGCCAGAAAGTCAATCAGGCTAATCTCAATACCAGACCTGAAACAATTAAATGCCTCCATTGCACAGGAGCTGATATTTGGCTGATGAATTAATTTTAATCTTTTTCATACTGTATTTATATTATGGCCCTGATTATGACTACCTTGACAGTAAGAAATGACTTCATTATACAAGTAGCTAATTAAATAACTACCTAGATACCAATAAACAGCTGAACATAGAAACCAAAGATGTTTAACAGAACTTAAAATAAAGGTACAATTGAACGTCATTCTTTCTAGTTTCTTGCCAAGTATTAATTACTATTTTATATAAACAACTGAGATACAGCCCTTTGAAGATGGGGGGAAATTATCAGAAATGGTAGATGGTCAACTTATTGGCACAGTGATCAGAGGTGATTGGCATTTTTACAGAATCTCCATCCCCAAACCATCTTCTAACATTCTTCCTTAACCAGAGAGATATCTCACTTTTTTGTTATTAACCCATAAATTTGCAGTTGTATCCACCGGGTTTGGGTTACTAACATGTTATTTACTATGTTATTAAGAAATGGGATACCTTGAAAATATATTTTCCTCTTACAACTTTTATTTTTTCCCCATAAACTCTTTTTCACTAGTTATTTCTGTCTCTGTTTAGTTTCAAGGTTAAATTCTTAGCTTGGTTTCTGCCTCAAGTAGGATGCACATTTATTAATTAATTTATTTACTCATTCATTAAGTAAATTAATCCATCTATAAATGTATTAAAGTGATATTGGGAAAGAAGGAAGTGCAATCTAGTAAATTCTATGACCTTAAATAGATTCAAATTTGTGACAAGTTATTAAACAGTGAAAACACAGCATAAGTACAATGTACAGTGTTTAAACTCAAATTTTATGTGTAAATCTAGTTTGATGGTGTTATCAGGTCTATATCACTGAAAATAATAGTATCTGAGAGGCATTTTGATAGGCATTAATAACTAAAGTCTAAGGAAGGTTGTCGGTGAAGAAGTTGTTTCTGATATTTGGAAAAGCAATAAGAAATGGAATAATAATAGGATTTTCATGTCTTCCTTTTGTGATTGAGTTTTGTCCTGAAGTAGTGTGGAAATTGAGAAAAGTAGTAATCTTTAAAGACTTTTAAATAATGTCAGGATCAAGTTTGAATTTTAGAATGATTTGAAGATCTGTTAAAAGAATATTAGTTGACTAATTCTTAGATTACTTGATTGATCGAATTACTTATTAACTCCCTGGAGCATACATCTGGCATTACGGTTAACTGAGTCTCCACAAGCCTCATCAAGGATCCTCTCTGCCAGAGTCAACACATATGTTTCTAGGTCATTACTTTAAGTACCTGAACCCTAGAGATTTCTTTTTATTTAATGAGAATCTATAATCTATTGATTAAACACATTTTTCACATCCTTCCCCACTCAGATGCTCTCAATTCTCTCCTTGCCTGGTGTTTATAACATGATCCAGCTGTTCCTTCCCCAATGTTCCATTTGAAGTGATTCCAAACCTGCTTAAGTCCACCTCTCTTGCATCCCAGCTGTTGAAGAAAAACATGCAACTTTATGTCGATGATTCTTTGAGGCCAGCTGGCAATTCTACCTCACTTCCTTCCTACTCTACTGAAAAAATAAAAGCAACTAGAAAAGAACCTCTGTGGTCCCTTCCATATCTACCCACCCACTTGCCTACGTGGCCACCTGCCGGCCTTCACTCCTGTTTTGATGGACGAGTTGTCTCTTCCTATCTGTGGCCAACACTTTTTTGCTCACTTCATTCCATCATTCTGTTCATAATCAAAATCATTGCCCCAGAAAATTTTCCCCGCCCTCTCTACCTAATTAAGTTTTCTCTCTGCAGGATCATTTCCTTCAGCACACAAACAGCTCATGCTATCCCTCACATTATAAAAAAAAAAAATTCTTTGTTGATCTTGCATTCAACTCTAGCTATTTTTCCATGTTTTGTTCTCCTTTACCAAAAATTCGTCCCCTCCAAAATGGTCAGTATTTGCCATGTCCCATTGCTCTCCTCCCGTTCTCTCTAGGAAATATTCCAATTAAATTTTTATCACTCCCAATGCCATTGAAATAGCTCTTGTCAGTGATCTCTAAATTATCATATCCAATGGTCATTTTTTCATCCTTATCCACTCATGCCAGGTGTCTTATTTGGAAGAATTTATCACACCTTCTTTCTTGAAATACCTTCAGTAGTGTAGGGTAGGCGATATAATACTGTGGAATTGAGGGCAATCATTTTTAAAAAATATTTTAGTTAGTTAAAGAATTTTATCATTATAGAGCAATTTATTTCTTTTAAAGTTACCTAAAGACAACAAGATGCATTCTTGTCTAAGCAAAGAGACATTTTACTTCTCTTTTTACCACTTGTATGGATAAGGTAAGGATCTTTGATGTCTTTGATTTCACTTAACTCCTTCCAAATTTTGTACTTTTTAGAAAAGATGCTTTAATGGTCAGTGTTGTGAAGCCTTACAACATATTACAATGTCTAATAATTGTATACAGCAGTATTCAGTTACTTACCACTTAGTTTTTCCTTACTTTGCTTCCTTTTCTTCTGTGTGTCTCCTTTTGAAGGGGTTCATCTGAACTATGTTTTGGTTCCCCAATTTTAGCTTTGACTAATCTTCTATTAAACCCACCTCTTGCTTCCTTAATTTGGCTATCATAGGTCCTTTTCCAATTCTGCTTTATCTTCTTTTTTATGTTTTCATTTCTGCCCAACTTTCCAATTCTATCTTTTATTTGCTGGAACATATGAAATATGAATGCTTTTAGTTTGGTGCCATAAACCCCATGAGTCTGTTAATATTGTCATTTAATTACAGTCTTCTCAAGAGTCAGGTTATTTTTTGTACGAAATATGTTATTAAATATTATAGCAATAAATTGAGAGTCATCCAAGAAATTGAAAAGATTCCATGTGGAGTTTCACATAACTCTCAGTAGGTTCCTCATTAGGATGCTGAAGTAAGCACAGAGGTCTTCCTGCTCCTCTTCTGCTCTCCTTTGTAGGGCACTGAACTCCAGTGTGCATTTTACATAAAAATTCCAAGAATTCTTTTATTGAGCTTTCCCACCTCTCAGTCAGATTTCTTAGAATCAGTACACATTCCTGGGGTAAACCAAGTCTCAGCGCCTGAAGTCATCATTTGGGATTTCTGTCTCTTCCAGAATCATGGTTCATTCTTTATTATTATTATTATTATTATTATTATTATTATTATTATTGTAGCATTTAAGCTCTGAGAATTAAAAACAAGACTACAACTAGGCTCCAAATATGGATTCAGATTAAACTGTTATGCTTTTTCTTTTTAGCTCTCTGATGTATGTCTTCAAGAAGGTAGTGTTTAGTTTTTGTCTGACTTTGAGAGCTTTTCTCAGAGTTGAGGCTGGTATAATTTATATATTTCATCTGCCACCTCTGGAATGAGAAGTCCTTGTGGGGCTGTCTTCTACTGGATCCCAGAGCAGCCCATTTACTTTGTTAAGGCTCTTACCTCACCCCTTCCTGTCCTCTCTCTCCCTGATTCTCTGTGTCTTCCTAGGTTAAGAGTGCTGAAGGGGCCCAAGGCCAGTCCTTGTCCTTCTTTTTCTCTATTGTACTCACTTTTTTTTTTTTTTTCTTGCCAGGTGGTGGGGTTGGACCCAGGGGATGCTTAACCACTGAGCCACGTCTCCAGCCCTTTGCCTTTTATTTAGAGGCAGGGTCTTGCTAAGTTGCTAAGGCTGACTTTGAACCTGTGATCTTCCTGCCTCAGCCTCCCCAGCTGCTCAGATTACAGGCCTGTGCCCAGATGCCTGGCTGTATCACACTCACTCTTGAAGGCGTTCACATCTTGCTTTATGGCTTCAAAGAGCTGCTACATGCTGATTTACAGACCAAATTGACAATTCAAAATCTTTATTTAGATGTCAAATTAACATGTATTCTTAATATGTCTCAGAATGAGTTGCTTCTTCTCTTTATTGATCTGGTCACTTCCCCAGCTGTTGACTGTCGCAGTAATTGGCAACTCCATTATTGTTCATTGGGTTAAAGAAGTTTATGCCCTTTATGCCTTTTCAATTTTCTCTTAAACCCCACATACAGACCATTGTGATTTCATTGGTATTAACTTCGAAACATACCAAATTCTCTGAACCTCTTTAATAATCTGGTCCAAAATCTTGTATTATTTTAAAAAACACTTTTCTGTTTTCCCTGTTTCTGCAATTGCACACACCTGCCCCTCTCCACACTCTATTCGATATTCAGCAGTAAAAATGATCATCTTGAATCAATGAGATGACATCATTTAGTGTAGTACTTACTAGAACTCTTCTAGATTCTTTGAGTATGTTGACTGTTTAAAATCTCACACAATCCTATCAAGTAGACTATTCAATATCCTCATGTCACATGTGAGGAAACAGAGGCACAGAGAGCTACTTAATAAAACTCCCCAGACCTAGACAACTGGAAGTGGCAGAGCTGGGATTTGAACCTTATGCTCAGCCCTTCCACTTCAGAGGAAATTTCAGAGTACATCAACATCATCTATCTCTGTGGCTCTATATGACCTGCTGTCTGATCCTTTTTAACCCCATTATGTACCACTGGATCCTGTGATCACTATGTTCCAGCCATAGTGGTCTCCTTGCTGAATTTTCTGAGCTGTGTGTGCATCTCAGGGACTTTGCCCTTGCTGCTCCCTTATGCCTGCCATCTTCTCCCAATAGCCAGATCGATTGCCTTTTGATATTTCTGCTCCAATATCACATCATGAGAGAAGTCTTCCCTGACCCTTGGCAGAGTTGCAATCCCTTCGTGACTCCTAATCTGCCTTTGCAGATTAAAATTTCTCTACACGTAGTAGAGAAATCACCTAGATTATGTGTCTTTGAGGATGGCAGAGACTTAGTGTGGTAGGTTTCTTCTGAACCTACAGTGGTGTCTGTTATAAAGAAGACATTCAACTATTCGTTTAGTGCATGAATGAATGGAGAACCAAACTACTTAGATAGTTTGTGATGGATTTCTGTGTAGCCCAGAGTGGATGATGAAGCAGTGTTTACTGACTACTCTGTGGTGGAGTAAGTGGGAGCAAGGGCGGGTGAACAGAGCCTCATGAAGGGTAAGGTTTATCCTTCGTTTTGTCATCACGATGCCAACTTGGTTAATTGAATTCATCTTGGACCTCTATTCCCTTTTCTATAAAACCATGTGTTGAAAGCCATGCATACTGAAGGGCTTAAAATTCTAAAACAGGGCAGAGTTGATATGATTATAGACACCCTTGGTGGAAAAATCAACTTGTTATATGGAAGTGTGGTCTCAAGTACAGGTGATCTGTGGGTACCACTTCCACTCCTGCCAGGGAACGTTAAGTAATGCCCAGGGAGATTTTTGATTGACACACAACTCTGAGTAGGTGTGCTACTGGTCTCTAGTTGGTATAGGCCAGGGATGCTGCTGAACTTCCCACAGCAAATAATACTCCTAGCAAAGAATTGTTGACTCAAAATGTCAACAGTTGTGGGGTTGAGAAGCCCAAGTATGTAAAAAGTGAAGATGGTCAGATTTTAGGATGAGGCTGAGGGAAAAAAGCCCAAGTAAAACAGAGAGGGGTCACCATATAAAATAAAAACGAATATCTTATGTTCATTCTGGAACAAAGACTACTATCTCCAGGAACACTGATAACAGGAATATCAACACAGCGATGGGTGGCATCTTGTGTGAACTTGGGAGACAATGACCACAAATGAAGGGCAGCTTATCTCAGCTGGCCTCACACTAGTTTCCCTGGGGTGTTCTGTGATTACGCACATCCGCCCCATTTGTCACTGATTGCAGTGAGGATCATGCTCTGTTTTATCACCGAGATGAAATATCATCAAGTTTTAGAGGAAACAAATCTACAAGATGCTCCATAAAAGTAATCTCTACTTTTTTGGCACCCAAGTCTATCAAGCATTGATGAGGCAAGCAGGAAACCTAGGGAAAAGAATACGAGGAAACCTTTTCATCAACACCCATCCCTAATGTCTCAGCTCTCAGGTCATTGTTTGGGCTTCTCTAGGTGAAATCTGCATCTGCGGCCAACATAGGAAGCTCAGATTTTAAACAAGGCAAGCAGTAATTCTCAGCACATGGCCCGTCAGTTAAATGGTGCCAACTTCCACTCAATTAAGATGTAGTGGTTTAAAAATGTGTTTATATTATAACCCTCACCCTCCCTCATGCACAAGCAGATAGACCCATACTCAGAAAATGAGTATTTAGTGTTTGTGATGTAGCCATCTACTTTTCATCCAAAGAAACATACAGCATAATTCTATGTGATTGAAAATCTTTGTTTTATTGTCCAGGACAGCAAAGGAAGAAATTTAGTGTTTTATATTGACTTTCTTTTTGACTTGAATAAAAATGGCAATTTTGCAACATTGTAATTATTTTATTCATAAAGAGAGTGAAAGAGAAGTAATTTTCTACTATGCCGCCTAAACTGTAAAGAAGTTACCAGAACCTTATGGTTAGGGATGAACCTCAGGAACATAAATCCCAGTGGGGTGCATTTATCGAGGTAAGCGGTTGCGTGATGGGTGTGTGAAGGCCGGCTGGGATAGGGCAGGGCAGGATATCCTCCTCATCAAACATTATACATTGCTTTCCTCATTATTAATGTAGCAGAGTCACACAAGATGTCCTGGCTCAAACTCTTACAGGACCATAAACTGAACCCACCCTTCCATTAGGTTCAAAGTAAAGTGATCATTCAAGGAAACTTGTAATGTCCTGTCTAGAGGAGTGGCCAGATAATGAGGATGAAACAACAGCCTGGTGGCATTGTGAATAGGTCAAAGCACTTCTGCAAGGTGCAAAGGAAATGTAAATGACCCAAACACTGGAAGAGAACATAGCTTAGTAGCAGAATTGTTTCTATCAGAATAGACTCATTCTTCTCTAACTCTTAAGTAGTACTTCCTTCTGATTCCTTGAGCAGAAAAGCAAGAGTAGCAATGGTCTCAAAATATGAGCAGGCATTTTACTAGAGCTTTGGTGTTTGGTAAGAGTTCAATAGAGAGTTGCTTTCTGAAAATCACCTGGTAGAGGGCTTAGGGTGTTGCTCAGTGATAGAGTGTTGTCTAGCACGTATAAGGCTCGGGTGTAAGTGATTACTAAGTAATTACTTAGTAAGCACCTAATATATGCCAGACACTGAAGATACAAAAATACAAAGAAAATGAAGATATGGCATTTGAAGTCTGGGAATTTAAAACGGAACCAGAGGTGATAGATAATGCTAATTATGGTTGACAATTGGTCGGCAAATTGTAGCCCATGAACCAAATCTGGCTCACTGTCTCCTTCTGTAAACAAAGCTTTCTGGGAACACAGCTATGCTCATTCATTTGCATATTGTCTATGATGCTTTCACTCCACTACGGCAAGGTTTAGGAGTGACAGCAGAGATTGTTGGTGGGCAAAGTCTGAAATATTTACTACCTGTATTTCACATAAAAAGTTGGCCAAACCATAGCTTGCAGTGACATCGTATGCATGGAAGTAACATTGCATACACATGATTGAGATTAATACCACGATTGTTCATTGAGGTAACTGCTAGATTATCCACATTTTATGCTTAGAAATGTAACTTAAAATACTAAACTCTTTAGGTCCTCCACATCACACAGACAGTAAACTAATCTTGACTTTTAAACCCAGCATTCCAATTTTACAGATCATGCTCTTGGTTTATAAACTCTATGCACAAGAGCTAAGATTATTTAATAGGGACTGTTATGTCTTTCTTAATATCAGTGTGTCTAAGAAATTAATTTATTTTCCTATAACTGAATGAAATTTATTCCTTGTGTTTCTTTTTCTTTTTCTTTATTGGTTCTTTTTAGTTATACATAATGATTCACTTTGACATAATTATAAAAGCATGGGAAATAATTTTCTCTAATTTAGGCCCCAGTATTTCTCCTTTTCTTTCCTCCTCCCTTACCTGTTCCCTTCCTTCTACTCTACTATTTATTTATTATATCTTTCTGCTATTATGGGTTAGTTTTTAATAGTGTCTTGTGGATGTACATGATGGTGAGATTCATGGTGCTGTGTTCATATATGTGCATAGGTAAGTTAGGTCAGATTCATTCTGCTGTTATTCCCTTATCCTGTGCCTTCTCCCTCCCTCTCAGTTCCCTTCATCTAATCCACCAATCTTTCTTCTATTTTGATGGAATCTCCCCTGCCTTTTCCCTTTCTCTTTCTCTCTCTTTTTTTACCCTTTATTTTGGACTGGCTTCTGCAAAAGGAGAAAACATTTGACCTTTGGCTCTCTGAGTCTGCTTATTTCATTTAACATGATGATCTCAAGTTCCATCCATTTACCAGCAAATGCCATAATACCATTCTTCTTCATGGTTAAGTAATACTCCATTGCACATATATATAACCTTTTCTTTATACATTCATTGGTTGAAGGACACCTTGGTTGGCTCCATAGATGGGCTATTGTGGATTTTGCTGCTCTAAATATTGATGTGGCTTCATTCCTATAGTATGCTGATTTTAGACCTTTCATATAATACCAAGGAATGGAATACCTGAATCACATGGTGGTTCTATTCCTAGTCTTTTGACTATTTAGTTTTTCTTGTTGGCAGATTTATTCAATTTTATACAGACACTTCAAAGTTTTCCCTTTTTCTTTAATCTTTGGTTTGATCTTGGTTCTCAGGGCAATGGTAGATTCCTAGTGATAATGGTTCTAATTCTTCACTCTTTATATATTCATGCCCTCCACTATGTAGCTATACGGTGGATTCCCAACTGTGATATGGTGTCCTTCACCCATGTCTGAGTCATGTGACTTGTTTGATCTACAGAGTATTAGCAGACATCACAATGAGAGATGAATACAAATTCCTCAAGTATCCTCTCTTGTATCTGCTGCTGGTATAAGCTACATGGAGATGAGACACATAAACAGCCAAGTCACCTGGGTGCTTCCATCAAACAACCAGCTGATTTCCAGACAAGAAAGAAACTTCAGGAAAAGGTGAACACTAATGGCTACTATTGTATCCCACTGTGATGGTTAATCAGGATTGGATAGATTGGATTGAGTGAGATCTAGGATTAAGTTACTTCTGGGAATGATGATGAGACTGTTTCCAGTGATGATTGGCAGGTGCACAGCACACTGAAGGTGGGGAGACTCACCCTAAAAGCTGGAAGCACTGTTCAATACGCTGGGATCCAAGATGGGAAAAAGGGTGGAAGAAGAAGGAAGCCCTGGGGACATAAGATCAGTGCTTTTTGAGCAGTCAGTGTATTGTGCTCCCATCTCCCAGAGACCTGGGATTACAGCTTCTTCACTCTTCCCCTGTGAATTCTCACTAGTGTTCCTCCAGCCACTTCTAGGCCTTCAGCCTGGGACTGGGGCTGCATCATTTGTTCCTCTTATTCTGAGGCTCCAGCATCTTGAACTGAGCAGCTCCTGGTTCCAGCAGCTCTACAGTGCACAACCGGCCATTGTGGGACTATCCAGCTTCTGATCATGTAGCCAATCTAATAAATCCCACGTTATAATCACATTATATACCCCATTGGTTCTGTTCCTACAGAGAACCCTGACTAATACACTCACTGAGGGCTTATAATGATTTGCTATGTAATATTATGTTGGTGATACAGAATGAATATAAGGGAATATCTTATAAAAAATAATGTGCAGAATGCAAAAGACTGTCAGACTGGACCCTTATAATCTTCTTTCTTTCTTTCCCTTAGAATTGGGGTCTTGCTATTTTGCCTAGGCTGTCCTCAAATTCCTGGCCTCATACATCCTCCTACCTTAGTCTCCGGAATAGCTGGGTCTACAGGTGCATGGCACTACACTCATTATTTCTTACCTTCTGGAACTTTTACATTTTTCTTTTGGTGCAGGGGATCAAACCCATGGCCACACACATGCCAGCCTAGTGCTGTCACATCCTCTAAGTCACATCCTCAGTTCTCCTGAAACCTTCTGAAAAGTAGATTCTCCAACTAGACATTGACCATCATTACTTGTCCACATTATAGTTTAGAAATGTGGAGGGAGGGAATCAAATCATACAAAAATTAAAAAACAAAAACAAAACCCAAAGAGCTGGAAAGGTAGAATTGGATATCACTGAGGAGTGAGTTAATAAGCTAGAAAATTAAGCCTACATTTTTAGAAAAAAATTTACTCAAAAATAAAAAAAAAATGAGACAGAAAGTAGGAAAAAGAGGTCAATGAGATTTAAAAACAGTCCAAGTAGTTATAATACTTACCTACAGGGACACAAGAAGAGAAGGGAGAGAAATTTATCCATTGATGAGAAAAAAAAGAAAGAAATGATCAAATTAAACAAACTCAAACTGCCAAAAATGTGAGTATTTTTAAGAAGTAAAATTTAATCCAAGCATCCCTATGTTGTATGCAATATGATTGTCACATTTTGATGACGGGAACCTAGTACATGGTATTGTTAACTTTAATAAGCACTTATATGCAGACACTCATCTTCATGATATCATTTGGTAACCCTCAAAAAATTCTTGAAGATCATACTATGATTATCTTCAGTTATATAGAAGACTAGTGTAGAGAAATTAAATAACTTCACAAGGTAGCATAGGTAATACATGCCTAAAAATTGGTCTTTCATCAAATTACTCTGACTCCAAAGGAATGAGCTTAAGACAGTTGCCATATAGCTAACCAAATGAAGACTCACAACTTTAAACACAGATGCAAATGTTGTAGAACAGTATCTTAAAATTTCAGAGTTTATGTAATACTAAGCCAGACTACTAGATTTTTTTAAATTTAGTCAAATCATAACTCAATAATTAATTTAGAACTTTTGATTCCATACATGGTAGAGTAACTGGTCCAGGATTTGCCCTCACACCATAAGCAACTGGAAAACTTGAAAAACATATTTTAAAGAGCTTTTAGATGTTGGAAAACAGGCAGTAATGGCTACCATTCCTGAGAAAGTAAGAAATGAGGTAAGGAAAGTCCTATGATTCCTTTTGCTTTTTGCTGAATATATTTCATCTACCTGCAAAAAATATATTCAACACATGTCAGAGGAAGATCAAAAAATTTAGACCCTCCTCATTGTCTTATTAATTATCATTAATAATAATTAATGTGGTCAAAAATCCCAACCATCAAAGAAGAATATATGGACCATAACCAGTAGAAATATCAATCAAAAGAAATAGATCCAAAGATTCAGACATGTTACAAGAAGATAAGGACTTTAAAATAGCTGTTACAGGGCTGGGGATATAGCTCAGTTGGTAAAGTGCCTGCCTTGCAAGCACAAGGCCCTGGGTTCAATCCCCAGCACCGCAAAAATAAAATAAAATAAAATAAAAATAAAAATAGCTGTTACATATAAGTAAAAAGAAAAGAAACAAACAATCTGTGTCCACACCACCACAATGACGGGAGGAAAGTCAGGATAACAAGGAGGATCAGGAGAACATAGCAGATGTGCAGGGATGGAGGAGACAGGTCCCCATATGAACATCTTGCTAGTAAGGATGATGACAAGGTGGACATGGAAGGTTGGAATTTGGGCCAAGGTCAGGAGATAACATAGGGGAGGATTCAGCAAACTACAGCCATGAACCAGATTCAGTCCATGAAGGAGGAATGGATCTACTGGTATCAGAAAAATGAGATTTCAGGATGAGGAAAATTGCCAGGGAAAATGAAAGCCATTTCATAATGATCAAGAACCCAATTCATTAATAAAAAGTAATACTTCTAATGCGTAGGTGCCTAATAATAGAACTTCAAAATATATATACCGAAAGAATTGAAAATAAGCGTTACTGGAGATTTCAATAATTCTTTCTTTCTGTAAAAAAAATTTTATTTATTCTTTTAAGTTATACATGACAGTAGAATCTGTTTTGGTACATTTATATAAGTATGTTGAACATTTTTTCATAAATCTGTTGATTGCTTGTAGATCTTCCTCTGTAAAGTGTCTGTTCATTTCCTTGGCCCATTTATTGATTGGGTTATTAGTGTTCTTGGTGTAAAGATTTTTGAGCACTTTGTAGATTCTGGAGATTAGTGCTCTA
>JAJEJO010000241.1:0-85835 GCA_020662805.1 Glaucomys volans
GACTTTTTTAAAACCACAATATCATTGTCATTGCCCCCCAATAAAACGAATTCCTGAATATCTTCAACTATCTAGTGTTCACATTTCTCCTCCCTTTAATCCTTTGAGTCAGGATTCAAGGATGATCCTACTGCTTCACTTTCTTAATATATGACTTAAGTCTCTCTTAATCTGCAAGTGTCTCTGTAAATCTCATTTTTAGTTTTTCACTGCAATTTTATTTGTTAAAGAAACTAGATTATTTATCCTGGAGGTTTCTTTTCAGTATCTGGAGTTTTCTATGTCACCATCATATTGTTTAATATTTCCTTTGTCACCTGGCAGAGGAAAAATTGGTGTATGGAGAGTTCTGAAGAGATTCTGGTTTAGGATTGATTCAGGATTGGTCTCAGGAGGTGTGGTGTGCTTCCATTAGGAGGTAAATCATTTCTAGATGCCTGTCTTTAATGTTCAAGCCATTGATGACTTTTGCTTAAATTCATTAATCCAACAAGTGGCATGCTTGAATTGTACCATTCCTCTTAACTTTTAGCTGTAAAATCTCTCCAAAAAGTCACATCTCCTTGTCAATTTTTTGCTAATTCTGAAATGCAATTCATATAAGAAAGGCAGATATATGCTTCTTTACTTTTATTTAACAGGTGTTGAAATTATCAGTTAGTTCCCTAATATCCTCATCAAGAAATATGATCAATAGGGGGTTTAAAAATATTATCATGAACTATTGAATATTGGTACATTTACTGTGTTTTACCCCATTGTAATTATTATCCTCAACAATGCTCAGCTTCTCCCAGCTTTCTCTGGTCTATTTCTATTTGGGTTTCCTCTTCAATTCTTTTAACATAATCCTAGTAATCTTTGATAGCTTCCTTCCTTACTGGTATGCCAAAATTCCAGGATGATTTTATACATTTCCTAACCCCACATGTGGAACCAAACACTCCTAAGGAGGCCAGTTTTATTTTAGTAGAAAAATAGTGTTTAGAGACCACGGTCTGGATGCTGAAGGTGCTTACTGCTCTTGAGTTAGTCATTGTAGGTCTTCAAAGGTAAAAACGCATCTTGAGTTCACATCGATTCTCCTTAGATCCCAGCTACAAGGCTTTTAACCTACACTCATATACGCACACAAATACTCATACATTTATGTATCTGCATATGTGCTTTGTGCATGTGCCTTCTTCTCTGAAACTGAACAATCCATTGTTAGCACTAACCTATTTCATTTTATAAAACCCAACAGCCTCACATTAACTATACCTACACTTGCTTCTACAATATAAATACTAAAAACAATATAAGGTTTTGTTGTTGTTCCTTAAGGAAAAACAGACATATGAATATGTTCTAAAGTCACTTGAATTAGTTCCTCTCCGCGTGGTAACACCATCAGCTAAATTAATAGTTAATATCATTTGTTACATCTTCCTTTCAGTTATAAGAGATTACACTTTAAAATATCACTTTATTTCATAGTTATGTAAAATATTTGTATGGGTTAAAGGGGTAAATGTGTAATCAAAGTACATTCAGAAAATTCTAACATCTATCCTTGTAAACTCCCTCCCTCAAAATACAGCATTTAAAATAATTTCTGGTTTGTCTTTCTAATTTTTAATACAAATAGATTCATCTCTCTCCTCGTCTCCCTCCAATAAGGCTTTCCTAAGTAAAAGTAGCACGCTATGCAAAGTTGTCTGCACACTGCTTTATACTAAGTCTTGGAGATCATTCAATAGAGTATATAAAAAATTCCTCATTTGATTTTTTAATGCATTGGAGTGAGTATACATTTAAAAAGTGCCTAGTTGATTAAATTGGGGACTGATTTTAGTCTTTTACTTTTGCAAATTATTGTGCAATGGACAGCGTTGTGAACTTACATTCATTTTGTTTTATTTTGCTGCTTTTTAAAATTTCTCATTAGTACATCATCATACTACCTTACAAGTGAAATTTCTGAATCAAACAATAAGTGCATATGTAAGTTTTCAAAAAGATCCTGTCAAATATTGTGATATTGCAAAGTATGGTCTCCATAGCCCTGTGCCACTTAACATTCTCACTATGAATGCAGAGGATGAGTGGATGATGCTGGAGGATCTAAAGGTTTAAAATTATAGAATTAGTGTTTAATGAGTCTACCACATTTTCATGGGTCTTCTTTTTTCCAGGCTAAACTTATTCTAATCCTTTCATTCACACTCAATAAAAATATCTTCTCTATTCACAGCCATTAATAAAAATTTTAGGCAGAAACCAATCAAGTAAGAAACTTTGGCAAGTACCAGAAGACTTCCCTCCAAACTGGTGTTAGTTGAGCATCTTGAATTTATCTAAATGCACATTTCACATTCCTCCACCCAATTGGCATAAAATTCTCTCCAACAACTTTATCTTTAGGACTACATTGAATGACAGTGAAGTATACTAGTACAGATAGTGAGCTCTGAACTCACCTGAGTTTCTATTCTTTCTCCATTGTTAAATAATTAAGTGGCATTGGATCAAGTCTGTTATTCAAATATATGTGCCTCCACTTCATCACTTCCAATATAGAGATTTTAATAGAACCTGCGATGATGCCTGTAGAACATAATACATACAAAACAGGTAAAACAGCACCTGGAAAGTAGGAAATCCTTTAAAAATGTTAGTTATTAAGTGAAAGTTGGTAATCTGATAACAAGGTCCCCCAAAATGAAGGTGACTTGGCAATAATGATTCCTATTGAATGTGTCTTGTCGCCTTTAAATGAACACTTGTATCTCTAAGTACATTCAGGGTGATAGAATTCTTTCAAAGGGTTTTTCCTGGAATTTATATTAAATATAGATCCTGCTCCTAAAATTTATCTATAATCTGTGAAAATTCATCAATTAGGCTTGGGTTCAACTGTATATAACAGATTCCTCAAAATACCATAATCTTAATCAAAATTGAAGTATTTTTTTCTCTTGAGTAGAAGAAGCCCAGAGGTAGATGGTTCAGGCTTGACCCAGGGAGCCATCAGGATCTAAGTTTCTATCTTTGTCCTTCACTCTCCTCAGCCTGGAGCTTCCCTCCTTTAGTCTATGGCATGGCCCAGATGGCTGCTTGAGGCCAACCACCATGACTGCATTACAAGATGACGATACTCAGAGAGCAAAGGCACACAAGGACCCCTTTTCTTAGCTAAGTAATTTCAGTGTGATTCCAGGATTGTGATTCCAGAAATCACATTAACCCCTGTTGTTGCCTTTTATTGCCCACAATATAGTGACAATGTCATATCAAGGTGTAAAGGAGACTGAAAAATATGTACTTTCCTTTGAATGACATTGCCTACCCTTGTCAAACAAAGGCAGAGTTCTGGAACTAATGAAGAAAAGGAGAGTCACTAAGGGGTAAGGCAGTCAGGTGTCTCTCCCACAATATTTCTGCATATTTGGATCTCTCTTTTTCTACGTTTCGTCACATAGACCAGCAACATAAGCAGCAGCTTACTTGAACAGTGATAAAAATCCTTCAAACTGTGGAACCAATGACAGGAACTTGGTGACCCTAGCGTTACAGCAGATGCTGGAGTTACCAAGGGGAATAAACAGTGGACACTGCAATCTTGACACACCCTCATGGGTGTGTAAAACTGTTTCATCTGTATCTACTAATCCTTCCTTTGGATGCCAAAATCCTTCTAAAAACACATAGCAAGGCTTCTCCTGATGTACTAGTTTCTTAGATTGCCTTTTTATCAAAGTCATCCAGGATTGCACATTAGATTGTCTTTTTTAAAGTTTGTCTTTTTAAAGTCTCCAGTCATGAATTGTACTATTTTCCCCTCTAATTTAAAAATCTGAATACTGTGTTATTCTCTATATTTTCAACCCCATTAGATAAGAACTCCAAGAGGACATGGTGACTTTCTCCCGAGGTTCTTTACCATTTCACTTCACCTTGCATAGCTTTCCGTTGTTCAGATGTACATACACAAAGGTAATTCATGTGTTTCTTTCTTCCATCTTCCTGAAAGGTGAGCCTGATGACAAAGTCAGTCAACGATTGCTCAGAAGACCTGCGTTTATCAGAAAGAATTTCTGCCAGTGTTCAGATGATCAAATTAAAAAATTCAGTGTGCACCATGAGTTACTTCCACTGCCAGCACACACAAAAACAGGGAGAAACCACTACAATGTGCGTGGAAGGAAAGAAATCAGACCATGCGATCATTATGCAATCATGTGTTAATAATAGATGATATAACGAACCAAAAAAGACCTTGGCAAAATCCCAGGTACTTTTCATAAAATAATTTCCATGACCTGCTTTGCCCGTGAGGAGCAGAGCACATTATCCCACGTGTACTTGTGGGTGGAGTGGTTGGTGCCAGTCCAGGACTGGTGCAGTGACTCTGTGCTTGGTCTCTACCTCTCCAGAGCCTTTGGCGTCTTCCCTTAGTGTATGCAGCTGTGACAAGATCCTAAGAGCATGGTATGCTCTAGAGAATGAAGTACTGTGTGCCTGAGCTCTTCCCTGTAAACATGCACAGAATCCCCTCTGACGACTGCAGAAGTTAAGTTCCTAAGAAGGGGTGATGGGTCTGTTCCCATCTGAAGGATGTAGTTTAATTACACAGATGAACCTATTAGAACTGTCATGTATTTCCTGGTTTCCTCTTCCGGCAATAAAGTCCTGACAAACCAGGGACCTTCAGAGTTCCTCATTTCACATGAAACAGCCAACATACGATTCAGGGGTAACCTGAGACTTGCTCTGACTACAAGTCCTGCACTCTGCAACATAGCAGGATTCGGAAACTATTTAGGTTGTGGCAGTCATTAGGTGCTCTAAAAGTCAGAGCATGTTATTAAATGTTCTGAATATGAATTTTTATGTTAAATAAATGACACAGTACAGGTCATAGAGAGCACAGAAGAACTGTAGGTAGAGAGTCATAAGTATTCTTGGCTGAGCATCAGAAACATGAAATAGTTTGCAACGTACCAAGAAGAAGGATTGATAGGACGTTTGTGTTAAGGGGCATTGCTGGCATGAGCTAGAAATGCTGCTAACAGCCTTCAGAATGAAAGGGCAGTTGAAGCAAAATGGATCTACTCAATAAGAAGCTCAAAACTTTGGTTGCTCTGCAGAGTATTTTTGTCTAGTCACATGCATTAAAAATTCCACATTTGCAAGTTTATTTCTACAAATGGAATTTTATTTATTTCTACACATTCATTTGGCTCATTGAATGAATCTAAGTTATAAGAATGTATAATCACCAAAAAAGTGATTTGGTAAGGAAGAATAGAGCAGACCTATCAGTAATCTCTTCAATGACCTTCAGCAAGAAGTGCTGAAATGAGGCTCCATATAGCATTGGAGAAAACCAACTTGTTTATCTATCTCTAGGTCACAATGGCTATTCTATATGCAGCTATAAACTTCTGGTATTGGAAAAGTCAAATAGCAAGTTAGCAGGTGAGGTCAGAGAAGATGTGCAATCTCTGGGCCCATAAACAGGCCACAAAAAGAGGTACCAGCTGTTCCTAAATCATTTTCATGGGGCTAAACTCATGTAGTATAAAAAATACATGCACACTTAAATATAACGTTTTCCAAAATAATAGCACATTCATTGCATTTCCTCAGTGATTTTAATTACCTTATAAACATTTATCTTCCAGCTAGCCAAGGTAATATTTGTGGAAGTGCATTACACAGAGATTTCTCTGAACACTCAAAAGGTTGTCTGATAAAGTCCAGGGACTATCATAATAGATACCTCTGATATCCTGGATCATAGGGAGACCTGTTTCCCCTAAATAAGTTACAAAGGGGTTCTTTCCGTTATCATTTTTGTTTAGAAAATAAGTGCCAATGCCAATACATATAGGAAAGGAATTAGAGAAGTTCCTCTCTAGAGGTGGCTCCTTGGAGTTTCACAAAGTTTCTCCTATCACATCCCCCATGGTATTTTTCTTATGCCTGCCTATTTCAACACAATATCCACCTGCACATATAAAGTTCATGAACACTTTAAAACATTGAATTAGAAAATATCAGAGCAGGAAATATCTACAAATTAATTACGTTAATAATATTTATGTGCAGCCAGGGTAAGTCATCTTGTTCAGCTTGTGGTTTAAAAGAGATCACATCTCTATTTTATGCATCCTCCCTCAATTAAGTTTTGAGTCCCACAATTCTTTTTTAAGAAAAACACCCAGCATAACTTTAGTCTTATGTAAATAGATGCAACATCTTCAAAGAGGATACAGAAAGGCAGCCTCCAAGGGACTGAAGGTCCTGGTCTACTCTTTTTTTGTGGGTGTGGAATTGAACTCTGGGGCTCTCAACCACTGAGCCACATCCCCAGCCTTAGTATGTATTTTATTTAGAGATAGGGTCTCACTGAGTGGCTTAGCACCTCACTTTTGCTGAGGCTGGCCTTGAAATCTGGATCCTCCTGCCTCAGCCTCCCAAGTTGCTGGGATTACGGGATTGTGCCACTGCCCCAGCTTGGTCTACTCTTATCCCAGGCATTAAGTGCCTCTTCAACAGACATAGGCAAAATCTGAACTCGTGTGTGTAAAGGAAATATTCTGAACTCCTGTATTTATGTAACTCTTACAGTAATTTTCAAACCTACTTTTATTGTGATTATTTTTGCATGTAATATTTTTCTTACTATAGGATGTTCTTGGGGATCATCAAATCATGTCTTATACATTTTATATAGTCTCAAGGCACCCAGAAAATAACATTTCACATACAGAACTCAATAAATACTCAATACATAATTGATAAAGACTCAATGAAAACAGACCTGAGTGCAGAAATCATTTCTTGGTTGTATAGTTTTCCTGACTTTCACTTGCCATTTGGTTTAGACAAGGAAGAGTGTATTTTCAGACTTGCCTAAAGTGAGAGTCATTACTTTCCTGACGTCATTAAATTCAGAGTGTCATCTGCTCCAGAGTCTACACCATTTCTGAGCATGTCTGTGGGGCTGAAAGCAAAAGTATTTATAATAAGATATTTTAACAGATATTTGGCATATATATTATTAGTATTTATTAGTACAATTGACTTTTTAATAGCCTCTGGAGAGATAAGAGTAGTTCTTGAAGGCTATATATTTTTTTTCTGAATAAAAGCAGTCTATATCCAAAATGGCCAGGAGATGTGCAATGTTCTGTTTCTCAGAAATGATGACACTTATTGAGTTTTTATCATATAACCCATTATCAGATGCACTATCTCACTTAAGCTTCACCATTACTGTGTTGTAGAAATCACTGTTATTGCCATTTTATGGATAAGGGACTTGAGAGATGACAGGTAAGTTGATTGAAGTTATACAACTTGCAAATGACAGAATAATCTGGCTGTGACCAGAGTTTCCCCAATCCATGGGGCTTTCCCAGTGCTCAGGAAAAAATAGGTCCCTATAGCTTGTTGCCAGGGATTTTCTCTGCATGACTCAGGCTTCATCAAGGGTAAAAGCCCAGGCAGTCAGGATGTCTGCTGTCAGGTTGCACCACCCCAGGGAGAGCGGGGCCCTGCTTCTGTCCTAATCTGCCAAAACTTCAGATGAAAGGTCCTTCATGACAACAAAATCATGTCACTTCTTTCTCTAAGATGGCTCCAAAGAGCCCACTGGTAAAGCCCTCACCCCCACACACAAGGGAAGCTAAAGGGCTTGTCAAGTCAGGTATGGGAAAGCCAAGAGGAGAGGGAGAAGGATGCAGTGGAGGAGAGGGGCATGGGGTTAAGTGTTGCAGGAAGCAGGCCCTGGTCCCAATCGTGGTGCAATTCTCATGAAACAAAAAGAGCATACAGCACAGAAAACATAATGAGTTGTTGAATCCTCCACCAAAAAATGTCAATGTAACTGTGACCCTTACACCACACAGCATGAAAAACTCCCTCTGCCTTGTGCCGTCACCTTCCCTGGCCAGCTGAAAGTTGAATACTGTGTCTCTCCAAGCAGCTCCAAGGAAGATCACTTTTATTACAATTGATTTTCAATTTACCACTACCTGACAGTTCCGTCTGTTACTACTGCCTGCAGTAACCTGCAGATTTTTGTTCACTTCCTACATTTTAGGGACATTGGCAACCCTGAGTCTTTTCCTGCTGAAGCCACTCTCCCACAGTTTTTTTTTTTTTTTCCTCACTCCAATTCCTAGGCAGTTTCCTTTTCTTCTAATAACACAGACGAGGCACACAATATCGATCTGATTGCAGCATAGAATCCTCCTGAAATACTGAAAGCCAATTACCTCATACTGCACTGAACAGTAAATTTTAGGATAGCCTTAGCAAGGGAGTCAGTCAAGTGTTTTATAATAAAAGAAACTATAAAGAGAGTGTTCTTCAGATTCTTCTCTTGCTATAATCCAGTCAGGTCATATTTTATTGGTGCTCATTACCAAGGCAGACAGTGATAAGTGTGGAAACCATGGAAACACATTATGGCCGAATTGCTGCTTCAAAACACCAGTGACTCATGCTGTGGAGCGCTACCCACGATCCATTAAGACGTGTCTTGGACTTTTGTCGGGAGGGCCTTTTATGTGTGCATTCTAGATACAAGTTCAGCCACAAGTTCACTGGGAGAGCTATCTGAAGTAAAAGTAGTCTAAGTAACCAGAATCTTCCCAGAGTTACCAATGTGATATCACAAAGTGCATAATCATCCTTGACCAATTCTATTCAAATAAAATCCCTTGAGTTGTAAAGTATATTTAAAGATTCCAAAATGTTTAAGACACTTTGTTGAGTGTACTTGCTCATGTGCATGCACTCTCAACCCAATCATTTGCCTTCAATTTTCAAAACTTTATATAAGAATATGCATCATCACATATCATTACAATGGCCAGTTAGAGGTGCTTAATGTTCATTCATCCCATAAAAATGGATGGACACAATGAACAAACAACTAAATTTCAACTGCAGTGACTAAAGGAGAGTGATGGAGCCCAGCAAGGGCCCAGGAGAGATGTGTGCAGCACAGACACTCAGGATGGTCACAGAGAGAAGGGGACAAAGCACCCCACCACTAGAGTCAAGGGCACCCCACCTCTGAAGTCAAGGGAAGCTCACAACAAAGAAGGACATCTCCCTTGGGGAAAAGGAAACCAAGAGGCTCCCAGAAGCCCCCATTACCATGGCAGACACCTGTGGCCTCTGTTACTAGACAATTCTGCAGTCCTCACAGACCCTGAGCTCAGTTTAGGGAGCTATTGGAATGCACACAGCTGCAGTACTCCAGAGATGGAAACTACACTGTGCCCTGATCTCCACTGACCCAAGCTGCTACTGCACCATAGGAGCCATTGAGTGCCTACTGCTCCAGAGGCCATTAGCCACTGCAGCTCTCCATCCCTAAGGTCTGAGCTCATTGCACCATGCCACATGCATGGCAGTGCACGCTTCACCAGCTGAGCTGCTAAAGCTCCTCTTCCCCGGGAACAAGATACCTAGGAGGCACTCCATCTTCCCCATTCCAGTACTTCCCCATTCCAGGAACCATACCACATTCATGGTTACTTGGTGCAAAGGTCAAACAGAACAGCTGTGGCTGCAGCATCCAAGCCCAGATAGTGCCCTGCCCCTCTGGGACCAGGTATGCTGGCACAAAGGAGAAGCTGTACCAAATCACAGAGCATCCATGACCCCTATGTGTCTGAACAAATCCAGTGCTGCCTCCAGAAAATTAGAGCTTTGGCCCAGGGGAGCAGCAGATGCTTCTACCGGCTTCCTGCTCCTTGGAGACCAGATGCTCCAGCCCAACGGAGAAGCCACCCCTGAGCTGATGAAGCAGTTGCATTCCTTTGGTACCTGAACTAACCCAGTACCTCAGCCTTAGGGATTTAGAGCTTTGAGCCATGGAAATAGTCATGACTCTGTTGTTTTAGCCACATAGCCCCTGGCTCCCTATGGAAATATAAACTTGACTACTTTATAACTCCCTACACTCTGAACTGAAGAGTAGAGTGGATCCTGAGCAGTTGTCCAGAGTCTGAGCTGCTGAGTTGACCTAATTCTCTGAGAGTGAAACCAGTCATGCTCCCCAACCTCCAGAACCAAAGCCACAACTGCACCACACCATTCCTGAGACACTGATGTCACTGTACCTGGCCACACAAAACCTGGACCACCACTGTGTCTCACCACTCCAGGGTCCAAAGTCACCACTATACATTATTGTTTCTCCCACTGCCCAAGCTGCCACTGCAGAGATACTGTCCCCTGAGCCTGAGTTACCTGTAAGGGCCTCAGAGTCACAGTCCTTGGTTTGGTGGAAGAGTTGCATCCAACTGTGCCTAAGAGAGTGAACCTACACCTAAGGCACAGATTCAATTTTCTAAAAGCATGAATTTCTTCCAAAAATTCCAACCCATTTTACAAGACCAGGATCACCTTGAACCTAAGTCAGACAAAAACATCACAAGAAAGAAACAAACAAAAATGAACAAACAAACAAACAAAACCACTAAGGCCAATATATCTGATGAAAATTGATGCACAATCCTCAATAAAATACTAGCAGTTCAAACACATCAAAAAATTATACATAGTGGGGTTGGGATGTGGATCAGTGGTAGACACTTCTTAGCATGCATGAAGCCCTGGATTTCACTCCCAGCACCACACACACACACACACACACACACACGTGCGCACACACACATACAGACACAATTATATATCATGACCAAGTGGCCTAGCCTGCAAAGCTGGATTCATATATACAAAACAGTTGATGAGAAACATGCATTAACAGAATGAAAGATCAAAACCAATTGATGGGGGCTGAGGTTGTGGCTCAGTGGTAGAGCACTTGCCTCACATGTGTGAGGCACTGGGTTCGATTCTCTGCACCACATATAAATAAATGAATAAAATAAAGGTGGTCCATCAATGACTAAAAAAACAAAAACTAAAAATTTTTAAAAAAACAATTGATAAAGCATTTGACAAGTTCAGTTTTCTTTCTTAATAAAAAATCCTTTACAGTTTTAGAAGGAAAGTTCATCAACATAGTGAATAAAGGTCCTTATAAAAAACCCACAGCTAACATCACCATCAGTGGGAAACAAATGAAAGCTTCCCACTAAGATGGAGTAGGAGGCAGGGATGCCCACCTCCCTCATTTCTGTTCATTATAGTCCTGGAAGTGCTAATAAGACCAATCAGGTAAGAAAAAATAAATAAATAAAAGGCACTCAAACAAAAAGGGAGAAACTAACATTATGTCTATTTGCAGGTGACATGACCATGGATGTAGAAAATCCCAAGTAGCCACAAAACAGCCAATAGAACTAACAAAGAAATTCAGTAAATTTGCAAGATATTTGATAAACATGTAAAAAGGAATAGCAAATATACAAATAAAAACATAGCTAAAAAGGAAACCTAGAAAACAATTACATCAGTTTTTCTAGAAACAAATTTAAGCAAGGGGTGAAAGATATTCACCCTGAAAATGGTTTTAGGTACCTCACAACATCATTTTGCAAACTTTATGTATAATAAAATTCATTTTTAATTCTTAAATAAAAATTTTTAAATGAACACACATTTTCAATGTAATTATTTTCATGAAAACATTATATTTCAGTATTCTGTGTCTGATAAAACCAAATATAACCAGTTTGTCATTAATTTTTTAAGTTCTCAAACCCATGAACACAGAGGCCACATCTCACTTAGTGTGTGCCTCCAAGACAGGGTAGATCAAGCATTCCCCATTTATTTGTAGTTCTGAAAGTAAATCTATTTCTTCACTAATTCATGAGATTGAAATACAGAACAAAATAAACATAAATTGTTCAAAACATGAACATAAAATAATAGTAAATTTTTATTATGATCTTCAGAATAAATTATGTACACCTCTGCAATTTAAGTAAGAGTAGGAATTTTCAAAATTTATAAAAATTATCAAATATATATTAGATGTTGAAAAAGTACTTCTTGTTCAGGCAATGCCAGTGGAATAGCAAAGCTGGAATTGTGGAATCTTGGCTAGTGCACGAAGCCCACTGAATATTTTGATCCTGTTTTGTCATGCCATCTTCTAATCATACCTATGTTCTCTGGTTGCAGCAAATCAATAATAGAATACCAGTTTTCCGATCTTACTCCTGATATGGGGCCACAGTTTTCATTAGTCACTTAAATCAGGCTTGTATGAATATAGTCAAAAAGAAATGAACCATAGTTTTCACTTTTTGTATTTTCATAAAATCTATCTTTTAAAAATAGTGTTATGGTTTAGATAAGAGGTGTCCCCCCGAAGCTCATGTGTGAGACACTACACTATCTGTGCAGTGCAGATAACTTAATAAAAAAATCTAGAAGAAACGAAAGTTACCTATGATCTAGACATATTAGATAATCATTTACGTTTTGCTGTCTGCCTGACTACATTTTTGTTTGCTTGTGTATTGATTATTTTACAGAAATGGTATTATACTCTTAAAACTTGCATTTTACTGCTTGGCCCTATACTGTGAATATTTTCCCTTATCAGTAGATAAACATTTTCTGTAACATTTTCAATGACTAAATAGAATGCCATAGTAAAAACATAGCACAATTTCATGATCTCCCATTTAAAGAACTTTAAAACTTCTGTAAGGCATTCTTTGTACAGATTATGCTGAGGTCAACATCCTTTAATATTAAGCTTTGGTCACATCTCTAATTATTTACTTAGGATAGATCCCAAGACTGATAAGTTATATAGTGTATGGAAATGTTAAAGGCCTAGAAAATTGATTTTCAAAATATTCCTTTGAAAGTTTATTTCAATTCACTTACTCCTCAACAATGTAAAAACTGCTCAATGTCCCATGCGCTAGTCAACTTTGAGAATTATGAATCTTTTTATTTATCTTTACCCATTTGATAATTGAAAAAAAACCTTACTGTTCTTTTAATTTGCATTTATTTGATGTCAATGATCTTTAACATTTTTCTAAGACTGATGGGTTTTTTATTTGTTCTAATTTGTTGCACGTGGCAGTAGAATGCATTTATACATTTTGATAGACCATTCATAAATGGAGTGTAATCTCTCATTTTTCTGATTGTACGTATTGCAGGATCACATCGGTCATGCAGTCACACATGTACATGAGGTAATAATGTCTGTTTCACTCTACTATCATTTTTAACTCCCTACCCCTACCTACCCTTCCCTTCACTCACCTCTACCTAATATAAAGTAACTCTATTCATCCCTATCCCCACCCCCTTATTGTGAATTAGCATCCACATTATCAGAGAAAACATTTGGCCTTTGGTTTTTTGGGGATGGCTTATTTCATTTAGCATGATGTTCTCCAACTTCATCCATTGACCAGCAAATGCCAGAATTTCATTTTTAAAAACATTGGTATAAATTTCTTTCATACTTTTCATTTTCCAAAAATATGTATCTTTCTGTATTTCCCCTATAGATTTGTAGAACTTTTCAATTCTTTAAAACTTTGCTGCATTTTCCCAATTTTGTCACTTGCCCTTTAACTCAAATGATAACTCCTCATTAACTGAGTAGCCTCTTATTTTTAAAAACTGCATCTTTATAAAGGGCATACTGTTGAAAGTCAGAATCACAGGATATTCTCCCTGTTTCTCAATTTGATTTTCCATTAGGCCTAAAAATATCACTAAGACATATCTTAAAAAACAAAAGGTATAAAGGCTGAACTATTCAGTATAGTTACTTTAGAATTTATAGGCACTTAGATTTATAATAAATCTCTCTGCTTGTCAAATTTCCCATAATTATTTTCATATTCAATAGCAATTTTAAACAATGGTATTTGTGATAGCAATAGAGAGATAAAATTAGAGTCAAATGGGTAACTGTTATAAGAAAATCTTTTCATACAGTAGTACCAAAGTAAAAAAAAAACAAAGATTTTAATGAAACATTTCAAAATATAAAACTAAATCTTCAAATCAGGAAACAAAAGACTCTAAGTTATTTGTTCTCCCAAAATTACATCTAAAATAAAAAGAGGGGGCTGGGGGTATAGCTCAGTTGGTAGAGTGCCTGCCTCGCAAGCATGAGGCCCTGGGTTCAATCCCCATCACTGCAAAAAAATAAAATAAAATAAAATAAAATAAAATAAAATAAAATAAAAAGAGGCAGGGGGTGAGAACATTTTAAAAAGATACCTCCATCTTGCACAAGACTAAATATTCTCTAGGTCTGCAGAAAACAGGTTTTGGAGAAGGGGAGCAAGATCAGTGGGTATCTGTCTTATTTGGGACTAGACTAAACAGATTTTTAAACCAGTGTGCTCAGCTTCTTCAGGTGCATGAAGACTGTTCTCAGGCTTTATCGAATTGCTAGTTAATACACAGGAACTAAATTAGGTCTATAATTTCAGATGCCCTTTTTCAATGACTCATTTTTCTGTCAATAAAATTGACAACAGAGACCAGTGTGGTTCCTTTGTCAGACTCTGATCTGCCCTGTTGAGTCATGTGACACAGTCCAGTGTGGCCACATAGGCGGACACTCTCCACCGGAGTTTTCACGGAAATGAGATTAAAGAAACGAGACTGTGCAAACTCAGGGAAGTTTTCAGCAGATCGGGAGGTGGCACCAATCGTTAGCAGAAGGTCTCCCAAAGGGCATTTTCATTGATAGTGTAGACTGTGTTTGTGTGATAAAAAATAAACCAGTCATTTTTTTTTTTTTCTGGTAAAAGTCATCTGTTTCCTTTGCCATGGGGCTTCCTTTACTGAACTCAAAATCTCCTAAAAGATTCAGATAGCTTATCTCTCTTCCATTCTTGAGAAGAATCTCTAAGATGAATTAGGGACATTAGGTTTAACAGTGAACTGAAGTCACAGGATTTGCAAAAGATGTTCATCACAAGGGAAAAATTCTAATAATCCTTTTATAACCCTTTTCAAAGGAAGAAAGTGAATAAAACTCACCTTATTCTGACATTTTCCCTCATTGATGCCAATCTCATCATTGGTTCATTATCCAGATAGACTGTACTCATGAATATTTTAACATCAAAAGACAGATAATGAAGGGACAGATATATAAGCTTGGTGAAGAAATCCTGAATAAAAGCCACCTTGGTGATAAGGCAACTCTCTCTCCCTCTCCCCTCTCTCTCTCTCTCTCTTTCACACACACACACACACACACACACACATATTGCACACCTCTGCTTTTGCATGAGAAGAATGAAGAGGCTCACAAAAAACTATGATGTCAAGTGTTAGGGAGACAACTGTCATTACAATATAAATCAAAAATACTTTTCTGAAAGTGTTGTCAACTCTTAAAATTTTTAATTCATTTAATTAAATTAAAAGACAAAAAACTTTTAAAACTAATTCTGCCCATTCAAGAAAATGAATAAATTACTTTAAAATATTTACCAATATGCTCATTCACATGCTAAGAAAAAATAAGACATTGAGATAACAAACTTTTGCATGAATAAAATTGGCAATCATATAATAGTTAACATGCTTATTAAACAGGGCTTGGGAAAACAGGCATACTAGTGCATTGTTGATGGGCATACAAGTTTGTAGAACATCATGTGGGCATATCTACAAAAGTACAGATGCATCCTACCAATTGGTCCAGGAAGTTCCATCTTTAGAAAGACATTCTATCAATATACACAAAAACCATATGTGAACAAAGTATTAATTGAAGCATTGCTGGTAATACAAAAAAAAATGTGGAAACAACCTAAATGTGCACCAGGTTGTTAAATATATATTCTTCACTTAAATCAGGTACGATGAAATAACAAAACATTTAGGAAGGATAAAGGATAAGAATAAAAATGGAAAAATAATTTATGTTATGCTCAGGTAATATCTAGACTCAAAAAAAGGGTACTTAATAAAATAATTCAAGAGAGGAAAAAGGAAAGAAAAAACTGGAAAAAGAAGGAAAGAACAAAAGCAATTCTCTGTATATAGTGATTCAACACAATGAGTAAAATGCTTACTATATGAAAGATACTAACATTTTATGGGCAATTATTCTCTCCGTTTTTATAGGATTTTAGAGTTCAAAAGCATTTTCCCAGAGTTGGTGCCAAGCGATCTATATTTCAAAATTTGAGCCCATGCTGACTCATTGTCTAATGATGAGAAAGTCATTTCATCTTTTTTATACTTTTTCTATCTTACTCTTTGTACAATGATTAAAAGACTTATATCCCCTTTTCAAATCAAATGTAATGCTGAACCATGGGATTTTTTTAGACATGCTTCATCATTCTAAAAATTGTTTCTGTGTATGGGCTCTTTAGAGGAAAGGTAGAATATTTTAAGGTAATTTTTCTTATTTTAAAACATCCATTTATTAAACCATTTCTTTCTCTTGTATCTCCTCTAAGTTAGTTGATTTTAGCTACTTCTCTTTTCATTTGAGTTTTTGTTGACAGGTTCCAAAAACAGCATTTATTTAGTTGTAAATGCATGGCTATTTAATCTTTTGATAATTGCTGATCTAGTCCATGTAACCACTGTGCGTACTTCCTGTTCCTGAATTACTCTGGCAGCTTACAGTTCCATTCCATTTTCCTTTCAGCTTTCCACCAAGCTAGATTCTCACTCAAACTGTGGTTCTTCTGAGAAACTGCTATCAGCTCTGATTAGATTCTCCTTCTCACTACAAGTATATTGTGGAATGTGCTTCCATAATAAAATTTGGTCTGAAATAGACTGTATGCTAAAGGTCAAACTATCAAACCTTTTATTTCCCACTAGATTCTAAATTAACACTCCAGTTTGTGAATCTCCTCTCATACTGTTTGTGCACTGGCATACCTCAGTAAGAAAGTCACCTACCTGTCTCCAGTGGCTTTGGGACTTTTTTTGGAATGGGTGAGTTTCTGGAGTTTGAAATACTTGTTGCCCTAAAACTAGATCATCAAGGTCGTTCTGTCTCTTTGTCTACTGTTCTCCTGATATTGCTCTATGCTATCCTCCTTCCCCTCACTGAATAAATAGGGCTCTAGTGAGTAGATCCTTAGTACGCTTCTGTTCCATTAGTACCACGAGGAGGTGGGGCAACTCTGTAGGATATTGATTTACAAGAGACAACCAGAACATCAGAGAGTTCCCCAAGATGACAGAGGGATTCTGTCCTTTCTTAAGCACCTATTTTGTAGCCTAAACTAACCTAGCATGCAGATGGGGAGATCAGAAATGGACATGTGAATAGGTGATAAAATGTAGTACACAATGATGCTAAATAAATGTCACATAAAATGTCATGGGAAAATGCAATTGGATAGCATTCACTTCCCCTGAGATAAGCACGGAAGACTTCCTGGACAGTTTCAATTGCATTTTAAGGGTAGGTAGGATTGTGGCAATTGGAGTGAAGGGGGAGACATTAACAATGCCAGAAAGCACATTAACAAATAGAAAAAAGGAGTAGCAAAGTGCAAAATGGGTTTGGAGTGTAGCAGCACCCACACTGGCTGGGAAGCAGGTGTTTGGGATTCACAGTCATAAGGCGCGCCATATTCAGAGATCTCCTCTTGCTGAAACTGTCCATCCCACTGCCTTCTGCTAAGGAGAGAAACCCCAGCCCAGCTGTTCCCTACCCCACTGGTTGGGAGTCAGGGGGGAGAATGATCCAAAAACAACCCAACCAGTTAGGACTATGGTGTCCTGGCATGGCAACCTCTGCCCAAGAGAGGTAAGAGAACCTAGCTAAATTATTTATACCAATCACCTTTGGTGAAATTTGAAGACTGACATGCAATGGCAAAGCAATGCAGGGACAACAGGACAGAAAGACCCTAGAGGACATGATCCCTCATCCACGCTCCTTATGTCGAGTCTTCTTTGTGTCCACAAGAGGCCGATGCTCCTAAATGTTCCCGTATGGAATGGATAAGTTAAGAGTTAAGTGGCAAAGCCCTGGAAATGTTTTACTTCCAAAGATTCCACATAAGAACAATGTGTACTGCGTGTCACAGAGATTTCTCTCCCAGTCCAGCTCCTCAAGGCTGATGTGAAAAACCACCATTTTCATGATCAATAGATGATACGATGTCATACAGAATTGTTTGAGTACCCTGCTAGTTTGAGTAACAGTAACAAAAAGGACTAACATTTTTTTCTACCCAAGACTTTGAGCAGCAGAGAGAACATTGCTGGAGAGTGTTGGCCCCACAGAGGGTCAGCAGTTCCAGGGAAGTGCAGCAGCCAGGCATCTATTCTGTGCACACGTGCACATGGTTGTGCCACACAACTGGGTTGACAGAGAACATTGTGGGGAACTCAGTTTTTTCTTTGTGAGGAAAGGGCCAAGAGACAGTCAATGGACATTTAAAAAATCAATTGTCATTTGAAATCCTCTACAAGCAAACAACAACAAAAAACAAGAGCAGCAGTAGCTCAATGCACACCTCAGCAAGCCACTCATCACCCAGGCACTCGCTGTGAGGCTGCAAATGGGTACCTGGAACCCTGGCAGCTCAGAGATTCAGGGAAGAGCCTTTCACAGCAGTCTGGGAAGAAAGAGAACTAGAGTTGAAGACAGGGACCGGCTGTTTAGCAATGACTGAGAGTGACAGAGATTAAAAGCAATGCCCTGTGTACATGCATGAACGCACAGATGGTGTGACTCTACTTTGTGTACAACCAGTGAAACAATAGCTGTACTCCATTTGTGTTCAATGAATCAATAAGTAAATAAAAAAATAAATAAAATTAAAAAAAAAAAAAGCAATGGGTGTAAAACTAGCCTGGTTTCCAGTCCCATAGAACACACTCAAGGCTCACAGAGGACCATCTTTCCTTCCTCTGCTCTGTGGGACTCTCAACAATCTTCAGATCATTTAAGCCTTCTTTGGTTCCCACACCCTCAAAATCTAGCAAAGCCATCCTGGAGCACACACGCCAGGTGTGCTCTCAAAACATCCATGTCTCATTTTAACATCGCTTTCCAAACAAGATCTTCATCTCCTGCATCTGCTCTATCTTAAAAACCTTCCTCTTCTGGTTTCAATTATCTACCATCTAGTTAAAACACTTGAAAAAAGTGTTTTCTTTCCAAGTATCACTTTGTCACCATATTTCCTTTCATAGAATTCTACAGTTACTCTTGATTGCTTCCTAAATCCAAAGAAAATCCAAGATCAAAAATCTAAGACCAAGGCTTTAAATGCCTTCCAGCTACTGAATTTCCCATGTTCCCACATTTTATTTGTATTTATTCCCCTCTGAATATTCTATTGCATAATATCTTTCCAATGCTAATTTACCTTTCTGTTCCAATCAGAGTTTGGCCATCCTCTGTCCTCCCTTAGCACACGAGCTACATTATCCATTTGAACACATTTTCCCTGCTCCTTGTCCAACCATGTCTTTAAAATCTTCAGCATGAGCCGGGCACAGTGGCGCACGCCTGTAATCCCAGAGATTTGGGAAGCTGAGGCAGAAGGATCTCGAGTTCAAAGCCAGCCTCAGCAACTTAGTGAGGCCCTAAGCAATTCAGTGACAGCCTGTTTCTAAATAAAATACAAAATAGGGCTGGGGATGTGGCTCAGTGGTTGAGTGCCCCTGAGTTCAATCCCCAGTACCAAAATAAACAAATACATAAAATCTTCAGCATAATCGCTTTCGTTCAAGGTCTGCCTATATGGTAACAAACTTTTCCAAATGGTACATAATTTTCCTTTTTTCTTCTCAATTCCTGAGAATTTCACAGTCATAAATATAGAGGATGATGATTCTGAAAATCACTTTAACATTATTATCATGTTATTCATATGAATGAAATATTATTTATATTAATAATATGAATAAAATAATAATAAATAATAATATAAGATAATAATATGGATAACATTAATAATATTCAAATGGACAAAACAATAACAGTTTACCTTTGGGCAAATGTTTACAATATGTAGGGCAATTTCTCTCACACACTATCCTATATCATTTTAATTATTTAGTTATAAAAAACTATGCCTTTAACTCTTTCTTCTCCATATCTTCCTATATTCACATAGTGCCTTGTGCACATGGACAGTTGGCTATTGAAGGATTTAAAAAATGAGTTTGCATTTTATGGTTTTAGAAGATAATTTCTCCATAAGTTCTTCTGTTTTCTCACTTAACAAACTGAAATGACAAATAATATGCCACTCCCTGCCCTCTCCAAAAATTATTGATGGATTGCAATTCATTAATCATAAAAGGGCTCATTTTATATTTCCACAGGCATTAAAACCTATTACCCTGGGGTGAGGGCTCTAAGAAAAGACAATCTTGGTTTTGCATTACCATGAGATAAATGTTTGCTCTATTGTCGTATTTGAGAAATGATAATATTCTGGGTATTGTTTTTTCTAAACTACTGATTTCTTCTTCTTACTTTGCAAAATACTTAATCCTGACCACTGTAAGATGGTCCTTCTGGAAAGCAGGGCAACCTTGCACAGCTGCCAGTTATTGCCATTATTGGCCTTTCTATTGCACTCTGCTCTTTTTCTGCTTTATGCTTTTTCAGAAACTACTTTTCTTTTAGGACAATATAACTAGACCCAAGAATATTTAAGTAAAACCATTGTGGGTGCTTATCCTGACTAGGGAGAAGTGAGCAAATTTAACAGAGGAAAAGGTAACTAACATGAAATTAGTGTAGACATAGCACCTGATGTGATGCCAAGTGCTTTATTTATAATTATTCACACATTCTAGATTTTATTTTGAAAAATTTGAAAGCATGGTACAATAAGCTTCTGTATACTCTTCATCTATAGTCACTGATCATTAATGTTTGGCCCCATTTATTTACTCTATTCTCTCTCTCTCTTTGTAGTATAATTTAAAGTAAGTTATAGGAACCATAATACTCCTCTGATAAATACTTCAACATGCATCCCCCAAAACAAGTTTGCTCTTCCACAAGATCTCCATTCCATTGTTGCTGGTGATGTTAAGTTGGATCATTTGGATAAGTACTATCTGCCTATTTCCTCTTATAAGCTAAAAGTAATATGGGGTTGCTACTGTGAGATTATCTTTTTCTTCAACAATATTTTACCTATTTTAGTATCCATTAGTGACCTTGAATAGATTATTACATTGGGAGTTATAAAAATACTATTCCCATTTTACTGATGAGGAATTTGGGGCTCTAAATTATATCTACCTGACTAGATACAACTAGTCTAACAAACTAGTGTGTGGCCAAGTCAGGCATGGGACTTAGTCAGGGCCTTTGACTCCTGATCAGCTGTCATTTGGGGTCATGCTGTCCTATTAGGATCATGGTAAGATTGAGCCCAATTCCTACATCATAACCCAGAGAAAATCCATTCCTTTTCTTAAGGTCACTATAGCTTCCTCCCAGATTATGTTCTCATAGATACTCTGGGCTCCACTTTCTGGGTCTGATGAATCACATTCTCTTTTCTGCACATTGGGGCTCATGCTCTTCCCCTGATTTCCATATATACAAGAGCTTGGGTGGGTGGTTTTTAGATCTGTCAAAGGAAAGTAGAGATTTACTTTGCCTCTTTACCAAAATTTCATAATTAAATGCTAAACACAGTTAGTATTTGTATTGTATTGTACTACCCTCATGTTCCCAACCTCACTCATGCCAGCTTCTCTGTATTTGTCCTTTTAGGAACAAAAAGATTAACTTTCTCACATGTTTTGTTGGATTTCAGATTTACAAAGACTGGTTTGGGGATATGCATAGAGTTATTCCTTCCTATGGGGGGAAAATGTCTCTTTACATGTATGAAGAGAACAAAAGATGACAGGCTATTTATAGACTTAAGAGTAAATATAGGTATTTGAGAAATAGTATTAAATGAACTGAATTATTTTCTGCCTTCAAAAGAATCAAGTTAGGTTCTTAAAAGAGAGAGAGCAATATCCTCAAGCCAGGCCAAAATCTAATTTAATATAAGTGAAAAGAAAACTGCTAAAGATGATAGGAGAATTTTCAATAGTTGCTTTAATTTTGCAAACATTTCTAGAGTAGTTTATGGCGTTGATTATTTTTTTAGCTGATTTTTCCTTTATCACAAAAAGTATATTTCAGGGGGGCAAAAGCAGAATGGACCACATCTCTGCAGATTTCAACATTTGCAATCGCATCTAAGAAATGTTTATGGGTATTAATATCAAGTATTTTACTCAAGTGACATTACCAAATTTCCCCCAAATTTGAGCTGTTCTCAAAATAACCAACTTTCCAAAAGCAGCCGCTCCCTCCAGCTTTTTCTTTCCGTGCTGTTCAGCTGAGGGCATCAGACTATGCGTTATCCAGTTCATATCACACACAACCTTTAACTGCTCAGAAGCTGAAGACCTGCTCTTTCGGCTTGTCACAGGAGAGCAAACCTGGCTTGTGTAAAGGATGAAGGTGGCTGTTTCTGTCTGCAGAGCGCTGAGAGATGCCATTTTGAGATGAATCTGTCATCACATTTAATTTTGAGCCCCTGGATACCTACTGACACTCCTGCCCTCCTGTTGGGTCTTACCTCTATTTTTTCCTACCCCTGACTGTTTACTAGCTTTGAAAGTGTTTGTTGCCCTGTGAACATGCTGGTGCCAGGGTTAATACCCATTTCCCCACTGCTGTGCCTCTCTGCTGACAGCATCTCAAGAGCAGCAAGTCCAGCAAGGAGTGGAAATAAGAGAAATCCAAGGTGTTGGTATTTAAAGGTCCTCCCTCTCTACCTGGTCAAGATGAACCATTTTCCCCCTCAAGGCCCCTCCTCTTCTCTTCTTTGTCAAAATCTCTTGTGGACAGACCCGCTCCAGTTTTATGTCTAGCTTTCAGAAATGATGTGGACTTTAATGAAATGGCAGGAAGAGAGTGGTGACCTCGCCTAAGTACAGCCAGAAGGATGGGTTTGAAAGATTGAGAGGAAGATGTCGGAAGTGCTGGAAGGTTTTGGAAAGGTGATTTCCAAAAAGGAAGTAACAATTGATAGAGGTAGCATAAAGCCAGAGGGATTCCGATAAGATGGTGGTAACAAAATTGTAGGGAACGATCAGCAAGCCAGTTTTGTTCTTATGAAGGATTATGTTTTCTTTAATATCATTCCAAAAGTAGGAAATAAAAAAATTGTAAATATTTCTCAAAAAACAAAATCACCCTGATAAAAATATCTAATTTTAAGACATATTTAATTATCAAATTATGATTTCTCTGAATTGAGAAAATTCACAATTTTGTAGTGCTTGAGATGAATTAGGTGATACTTTGATAACTCCTATTTTATAGATAAGAAAGCTAAAACTAAAAGAAATGGAACAATTTGTCTGAGTCCCCAAATTTGCAAATTTAGTATATTGGGAAACTGCCAATCTATACAACCTACTCAAGATCCTACATGTTAAAGCTAGATTAGCCAATAGAGGAAAACTCCAAAGGAATGGTTTAGCTTCATGGGAGATCTAGAGTTAAACAATTTTAATATCCTATCTAGACTCTAGCAGATTCTCCAAAATCAACTTCTGATCAATTTCATCAGTACCATTTCTAGAGGAACCAAAAACTAAGAAGATTGAAAAAGAGATCAGCAAGGGAGGGTAGTAGAGTTTCATTAGCTCTAGGAAGAAGCATGAAGGGAGAGCTTTCAGGGAAACTCAGAGTATGCCCTGGGTCCTGAGAATAAGGGAGCCACAGTCCACAGATATCAAGAGGAATGACAGGACCTGAAACCCACGTGTACCCAGATGTTTGAGTACTGACATCCATTGTGTTAGGAGATCCCAGGCAAAAATGTTCTTCATTGCAACAAATACAATTGATCAAAAGAAATTCACATACTGTGAGGGAAAGGGAGCGAGAGGTGGTGGACTGCCTTATTGTGCAAAGGCCCACTTTGATGAGGTTCTATTATGATGTGGCAGAAAGAGAACAGGGAGCTCTAAGGAAAGCAAAGCTGCCTCTGTCCCCCTAGAGAGAAGGACCTGCAGCACTCCCTGCCTCCTGACTCTCCACAGGTAGCCAAGTCTGGCCTTATAATCACAGTCTTAAAGTGAGAATGCATGCAGGGCTCTTAATTGCCTCCAGATCCCTTCTTCATTTAAGCTTTCTAGGGTAAGTAAACACCAGCGGCACTTCCCAATCAAACTGGCAAATATTTTATCTTTCTGTTGCTCACGGACAACAGTTTGTCTTGGATATTTCAGCTGGATCAGTGCTTAGAAATAGGCCTTAGAGAATCAAAGCCCTTCATCTTGCATTAATTCCTTTGCTTGCCCAGTAATACTGCATTCTCCAGGGGGCCTACTACAGATAAATTAGCTAATGTCTATAAAGGATAATGAAGATTAAAATGATACAGTGTACAATTGCCATAAATAATGAATACATTAGCTATATATGGTTACTCAAAACATACATAATAAAACTTATTGACTATGAAGCCTAGATCTTAGAAGATGGTTCACTTTTAAAGGAGGCCCTTTTGAAAAATGGTCTTCTAGCTCTAAATAGATTTTTAAATAATTTTTATTTAGCTTATTTTATATAGTCCTCATTACTTGCCAGAGGCATTCAGAGTCTTTCACAAAAGACTTTTGAGCAAGGCTAGATTTTTTTCTTCTTCCCAATCTGGATAATAACGGTCCTTTTTTCTTAAAATAATTTTCAGAAAATGGAGAAAATAATAAAATAAACTTGATTTACGGACATCTACCCACTCATCACACCTCTAAATCTTCCGACTGCTGTCATTTATGCCATTTCCCAGTATGGATCCCTGGGTGCACTTCTCCCAGCTGAGCCAAGTGCTTGCTTGGCCCCTCCACTTACCTGGTTAACCCACACCAGTTCAAATACCATGATAGGTCTTACTTTTTTGCTTTCTATTATGTGACCCACTAAATAAACCTATGCCAATGGCTTCCAGAGGTACTACACCTAGGTAGTATCATCACAGCTTTATCTGGGACCTCCTAACACAGGATGACTGTATACCAGTGTACGTAACTGATTTTAGACACTGTGACCATCTTCTTGGTCTGTACGGACCGTAGCCCTCAGAGTTGTCACCACCCAGGGCATACTGTATACCCACCTCAAAATCCCGACGTTAGGCTTCTTCAGCTCTTTATCTATTGTGCAAACTAAATCTGCTGTGACATGTCCCTTGGCATTATCTCTGGACGAGCTTCTTTACTAGAACAAATTTTAGACAAATCAGCCCTTTGTGGCTACTCGTTGGGAATTCTATCATTTTGAGAGACAGAGTCACAAAGGAGGAAATAAATGAGAAAGAGAGGCTCCAGCAACTCGTTCATGAGCAATATCCTAAAAACAAAAATGATGTTCAAATGTGCATGTAACTTCCGCTGCATCTGTTATGTCAGCGCACAGCAGTAAATTGCAGGTTGAGCGTCTCTCTAGTACAGTGAAGTATATTAAAATTGGATATGCCATCAATAATATTCACAATGCTAGGGCAATATGGAAGGGCAGGAGTCCATGTGGAGAAGGAGGTAGGATGCCCACAGAGGGACAACTGAAAGACCTGCCCTGAGACACATCAGCAAGTACAGGATCAGTTTGAAATAAGGAGTTAAAAGTGAGGAAACCAAGGGCAACAATTACTTACATGACATTCATGGAGGAGCAAAAGAATTCCCCAAACAGGTCTTTAACTGAAAAAGACAACCCAGGGAGGATGTGTCCTTGCCCTTGGTGTTAAATGAGACTTCTTACAGCAGAATTTCTAAACCTGGAGTCTGTGGAACCTCTGGGGGTTCACTGACGGAGTTCAAAGGGAGAATTCTGTATTTAGATGCAGAATCACATAATGTGTGTGAAGACGTGTGTGTCCACTTATATTGAGTCAGAATAAGATTCTTATCCTCAGAGTCTCAAAAGATGGTTCATAACCTCAACAACTTATAAAACTGAAAAAAATTACATACTTAAAATGACCCAAAGAGAGACATTATACCTAGGTATGGATTTATAGACGTATGTTAAATGATGGACAAGGTAAATTAGACACTATTTTTTTATTATTTTGTACTTATTATTATTTATCCATTTTTTTCTTATGCACAAACTCAGTGAAAGCGAGGCGCCTGCCTGGTGACAGAGTTCAGGCAACAGAATTAACAATGAGTGCGCTAGGATCTCAGGGAGTCGCATGACTCTTCTGAACCTGTTTTTTCTACTCTAAAGTAAGTATTAGGTCTGATGATAATCTAAATGATCTTTCAGCAGTCTATGTTGAAAGCCTTTTTCCATATTGCGACTTAAATATTAGTTTTCAAATATATATTCAATACCAAATAAAGTTGTAAAAATAGCAAAAGCATGAGGTGCTCTTGCATTCTTCTAAAATGAAGATATTTTGCTGTTAAAAGACTTTGGAATATTTAGAGATTTTGGATTGAAACCATTCATTGCTGATGATCTAGCGACAGACCTTGAAAAGAGAACTTGGAGGATTGCCTACTTGTTGATAAGTAAAATACTAGCAGTTATTCTTAAACTTTAGCCTGCATCAGAATGTCCTGGAAGGTCATTTGTTAAGGTACAAATTACTAGGTCCCCTGCCCACCACCAAGTGTCTTGTTCAGTACATTGACCTAGAGCCTGAGACCTTGCATCTCCACCAAGTTTCCAGCCAAGTAACTACAGGTACTGGGCCACACCCTCCCTCAGTTGCCTCTGTCATAAGAGGGCTGTCTGGGTCTCATGCAGCAGGAGAAAGACCTGGGATGGGCAGACAAGACACTGGGGTCCCTCCAAGGTCAAGTTTCTGTGTAACAGGGGTGAGTGACCAGAGATGCAAGCCAGGGCCCCATGAAAGTCAGGCCAACTCTTTTGTAAGCAGAAAAACTAACTGATATTGAGACATGCGTTGTCAGTGCCCAGGCCCTCTTCCCCCAAAGGCACAGTAACCTGATTGGACCAAAGGGTGCATGAAGAGCTAGCTCATGGACACTGAGTGTCTTACCCAGCATTGGGTCAGGGCCGTACTTCCTTAACCTTGTAGATTCTTATAAACCCCTAGACAAGAACCATTCACTGGAAACCTTCTCTTGGGACCCCTCCACTTTCAGGAGTTCTGCTTTCTTTCTTTCTATTACTTGAATAAATTCTGTTACTTTGCTCCCACAAGTCTTTGTGTCTGTGGATTTCATTCTTTGTATTCACAAGACAAAAACCCCACCCAATCCCATGCTCTGTGCTACCCCAGGAATATCCTGTTTGACTATTGCAGAAGAGAATTAGATCTGTTTTGTCTTTTTGTCTCCAAAATGGATAAATGAGGTACATAGATTCATAAAAACCTTTCTCCCTACTTCCAGGTATGGACTTTCCTTGATAATTCATTAGTTTCATGGACTTATTCCTACCTCTAGGTGGCAGCAGCTCTAACCTCTCCCATTTCCCCCAAAGAGCAGGAAAGGGCCATGTGCATATTTGAGAGCAAAAGAGGAAAGAGGAGAGAGGAGAGAGAGAGAGGGAGCTAATACCACAGAACCTTCTTTGTTTATTTTTTGATTTGTTCTGATTAGTTATATATGACAGTAGAATGCATTTTAACACATTGTACACAAGTGGAGCACAACTTCTCATTCCTCTGACTGTACATGGTGCAGTCACACCAATAGTGTGATCATCCATGTATTAGGATAATACTGTCTGCCTCATTCAACTGTCCTTCCCATCCCCATCGCCCCACTCCTCCCCTCACTCCCTTCTGCACAATCCAAAGTTCCTTCATTCTTCCTTAACCCCCTATCATTTGCTTATCAGAGAAAACATTCAGCCTTTGGTTTTTTGAAATTCGCTTATTTCACTTAGTATGATATTCTCTAGTTCCATCCCTTTGCTTGCAAATGCCATAATTTTATTCTTCTTTAAGGCTGAGCAATATTCCATTGTGTATATATACCACATTTCTTGATCCATTCATCTGTTGAAGGGCATCGAGGTTGGTTCCATAGTTTAGCTATTGTGAATTGAGCTGCTATAAACATTGGTGTGGCTGCATCACTGTAGTATGCTGATTTTAAGTCCTTTGGGTATAAACTGAGGAGTGGGATAACCTTGATTCTTGACCAGTGGAAGGCAGAAGCCAACGTTTCATGTCACAGCGTAGGAGGTCCATCTTGAATGGTGCCTAGGGAACAGTGAGCAACACACAGTGTGTGTGTGTGTGTGTGGTGTATTTGCCATCTGCTCATTACAACTCACTCAAAATCAATTGGGATTTTTTTTGCTTGTTTTACTGAGCTTAACCCTAACATTTTCCTAATACCTGTTATTCAGTTCCACATAAGATGTTACTGCTTCTGTAGAAGAGTCAGAAGAGCAGAGCAGAATGTGCATCAAGCATGGCAAACTGAAGACCTGGAACTCTGCTTCTGTTATGTGCTTGCGATGTGACCTTTCTGAACTTCTATTTCCTTGCTGGCAAAGAAGGTACCACTCTAACCGACATGAATCTTTGAGGAAAATTTGCAGTTTTCATTCCTTCCAGCTCCCTTCTTGCAGATCTTTATTCACCTATAACCAACTTTCAAAGTCCAGATACAGAGCAGAATAGCTTGAATGATACTGAACCATGAATCTGTCAACTTCTTCACACTATTTAAATTCTGCTTCCCTTCACATTCTGAAATGAAAAGCATCTTATCGATATTCTTAGACATTCTGCTGTAAGTCTTAATAGAATAACATAAATTTTCAATTGAAAAGTATGGCTAGCAGCATGACTGGTCCCCAAATATTTGTTGAACCTAAAATGTCTAAAGCATTATGTCAGACCCCATAGTACAGGGGTTCCCTGACCAGTTGTATAGCAGAGCAACACCTGGGAACTTGCTAGAAATGTAAATTCTTGGCTCCTACCCCCAAATTACTGAATCAGAAGCTGTGAGGGGAGGTCCAAAAATCTGTGCTATAACAAGCTCTCTGATGCTTGCTGAAGTTGGAGCACCATGACCGTAGGAGATTCAAGAACATATGAAACGGTGGATGGAGATCAGACAAGAGTTCAAGTGGCTCCCACACCAGGCTGTAAGCAGCAGCTTTGAGTGTGACAGAGCTTGGGAGTTCCACAGAACCTCAAGTTGGGGTGTTGATAGAGGATTCATGGAGGGAATGTTCCAACAAGGACTAAAGGATCTTAGCACACAGCGAGATGAAGAAAATGAATCAAGTCATAGGAAGAGCCTGAGCAAAGCTAAAGGCAGGGAAATTAATGATTAATTCAAAGGAGCTCTGGGTGATGATCCAGAAAGGTCAGAAAGGCGCTACAGGATGGAGAAGTTGGAGCTCTGTGCTAGAAACTTGCTCCTGGTGAGGGGGAAGCCTAGGTAGGCTTTTGAGGAAGGAAGTTACTCAAATTGAACTGTGTTGTAGAAAAATGGTTTGCCACAAGGTGAAGGATTTGACATACATGAGTTTAGAGGCAGAAAATGTTATAGTCCCTTCTGTGAGTGACTGTGAGTTCTAAGATTCCCAAGGTTTTTGGAAAGCTGCTGCTTTAAATGAGGATTACATGCTTAGTTTAAACCAGAAGACCTGCCAATCTGATTACATTCTGATGCATACCTGGTATTGTTACATCACTCAAAACCATTTGATTAAATTAATACATATTTAATGAAATAGTCCCCTGTGTTGTAGAATTATGATAAGATTGCATTTCTCTTTCTAAACCTTTTTTGTTAAGCAAAAATATGCTTTTGAGTCAATGGTTCTTGTGCTTACACGTCAACCTAAATTCCTTTTTTCCTGGTAAAATGACCCAGCCTTCCCTGTTTCTCATTCCTTTCTGCTTTGTTGTTCTTTTCATGAGATGGGTCCAGCTGGGAATTTCCCCACACTTTACAGTATATGTACCTCAAGCCCACTGATAGGACATCCATGACCCTATCTGTTCTTTCTTTGCTAAATAGTAACATATCCATAACTCTACAAAGTCTTTTTTTTTTTTTTCAAATGGAAGATATCTATATGACCTGGTGAGATCAGTTGGGTCAGTGGGACCTGAAGGTTGGGTGGTGCTCAATAGGAACAGGAAAGTGAACATAGCTAGTCCTTCCCTTGACATGTTGGCAATTACATTTTGTTTTTTTGGTGGTTGTTATTGTTCTGGTAATGGAGATTGAAACCAGGGATGCTTTACCTCTGAGTCACATCCCCAGTGCTTTTTATTCTTTAAGACAGGACCTGTCTCACTGAGTTGATTAGGGCCTTGCTAAATTGCTAAGGCTGGCCTTGAATTTGCCATCCTTCTGTCTCAGCCTCCAGAATTCCTGGATCACAGGTGTGCTTCACTGCACCTGGCCATTGGAGTTTTTTAATCTGATGTCTCGTGAGTGGGGAATGCTCAGTCTGTGGGTGTTGATGGCCTTGCTTTTATCTTAACCAAACTGCTTTATGATCTTTGGTTTCTCATTTTCTCTCACTTCACTCATTTCAAAATGAGAATAATCATATCTACTTCTTATAGCAAGATATGATTAGCACAGAGCTATTATTATAGTTTAAGAATTGTTACAAGCAATTTGAAGCCCATTAGTTTGAGAAGAAGTATCAGTCTTGATCATTAAATTACCGAATAATGGAAAAGATAATCATTAGCTGTTATGATTCAGTGGTGTATATTTTATTCCAGATGTTTAAAAGGAGAATGAGGTGCAATTTTTTCAGTAAACAAAAAAGAGAAAAACTTGAACTAACTCTAGACCTGGAATTGAAGCACAGGGTTCTTAAACAGCAAGATACACTATTTTAATATTTATGTTTCAAATAAAAAGAATATAAAATTATGCATAGAGTAGACACTGGGCTATATCCTTATAAAATGCAGGTGAGGAATAATTTAGCTCTAAAAATAAATTTAAAAATTGCTTTCAAATTAAATTTTACTCTAGAGTCAGAGGATTTTAATCAATACTTTGGGTTACAAGGACAACTATTTCATTTCACATTGAAGAAGTTAGAGCATCTAACTTTGATTTAGACTAAAAAATAGAAGGAAGTTGCTAAAATTCACATATTGCATGAATGGAATCTCATACAAGAATTGAAATTGAATGTCTGTTTCACTAGGATACAGTTGGGGTCTATTGGACTAGAAAGATCATGAGGATAGAACAGGGACCTCTGGAAACTCCAACCAGAACAGGGAAAACAGCAGTGAACATGCAGGAAGTCAAAGTCTGTAGAAGTGACCAAGATGGGATTCTAGAACTATTTGCTGATAGGTAACACTAATAAATTCCAGTGCTGTGTATATTCAGCGGCTAGCACAATTCCCAGCACCTGAAGGAACAGGCAATAGATGAGAACCATAGAGAAGTTCTTATTGTGAACTTGAGTATAAGAAACAGAATCACAGATCATGGTAATGTATAAGACCATACATCAATCCATAATGGATCATGGCAGATGGGTCACAGTTACCTTCAAGATCTAGAGTGATTCCCATATTCTGCAGACTAGACAATGACTTGAGAGGAACTCATATCAGACCCAAACAAGGCTCTGTTAGAAGCAGGGGCAACTGTCATAGAATCAGAGGAAAGCAAACTGGCTGTAGGACCATCATTAAAAAGACAAGAGTGGGGCTAGAGATGACATTTGAGTGTCACAAATCGACCTGTTGTATAATATTCATCGGAATCATCAGTTGTAAGAAACAATGATGGAAAAGACAGCTAGATTGATTTCAGTTTAGGGTTTGGCTGGGCAAGTGAAATGAGAGGCCAGGTAGGCAAGAACAGTGAAAGAAAGTGACTAAAGTGCTATGTGGTGGGTTCCAAATTGCATAAAAAAGAATTCAGAGTGCTCAATGGGCAGAAAGACAGGCCTAGTGGAGGGACTGAGGCCATTGAGGAGGCTGATGAGCACAGGAACTGAAGGAAAAAGTGCATAGCTCGTAGAATGTAAACAAGGAGTGTATAGAGAACTGTGATCAGAGAAGGGTTTTGTTGAGTGAGAGACCCCATGGGCAAGGAGCTGAAGGGAGGAAAGGTGAAGGTTATTAGAGCTGTAAGATCAAACCTTCCAGAGGCTAGGGTACTGCAAGGGTGCATGTGAACAGGAAAGTGAACCTGGGTGGAGGTGGGGCTTGGGAGTAGAATAAGATGGTGAGACAGGTGTTTTTAAAGCATGACAGAGAGAGAGAGAGAGAAGAGAGATATCTAAGAATTTGGTATCAAGAAGAGCTGGTGATTTAGTGAGGTATCACAAATCTCAAAAGAGCAAGGATTTTTTTACATGAGAGGGAGAACTCATGGCCTGGGCAATGCTTTGGAGCGAGGAGGATGCTAGGCCATGCTAATGAAGTTGGGATTGGGTTTCCTGTACTTGGGAGAACAATGTCCTCAGAATGAGGACAGCATCTGCTAAGGCAAGGATGTGAAAGGGACATTCAGGAAAGCAACTGAGGGCTGCAGGAATTAGGGACATAGGATAAGAAAGGAGAGAGAGAGAGAGAGAGAGAGAGAGAGAGAGAGTGTTGAGTTGAAAGTTTAGATAGTAGGAAAAAAAGCAAAGAAATGTTTGAAAATGAAAGGACAGGGGAAGCCAGAGGAAGAAGAGTTACATTAACAAGAGCGGGAAGGACAGGAAGCATTTGTCACATCAGTCCCCTGGGAATGGGAGGAGTCTTGCTGGACAGGAGTGGATAAAGTTTCCATGGAATGAATTAATTATGACCTGTCTCATGGTGCTTTTGGGAGAACTAGGGAGGTCAGGATAGATTTGTCCAGAGAAAACAAGTATATATGAAAGGGATTAAAAAAAATCAATTGAAATGGGGCAAGATACTTACCTTATTTACAACCTGGACCCAAATAACCCTCAGCTCAAAGGCGTGCTGTTTCAACTCCTCTGTGACCCCCTCTTCATTCCTCCTAGGTTTCCTTCAACTCAGAACATTTCCCACCCTGAGCAACTTGAGTGTGAAAGAATGCAGATCAAAGAACAGTGCCAGCAACAAGGGAAAGTAGGAATCTCACACTCTGTCCATAATGCTGTAAATATTTTAAAGTTCAGTTACCAGGGGATTAGTGTTTTGCATCCAGGGGGGAAGTCCAGTATGTTATTATAGTACCCAATAAAATTGCAAAGCAGCACCTCTTCTATCCTGCTTTTGTGCTTTTGCATTCTTCCAAAAAGATACTGGCTCTCCTTGTATGTGCTGTTGTTCCTGTCACCTCGCTGCTTAAAACAATATCTTGCAAACAGCTGACTTTCGAAAACGAGATAAGAGGATTTGGGCTTGTCCAAGTGCAGCCTGTACAGACTCAGCTCTTATCTATTCAGATTCCCTTGGCCTCATTAACTATTAAATCCTAACCTTTTCTATTTAACAAGAGGAGACTAATTTTCCACAGTCTGATGAGAAAGATGTAGAGGTCTATCAAGGCCATGTCTTTCACATTTTTGCCTTCTGGAAGATGAAAGAAAGAAAGAAAGAAAGAAAGAAAGAAAGAAAGAAAGAAAGAAAGGAAGGAAGGAAAAGAAAAGAAACCTTTAGAACTGCCATGTCTATATGTATCCTCCTGTTAACCTCCAACTCTTGGCTAACTGATGTTCTTTATATCTGTAAATTTGGGTCTCCAATGCTCATGGAAAATGGTGGAAATAGACCTTGTAATAACTTGAGCCACACACTATACCATTGGAAAATCCTCCAAGGAATAGTCTTGTGTGCCTTGGGAGTGTCCAGTGGGTTTTCTGAGCTGTGGCTTGGTCATTTGTCCTTGCCGTTTCACCTCTTTTTAGCTGGGCATTTTCTCTTCTGAAGTCTAGCAATGAGTGGTTAAGATAAGTTGAGTCTGGATGTGGAATGTTGCAATTCCTAAACTAAAATGAGGTAAATATTATTCAGCCATAAAGAATAATAAAATTATGAGATTTGCAGGTAAATAGATAGAGTTGGAGAATATCATGTTAAGTGAAATAAGCCAATCTCAAAAAACCAAAGGCCGAATGATTTCTCTGATAAGTGGTTAATGACACATAGCAGGGGTGGGGGGAGGTAAGGGAAGAATGGAGAAAATGGAGAAAGGATGGATTGTATCGAGTAAAATGAGGGGTAGGTAGGGGGTGGGGAAGGAAAGATAATAGAATGAGACAAACATCATTACCCTCTGTATATGTATGAATACACAAATTGTATGATTCTACTTTATGTACAACCAGAAAAACGATAGTTGGACCCCATTTGTGTACAATGAACCAAAATAAAAAATAAAAAAATAAATAAATAGATAAATAAAATGAGGTGAAATCATCTTGAAAGTTAGTCTTTTGAATGGAAGTGTTTCTCCCCTTTCCAGTATTCTAGTTGTTATTTTAACTTTTTACAATTGCCTTGAGGACGAGGGTTCACCTAAATAAATGGGCACGTTAGTAATTTATTGCCCCCCCTGAACTAATCTTTTACAAATATCTGTTCAACACGTATTGAGGAGACAGGTCACATGTCCTGTAGGTCAGGCACATGGAGACTAGGGTTCTGTTAACTGTTCTAAGTAGTTCAGTCCAGGACTCAAGAGATGCCACACACATGCCTGCCCTTCCCTGACCACAGCCTCACAATCAAGTAAGTCCTTCCTACCCGTAACCTGAGCATCTGTCTAGGGGGTCTCTACTCTTATCCCCGGGGTTTTGTCAAAGTGATTCTTTTAACCACTTTTTCTTTGAGGAAGTCTGGTAAATGTGATTTCTTCTGCTTGTTACATTCCCATTGATGCCTTTGTAGCCAGTAACATTTAGCTACCTTCGTAGACTGATGCCCAGGGATGTTTACTTTTGATTCAGTTCTTCTAATAAATAAGGTGTGTGTGTGTGTGTGTGTGTGTGTGTGTGTGTGTATTAGTGCTATGGCAGGAATAAAACACAAGACGATATTATATGTAAAAAAAGTTATGCCCAAGGTGGAAAATGAAGCTAATGTAGATTGTGGCAATATTGAGTTTTTCTTTTTCATGTAATATATCAGTGTTTGCCTCTAATTTGAGAATTCTGCAAATTTGCAAGACAATTAACCAGCAAGAATGCTTCTGAAATAATGTTTTTCTGAATGTGACATTGTTAAATGAGATGGCTAAAGCTAAGAATAAGCAAGAAGTTAACTTTTTTATTTTGGTTTTTATTTTGGAAAATTTCAAGGATATACAAAAATAGGACAATATAATATCATCTTAGTTTCAACCATTTTCATCACATGGTTCCTTATGCTTCATCAGTACCATCACCTCCCTCCAACTTTACTGAGATTAAAAAATAACTTGATATACTGAGATGAATTGATATTAATAATATAACATCTCATCAGCACAGCTAGAATAGTTTCCTTTTGATGATTTTTACATTTATGCCTATTAAATTAAGTTTAATAGATCTTAATGATGGAGAAAAACTGACTTGAAAGGAACTTGTGAGGAAAACTTCTTGAGTGGGTTAGCTCAAAATAAACAATTCTGCGATGCACGACTGAACAAGTGGCACCACCTCAGCCAGTATAAAAAATGGTTTTCACAAAAAGGAAGCAATGTGAACTTGTGTCTCACAACCTTTAACCCTGAATGCCATATGTCCCGCAAACCACCTAGTGGGAGGGACACAGAAAAGGTGAAGATCCTAAAAATCACCCCATACAAGAAACAGATATAGAATTTAAGCAAATCTCATATGGATTAAAAATAATTTTTTAAGTGGAAAGATAACTGCCTTCAGCAATTGATTCATTATTCATGAACAATGGACTTATTTTGCAGGTTAAAGATATGATGCTGGTTTGTGTGAACCATTGCAGGATTTCTATATGGGTTTAATTTGGTGATAAATCTTGGTCCTTCAGGATAAGATCTGTACTAGATATACTAAAATCATGTCATTTCCAAATGCTGTTTTCTAAGGGATGAACAGATCAAATCTAGTTTCAAACATCACTGTCACTGGGTATGTATATAATCTAACTGACATCATATGAGTCTGCTAAGGTGAGAAGAAAATTATCCTTAATGAAGAAGAAGAAGAAGAAGAAGAAGAAGAAGAAGAAGAAGAAGAAGAGGAAGAGGGGGGGGAAGGAGGAAGGAGGAGGGGGAGGAGGAGGAGGAGGAGGAGGAGGAGGAAGAGGAGGAGGAGGAGGAGTGGGGGACAGACAAGAAGACGAAGAGGACAGAAAACAAACAAACAAACAAAAAACTAGGGGCTGGGGACATTGTTGCATAACTTGAGCTTTCCAAAAAGGAGATTCATTTATCAAAGAAAAAATGGCAATAACATACAACAATCACATTTTCATTTCCAGAGCCTCACAGAGAGATTGGTAGATGTATGTGCTCCACAAATGCTGGCTGAACTGACGATATGCTGTCTCATCTCAGGGACAAATATTGAGAAGAGTCCTTAAACTCTACACTGCATTACTCCACCCTTTCCAGTGTCTGGAAGTTCAACTTTGGAATCCATAGTTTGTCTTTTGTATGTTGCTCACAATTAAAATGTGAATAGTTCTAGCACAGCTCATCAGCCAGCCACAAAGAGGTCCCACATTACCTAAAAGACAAGCTTCAGAGACAGGGTCTCACTAAGTTGCTGAGGCTGGCTTTGAACTTGCTGTCCTCCTGACTCAGCCTCCAGAGCCACTGGGACTGGCCAAATTTATTAATCTCTCTGTTACTTTTGTAAATGCTGATTTTTATAAGGATATACAACTTGAAGTACTTTAATTATTACACATGAACAAGTAACAGTAATTATTGCTAGCTTGATTTTCTACTTGCAAATTTGGAGAGAGGAAGAAAGGAAAGCGGTTCCCAAGGAATAGATCCAAGGACAGCAGATCCCAGCGGGGCAGAAGGGCCTGCTATCCAGGAGCACAGCTAAAGAAATGGCTTCAGTGTGGCCCTTGGGCCACCATGGCCTTTTTGGAGGTCCCACCTCAGGCAGCTCACTTCCCTTTCCCTCCTCCCTTCCTTGTTGCCCAGTCACTTCCCTGTATCTCCATGATCCCCTTCCCCTCCCCGTGACCCTGGCCCTGTCAAAATTCTCCCTCCAATCACTACCTCCAATATCAACCATTTGTCTTAACAAGGTTTATGGCAGATCTCCTATGCTAAATCATGACCAGACCCTTAAATAAGTAGTGATCCTTTAAATCATAAGGGATTCCACTATAGAGATGGAAGGGAGCCAATGAGATAAGAGAACTAAAAATTTAAAAATAATAAGAAAACAGTCAAGAAAGAAGACATTTAACATCTATCACTGTTTTAAACAGAGCATAAAATCTGGTTTCTAGACCTTACTCTGAGGCAAAACCAGACTCTTAGGACAAGTTAATGGCTTTTAAGCAGTAACGTATGAACTTCAAAGACTGCAACCTTTCCTTATCTTTTGAAAATAGGAGGCAAAAAATGTATAAGACCTAATTTAAATATCAAAAATATGGAAAACCAGAAGAGATCTGACATTGAAATTCTAAACCAGGATTTATGAAAGAAAGAATCTGCAAAGAAAGGACTGATTATGTTTTCAGCAATCTTAAAAAAGAGAATACTTGGATGTTTCCAGGCTGTCCCTTAAGAGCCCCTTTCCTTCTGAGTCCACTGCCCCTTCTATTCAACCTCCAAGAGAAATCCCTTTGATTGACCCTTCAGCTGCTGGGCTTACCGTGTAAAACATCAAGCCCAGGGCCAGGCTGCACACCACTGGCCAGCCTTGGCACAGAGGGCAATCTCCTGATACACTGGTTTTCTTGTCTACAAAATGGAATTTATATCAGATTCTACATCAATGCGCTATAGAGAGGGTATAAGATAAAATACAGAAAAGAACTTAACCCAATGCCTGTTGCCTGGAAATCTGTTTCTTGACCTGACAGGCATAGGTCTGCCTCAGGGTTTTCTCTTTATTGTTCCTTTTGCCTGGAATGCTTCTGCCCAATGTATTTGCAAGACTTCCTTTCTCAGCTCCTTCAAGTCACAACTCCAGTGTCTCAGTGAAGCCTTCCCTTGCCACCATATGTATAACTGCAACACCATCCCTCTCAGTGGGGCTGCTCCCCATTCTCTGCTTTATTTTTCTCCTCAGTTCTTATAATCCCACAACCAACAGTATATTTTTTTCTGTATTTTACAAGTAGAATACAAGTCTTTTGAAAGTGGGAGCTCTGTCCATTCTTATCTGTTCACTCTCTTGTATTATCCCTAGTCCAAATACTATATACAGAGTTAGCTCTCTGTATATGTTGAATGAATGGATGCAGGGATACAGGTAAGCTCCTCCTACTAGTAATGTCCTTTTCACTTATTATCAAAAACTCTGGCTATCTTTTTCCATTCCTATTTGTGTAACAGCTATAAAAATACTTCATGCCTCTATGCTGAGGGATGAGCTCCTGTTTGTTAACTGGGTTCACATAATATTTAACATAACTCTTTTTTTCCCTTAGACTTTCACCCTCACCTGTATTGGGAACCTATACCCCAATCATGCTGGCACTAGGAATGAGTAAGTCCACCTTCTTAGCCTTATCATTAGCAGGCATTTGCCCATAGATGCATCTCACGCAACTGATCCAATAGTGTGTGAGTATTGCTTCTAGGATTGGACAGGTAGGTAGGCTCATTGATTGTGAAGCCAGTTTATAGAGAGAAAGTAAAAATATTTGTCTTAGGATCAGTGGAAATTTTGTGCTTGGACAGTGTTAACAATGTGATGGGACTACACTCTGAGAAATGGTAACCACAGCAACATCAACTGGTCAAAAGACAGGGTGTCCCCATCAAAACACTGCAAGTCCTTGTCTGTTGTCTCTCACAAATTTTGAACTTTTGCCTGAGCTGGGACAGTAGTGACTATGTTTTCTACTGGCTCACCAGCACACCCATTCCCGTGAATGTATTTCACCCCTAAGGTATACCCTGGCACACTGGACCATGACAGTGTTTAATTAGAGGATCTTTATTATCACTTATATGAGCAACTTGGAAAGACAGAAAGAAAATGTTTACTACAAGGAATATCAATCTAGCATTGAAAAACTGTTTGAAGTAGAGATAATTTGGAAAATGTAGTGGTAGGTCTCTCCACGAGATGGCACTCATTGACTTCTTACCTTTTATTTAGTTTTAACACATTTGCTCACAGAGTATATAAGTACCTACATGCATATACGTATATACATTCATGCATGTGCATATCTACATGCACATATATGCACACACCCTCATACATATGCACACATTTGTATTTATCTTGGCTTTATAATTTACCTAGATTGTTCAATTTTAAATCATTCAATGACATGGTGACAAAATTATCAAGTATTTGGGACCTTGGGGACATTGGGACAGTCTGGTGTTGATAGGTGTAGAAGGGAATCATCATTATGTCTTCTTCACTCTCACCCCAAGCCAAGGGATGAAAATACCAAGTTACATTGAGCCTAGCAATCGACCCACAGTATGCAAGAATGAAACACAGAAATGCATAAAATAGAGCAAGCAAGAATGTAATGGGGTGATCTATTTATAGAAAGACTATCTCAAGGTACTGGGTGAGCATTGATTTGGAAACCCAGTAATTTTTTAGCAAAAGGAATAACGTTCACTCCTATGGGACGAAATCTTGCTCCTGTTAGCATAGGAGGCCCAGAGTAGCTATCTTTTCCTTCCTTGGTGAGGGAGGTCTAATCTGAATTAAGATCTCCTTCACTTGAAGTTCTCCCACTGTTCATTCCAGCACTGTGCTCGAGTTAGAAGGCTCCACCAGTGACAGATTTTGGGATGGATTTAGAGGTCAGAGACTCACAATTTCAGTCAAATGGAGAATCAACCAGGGTTTTGGATCATTATGAACTCATTCTGTTTTCATTATATTAGCTCTAAAAAGTAGAAAAGAGTAGGAATTCAGACTGACACTATACTGGCATATCAAATCTACAAGTTTCTCAACATTAGTGACATCAACATACTTTAGCAGACCGGAAATTGAACACAAATTGACCTCGTAGCACTCAAACCCAGTGGGCACGTCCTAGTCAGAGGTGGAAAAGGCACTTGCTGCTGTCTCCTCCCACATGCCTTAGGCCTCAGCAGCTGGTCCCTGCGGCCTTTCCAGAAGCCTCCCTTCTTCCTAGGTAGGCTCTGCATGTGCTACTGACATGCATGTTTCACCTATGTTGATCCCCAACATCTTAGCTCATATTTGTGAAGCACTTTGTTAATTTTGAAATACTTAAGCATCTAAAAATCTTTGTTCTTCTCAATCACAGTGGTACAGAAACTGATATGTTCATCCTCATTTTATAGGTAAGAATTCTGAATCAGAGAAGTGACCTGGCCAAGGTCATGAACAGGATAAAATCAAGGCCTAAAGTAGAGAGAACCTAGTTCCCAGACACAAAGGTCACTAATCTTTTTATCTGATCATGGAACAAACCTAAGACTGACATATCATAGGGAATAAAGACTTCATTTTCAGGAATATTTATAAGTCAAAGATCTCTTCCCAGCAGATATTTTCCACATGATACTTTCCACCCCTAAACAGTGTTTTCTATAACCTTCATGAGGATAGTCATGGCTGCAGAGAAAAGACATAGCATATTAAATTTTCCTAGTCCCCAAACCAGACTCTCATTAAGGCCAGTGCCTGATTCTTTTTTAGTACTGCCCTCAGGCATATGGGAAAGAGCTCATTTTCATGGCTTGCAAGGGCATCATTCAAAAGACAGTTTGAATGTGGCCTTTGATACATTTTTTTCCAAAGTTGCTGTTTGGCTAACCTGCAGGAAAATCTTTAAAACACTTGAACATGAGTGCTTTTTCCAATTTCATAGACACACAAATATAGATACAGAAGAACTGATTATTCTGAATGCTGCTGTATATTTGTGTGTGTGTCTGTATGTTTTGAGGGGAAGAAATATAGGAAGGCTTCCCTATATCTGGGAAATAGCTGACTCTGAAATTTTTGTTAATTCAAAGGCCAATAATCCAGTCCATTATTTAATAGCAATTTCTCCCAGGACTTAGGGAGTCTGAACATATAAAGATAAATGAAGAATGAAAACAAAAGGGAGAAGGGAATTACTATTTTGTCTTCTTCACTCTCACCCCAAGCCAAAGGATGAAAATACCAAGTTACATTGAGCCTAGCAATCGACCCACAGTAGGCAAGAATGAAACACAGGAATGCATAAATAGAACCTGGTGGAGCCTTCTAACTTGAGCACAGGGCTGGAATGAACAGTGAGAGAACTTCAAGTGAAGGAGATCTTAATTCAGATTAGACCTTCCTCACCAAGGAAGGAAGCAATAGCTACTCTGGGCCCCCTATGCTAACAGGAGCAAGATTTCGTCCCATAGGAGTGAACGTTATTCCTTTTGCTAAAAAATTACTGGGTTTCCAAATTAGTGCTCACCCAGTACTCTGAGATAGCCTTTCTATAAATAGATCACTCCATTACATTCTTGCTTTTCTGAGATATAAATATTATCATAAAGAAACATTCATATGGGCATTCTTCAAAGACTTCATTCTTAGTTACCCAGTTACCCTGCCTGAGACATAACAGATCCCAAAGTGGCCAGCTCGGCTGCTACTCAGGCAACCAAAATGTCAATGTGTCCGTGTGCATGTGTATGAATAAATATATATGCATCTTTCACAATTGAATTCTTTACATGCTTTTCCTCTATGAATGTGCTTGTGTGTATATATGTATGTGAATATATGTATATCATTTGTACATTTAATGTGTTTGTTCTGCTATTTGAAATTTTCCAGATTCTTATTTTTGGAGACAGTGGAAAAGTGTTCAAAGGGAACAGATTGCATCAAAAATCTGTTGCACCAAATTGGCTCTCAGAATTGTGTACATGTAATTATTTTGCATGTGTGCATACATATGCACACACATGTGCACACACATGCACACGTGCACATACACACCGCTTTCACCCCCACTGCAATGACTTAAATGATTAATAGTTGCTTTTGCTCAGGTCTTTTAAAAGAAGCATTCTTACCACTACCACTCTGCCAAAATTCTGTAGATTTCTCTTCATAGCCGTGTTGATCTTGTTCACTGCCAAGTCTCACATCATGAAAAAAATAGCTTAATATTGGAGTGATTAAATTTCAAGGAGAGCTGACAAAATGTAGTTCTTCAAAACCTAAACCCTGCCAATTTTCATGTCCCTAATTTATTCCAACAACCAGTTAAGTCTAAATGCCTCCATTTTAATCACATTAACAGTACATTACAAAGAGGCTGAACACCCAGAGAACTCCAGTTGCAAAATGAATTTGGCTCTTCCCCCTCCTCTTTATATTTGGTATGATATCTGATGACAGAAACCTTCAGCCAGACTCAGCCTTTGGTAATTTCCCTTTGGTTCCTTAGCCAGAGGCCTGGACCTTGGTGTTTCCTAGATATCATAGGGGAAATAAACACACCCATCATATGAGCAACACACTGAACTGCCCATTTTAGAAGCTCACATTTTCCATGCTCTTGATTGGCACTAGAGTGAAACAGCTCTATGAAACTAACCCACGTAAATTCCTAACATTCAAGAACCCAAATCTGATTGGCATTATACTCTGAACACAGTAGTGATAGCCACAGCCCCCAGGAATCTGTATGTCCCAGGTTCTGTTTCTTGATCTCACCAGGTGATAATGTATCCAGCCTTCAGTAGGGCAGATTTTGAGATTTGTTAATGCCTAGCCTGATGCATTGCCAGTTTGTCCATGCCTCTGGTACTGTATTCACATAACGCTGCAGGAAAGTTGAATATTTAATGCAGATATTTTATTGGAAATCAAGTGCCTCTCTTCTCTAGGGTCTACTTTCTGTCAACAGCCTATACCCCAGGAAGTAGAATAAACATGTTTCTGCCCTGCACAAGCCAAGCTATTTTCATATTTAGTTTGCCAGCAGTCATCAAACCATGGGGGTGCACAGACTCTGCACATTCAAATATCCACTTATAATCCTGCCACTTCTGTGTGGCAGCTACAAGCTAGGACTTTCCTGTAAGACAGCCTGGGCTAACCTCTCAGCTCTGCCGCTTGCTTTCATCAGGTCTGTTTGTGACTCTTTGGGATTCCATTTTCTCAATTGTTAAGATGGGAAAATTAATTGTTGCTGTGAGAAACAAGTGGAATAATGCACAAAAAGTCCTTAACAGAGTTTGGCCTACAGTGATTGCTTAAAAATGCACTTAATATGGTAAGTACATAAGTGAGTGCTTAACCAGTATTTTTGAGAAGGTGATCATTATTAATACTCTCCACATACAAATTCCTTGAATTCAAGATTTATCATTACTCAGTAATAACACAGGAAAAGACATGATCAGAAAGCTGAGTTACTTTGAGCAGGAATAAGACTTCTTTAGAGACTTTGCTGTTCTTTTTTTTTAAGTACTTTTTTTATTATAGGGTTCAGCAAAGGGGAAATATTCCAGATAGCTTAAATTTTTCTCAAAAAATGTCATATTTCATTCAACCATGTATCAAGTGTTTGGTTGGGAGCTCTCAGAAGACAATGAAGGAAGACAAGTGGACAGAGAGCCCTGAGAAGAGGAGCTTTCTTAGAAAAATGCAGTGGGTAACTGGAAAAGGGACACAGGTTTCACCAACTGAGACATCCATAACTTTGGACTTGAACTTGAATCCTTCCATTGCTACTTTAGATACAATTCAAAAAATTGATAAAACAAAAAGTTGGTCCTTTGGAAAAGTAAACAAAACTGATAGACCCTTAACCACACTAATGAAGAGAAGGAGAGAAAAAACTTAAATTACTAGAATTCATGATGAAAAAGGAAAAATCACAAGAGACACCACTGAAATACATGACATGATTAGAAGCTACTTTGAAAATGTATACTACAACAAAATAGAAAATATCGAAGACATTGACAAACTCTTAGGGACTTTGCTGTTCTTATTAAGCTATATTGGATTGAAGATGGTAACTTCCAGAATTTCTGCACACTGTGGGCTTAAGGGCAGCTCTGTGCTTAGAAGAAGAGCTGGGGATTGCCTCAAGCATTTGCATACTAAGCCCATTCATTTGCCTTAGATGTGTGGTTTTTTAAGGTAGGTTGGTGAATGAAGCACTGATGGAAATTCAAAGATGCCATCCTGCAGTATCTTCACATTTATACCCTTCTGTTCTATCCCATGACATTCCATGTCATACTTTGCTTGCAATTTCATTTCTCTTGGTCAAGAATAGGTATATGTATATATATTTTTAAATACATTAGAGTCCCCTGTTTCTACTTAGAAATCATTAAAAAGATATACATTGTGAAAATGGAATTAAATACATAAAACAGGCTATTTTCTTCCTCTTTGAAAAACCAAAATGGCATCTTCTAAAGCTGGGTCTCTGTCAATAACCTTGGTAAACATCACAACTTCTTTTAGGTGGAATCTCATGTTGCAAGATTAACTGAATGAAGATAAACAAAAGGTAATTTTCCTCAGTCAATAAAGGTGATGCAAAAACATGTTTTGTTTTGGTTTTTAACATTTACCTCTCATTCAATCAATATACTTTTGAGTGTTAGACAGATGGCCATGACATTGTAAAAGGTGAAATAGAACATTTTTGCTCCCTCAAAGTAGATGGAGTATTCAAATTTCTGTTCAAGCAGATTTATTTTCCATTTAGAAATCAGCAATGTTCCTTTATATATTGGTTTGTATTAGGAATCATATTCTAGTTCAGTAAATCAAGCTTGAACAGGTACTTTTTTTTTCCCCCTAGAAAACTGTCCTTCCACAAAGAGACTCAGACTCAAAAGGAATGAACAAAACACAAGTATTAATACCACCACTTAGGCTCCTGAAATGGAATAATTCTTAGCCAAAGAGAGAAATGAAGTATTAAAGTTTCTCACCTCTCCAAAGATGATTCTCATATTTACATTTGAGAAGGAAAGAGTGGAGTTTTTGGACACTCATGGGTCTTTGAGAAAGCAGAGTCCATTTTTACCTGGCTGGAGAAATGCACAACATTTTTGTTGGTAGAACTCAGTGGTGCTAAGAGCAATAGAAAGTCATGGAAGTGTGTCCTATTGCCTTCGTCTTTCCTGGAATTATAGACACTGAATGTCCTTTCTTTGAGGGTCAAGGAAATATATTTTGATTTTTTTACGTGTAACTAGGCAATCAGCAAACAATAAGCCCAATCATTTGGAGAGTAACCAAATACTTGGCTTCAGTTGCTGAAAACCATCAATAGTGTTGTGGTGTTCAACTGCTGAAGTTCCCTAGAGAAATATTACTTAGAGGTAATCTTTGAAACATAGCTAAAACCAATCACACTTATATTACAAATATAGCATTGACTGTTTATTATAATACAGTGGTTTCACCCACCTATATTTCTATGTCTATAGGAAATAGACTGCTCATAAAATTTTTTAAAAAGTTTCTTTTTTAAAAAGTAGTATAATCTTGGTAAGTCCTAGGTCCTAGATCCAAGGATTAGAAACCCCTTCAACATGTAAGGGGAAATAAAATTTATCCCATGAATAGGATAACATTATGAACTTCTTTAGAAAATTTGGAATTGTTTTTTAGATAATTTGCAGCCATATTTTTAAGTTTATTTTATTTATTTATTTTTATGTAGTGCTGAGGATGGAACCTAGTACCTCACACATACTGTACAAGTGTTCTACCAATGAGCCACAACCCCAGCCCCTCAAATTTGGAATTAGGACTGAATTCATTATTTAATAGCCATGTATTTTAGGAAGCTGGGGATATTTAGAAGACCCTTTTTCTTGCAGGTTCATTTGATTAGGCACAAATAACTAGAGTCCATGCACAAAAGAACTCCTTCAGTTGCATAGTTTAATACTCTCAGGACAATCTGCAATGAAACCGCAGTAACAACAATAAGAATTGTTAAAATGTGACTTTTCTCATTTATCCTTTATAGCACTATTTCCACCAAGATAGCTTCCTTTAGGACGTATAAGTTCTGAAATTTCAGTATTTATTTCCTTACTAATGTTCTCAACCCAGATCTGCCTATAGATTGCATCTCTCAATTTTAACTTTCATCCTCCTGGCACCAACTCTCCGAGATATTGACTGATCTCCTGCCATCCTGTCACTCTCTCTGGCTTACAGAGCCTGAGTCATTTATGTGCATTAAGAGATATCTTTGGATGCAGACCTGCTAAATCACAAGGCAGTCTGATGATGAAGTACCTTATCCATTTACACTTGTGCAGAGGAACATCATCCACTTATCTTCAGTGTACTTCTCAAATAAAGCAAGTTGGAGATTTGTTCCTATATCGGCCTTTATGTGAAATTCTCTTTCCCGTCTTGATCATTCTGGCAGCAAGTGCGTTTGACATTAAGTATGCTGCACACTGTGTCTTTGTACATGGTGTCTCTGAGTATTTGGAAAAATCTCAAAGTCAGTGCTAGAAAATAAATGTTTTAACCAAATTTGAGAAGAACAAAACCAAAAGTTACTTATAGGGAAAATGCTCAATTATAATAGAATCCGCACAGTATATTCCACAGTATTTTATTATTTGAGTGAGGCAGTACTATGAGAAAGAAAGAAATCAGTTCTGGGAGTCAGTGGACACAAGTTTTATTCTGTGCCCCTCATAGCTGAAGTGTGACCTTTGGTGAGTAGCAACAGTTCGCTCCAGGATTCTCTCAATTGCAAAATGAAAGAAAGGCCTTGATGATTTCTTAAGTGCCCCAATCTGACTCTAAACTGCAGTGTCCTCAAGACGTTGTTACAATTTTTCCTTTCATGGAATAATCAGAGGTAGAAATGAAACAAAATTTTTCTGTTTCTTCTTTTTTTTTAAAACAAGGGATTAAACCCAGGGGCCCTTAGCTGCTAATCCACATCCCCAGTACTTTTTAAAAAAATTTTTTTGAGACAGGTTTTCCCTAAGATGCTTAGTGTCTCACTAAGTTTTTGAGGCTGGCTTTGAACTTGCAATCTTCCTGCCTCAGCCTCCTGAGCCACTGGGATTATAGATGTGCACCATTACCTCCAGCAAAAGATGGAACTTCTAAGTCATGGTGAAGTTTTGTGTCCTATGATAGGTGCTCCTGTGAGAGAGGTGGTTGGCTGTGAGTTCACCTCTCCAGAAATGTCTGGGTCACACTCCTGATGACTGGAGGCACCAGCAAATAGAGCCATTCAAGTAGACAAGTAGGCAAGTCATTTCTCAGGATGGTTTAAATCCACTAATGACAAACTACTATAATAAAGGGCTTTAGTATGAACTTGGAGATAAATCTGTGCCAGGGCCATGATCCAAGTCAAATATCTGAGTACCCAAGTGTGGTGTCTGATATAGAATCCAGAATATCAAGTCAGCAATGTCTGTCGGTCAGAAGAAGTGGATGCTGAAATGAAAAAGTTACAGTGGTCTAAGGAGCAAATATAAATAAGTGTACTGACTCTCAAGACCTTGGCACAGAATGTACAATAATGAGTTGTTTTGACAACTCCAAAAAATGTTTCTGTCTCTACTCTTTCCTCTGAGTTGGCACCTACTTTACCTTGTATTGATTTGTTCCTCATTTCCCTTGCAACGACATTTGCCTTCTTGCTTACTTTCAATATTATATTCTTTCCACAAAGACTATTTCTGTGCTGCTCTTCTCTTCCTAAATGATTTAGTACATTTTTTTCCTCTCTGCTATTATTCCCCCTTATTCCCCCCTCCATTGAAAAGCTAAAACCAAATGCATAGACTTAACCAGCACAAAGTAAGATCTTGCATTTTCTTAATTATTTTGGAAGTGAAGATAAAGATGGGCCTGGAGCTGTTTGGATAGATTCTTTGGTGATGCAGGATGAATACTACCAGAGGTCCTTCCAACTGTGCTTGGAAGACAGAGTCTCCACATCTACCTGCAGCTGGATTATTGTTCATTGTTCTTCCTCTGTGGCCATGCCACTGTTGCTGACTAACCTCTCTCTACTGCTTCCACCTCTAACTCCAGACACTGAACTCAGTTCAGCTATAACTGAGAGATTGGAGATAAGATGTTTCTCTAAGGGGAGATGCTGAATTCAGCCAACAAAGTTTCAAGAAAAAAGGCCGATATCTCTCTTGCTACTTAGTGCTTAGAACATACATTCTGTTCTAACATTCAAATTCTATCCAGTGTTTTCTGAGTGAGGGTTCCACTCTTTGTCAAGAGCTAAGATGTTTCTCATAGATACTTTCTAGATCACCTCACCTTCATTAAGGTAAGCATTGCTCACATGTGTAAAGTGATTTCTGAATAAATGCATGTGTCCTCTCACACAAAATATGTGTCCTTTTTAGGGATTGCTCATCAGAGTACCATGTTCCTGTTTTGCATTTTTTTGTTCCTCTGGAGGAATGATCATATTTGTTATTTGAAAATTGTATTAGTCCATTTTTTGTTGCTATAACAAAATGTCTGAGTCAGGCTAACTTAATTTAAAAAGGAGTTCATTTAGCTTGCAATCTGGGAGGCCAGAAGTCCAAAGGGCATGGTGTAGATTCTCATATGGGTACCTACCCTCAATGGCTGCATTATCTCCTGGCAGATGGCAATGGTGGGAGTTCCTGCAGGAGAAAGAAATAATATCACTAATCAGGAAGTCAGAGAAAGGCTGTGTGGGGCCAAGTTCAGGCTTTTATAACAATGCCTTCATAAGAATAACCAGGGTCCCACAAGAGAACGGCTTTACTCCTTTCTTTGGGCAGTGTCAACAATGACCTAAGGAGCTCCCATTAAGCCCCACCTCTTAAAGATGCCACACTAAGAACTAAGTCTCAAATAGATTGCCCTTGAGGAACAAACCACATCCAATTATAGCAGAAACTATGATTTTTGAGAATTTGAATTATTTTCTCCTGATTATGACCCTGTCTTAAACTATTACATCAGCAACCTTTATAGAAGGTTAACTCACTATATTTCCTTCAGTATCACAGTTTTAAAATGTGCCCCAATCCAAATCCTATGTTCCATAAATAAGAAAAAGTGAGGCCTAGAAAGGTTTAGTGACTTACATAAGTTTACAGAGCTAATTTGTGAAAGTAGATGGTATCCCAAATTTCCTAATTTTATATTTACCACTAAACAAATGAAAGGATTTGTTAAAGTTACACAACTATTTATGCAAAAATCACATACACCTATTAAGTATGTTTAAATAAATCTTAATGCTGGGAATTCTTTCATATTTGAACCAGTATGATTCTTCCATCAGAATGCAGTAGCCCACCAATGTCACCACGACCTCTTAGAAATGGTAGCTGCAATTTGCACAGCATTTTACATTTATAAAGGACTTTCACAGTCATGATGACATTCTAACCTCACTCTAATCACAGAATGTTGGTTTAAACTAATAGTGTTACTTTGTAGGGGAGGATAGCAGGCTTTCCAGAGTAGAAACCTAGTCATTGCTCAAGACACACAGTTATGTTGAGGTAGACTTTGCTCTTGGTTGGGATCTACTGAAACTAGTAGATGTGTCCATGCTTTCTTAGCTACAATGCTCTGAGAATAAAGAGTTCTAATGCAAGCAAAGGCACAATCTGACTTCATACTTCTGCCCCATCCAGCACATCTGGCTGGGCATACACGTGTGCTTACAAAGGGGTTTTAATAAAATGGTTCCATTAGAGTTGGTCCCCAAATATCTGCCAGTTATGATGATGAATCCTGCAGTGTGGCACCCCATTTCTAAAAATTTAGACTGGATTTAAGCAAAAGCAGCTACGGTTCCTATTCAATTCTTTTTGACAGAAGCATTTAATAACAAAAGGCATCTAAACAAATATTTCTGTTTAAATGTTTATGAATCATTTAAAAATTGCACACAAAGTGTAATAACATTTCCCCTCTTTGGATGACATTTACCTATATTTTCCTATCTTTAAGAAAAATTTTCAATGATTTTTAACCACATTGTATAAATTGGCTTTGCTGCTGAAAGCCAAGACAAAGGCACATGTGGTTCAGGTTCACAATATTTTAGTTCTCTCTTCACTCAGAAGATATCTGGTCTCCCAATAGGGCTGTGCTATAATAGGAAGATATTCTGCTAACTTCTTTTGACGTGTACAAAAAAAAAAAATTAACATTTTTTTTCTAAAAGGAAAGAGAAATGAAGGCAGATTTCAACATACAGATTGATGTTTGTGCTCACGTTAGAGGACACTCAAAATAGGACCACCTGTTTTGAAAAGTAAGGAAAGCTCCCACTCTTTCAGGAGAACCCAGTGCAGAAGGAAGTTCATATTCAATGCATTCAGAACATCAAAAGTACATCATCAAAAGGAGCATTCTCCTAATAATCCCATCCAAATAATCCTATCAGCATGAAGTTTGGGAGCATTGAGAATCACCTGGGAGAGTCACAAAAACAACAATCTACACAAATTAGGATGGCATGGGAAGAAGGAAGAAGAAAATGCCATCTGCCTCATGTGTTGCTAGTCTCTTTCCACCTTTGCCTTTCTGGGGACATCCAGAGGTCCTGGATCCATATGAGGCTGCCACCTTCTCACTCCCACTACATTGCTGCTCTGGCTTTCCTTGTCTCCTGTAGGTACTGCTCCTGAACTTCCTAACTACTTAGTTTGGATGAAACCAAACTTTCAGCAAGCTTATGACTGATAATGGAGTCAACTGATCATTTGCCCCTCCTCTCAGAGTCCCTGTATGATGCAACACTGCAGGCCAGCGCCTTAGCCTGAAGTCATGCCAAGTGGTAAAGCTTTGGACTGGTAGCCTTGTTAACTGTGCTACAGTAGGAAGCTCTGAAAAATAAGGAGAGGTGAGCTCAAGGTCTGGTTCTACCATCAAGTAACTCCCTCCACCTCGGGTAAGTTACTTGACCTGCTTGTGCCTTAGTTTCCCCACCTGATAAATGAAGTATGAAAGAATATTTTGTGAGAGCTCGTTTGAAAAGTGCTTTCAAGATGTTATGTTTCAACAATGCAGCCAGGACTTTCACCTATGTATTTTGTGGAACCAACATTCAGAAAGATGTTCTAAGACAAGGATGAAGGGAAAACAGAAAGACAAACTTCATTCATTAATCATTTCCTGAGTGCTTAATGCGAGTTGGGCATTGTTTTACATATGAGAAATACAGGAGTGAATGAAATGGTCAGTTTTCTGAATTGCTGCTTGCATTACAGGAGTTTAAAACTATTTTGCATCTCATATACATTTATTGTGCATGGCATAAAACAGACATACTAGCCCTAGTAGCATTGCTTTCAAACGTAGTGAGAGAAAATGTCCAAAGCAAATCAGTGTAAGTTAATTTTTGCTTTTATTGCATTAATTTCCATTTCTTTCAAATTCAGACTCATGTTTAACTACTGTCAAATGTACATTTTGCCTTCACAGTTGGTCAGTATTTGTTAAAGGAGTCAGGAAATGCAGATATGCAGACAAAGGAAGTTCTTGTGTGATGGGTCTCCTCAGCCCCTTCCTGAGCAAGGGTGGATGTGATACACCCAGGATGTGGTAAGGCACAGTGAGGCCGCCTGGAGTGTTCCTGCATGCTCTACTGACTCGCCAGCCTGCTTCAACCCCAGCCTAAACAATCTCCAAACTGCTGATTCATGCTCATGATGCAAGCCTAATGACCGTGAACGTGCTCCTATTTTTCTCTTCAGGCACATTTTCTTGGTAACTAGGCAGATGATATGTTAATGCAAATTGGCAGACTTGAACTCAAGCTACAAAAATATGATCTGCCTCATGGAGGGAACAGGGGGCCAAAGAGACTTCAAGGTTGCCCTTTCAACTTGGGTTTCCATTTCTGTTGCAAAATCACCCAGTAAGTGCTCAACAAAAAATGTGGTATTCCCAAGAGACCCCTGATGACCATAAAGATTTTAAAATCACTCTGAACAGTATTTTATTTCTTTTTAAAATAAATTTGCTTTGAATCCTTTTACTAATATACTGCATGAGACTCTGCCGGTTTTTCTCTCCGTGCCAGGGAGTTCTGGATCTGCAGCAGAGTGAATTCAGTGAAGCAGAAATGTCAGAATGTGCCTCTTCTCAAAATCCGTTTTGGCCACAACCTGGCTGCATCTTGCTTCTGAGTCATACAGCAAGGGTTCCTTGGAGGTCACCATATTTCCAGGGGCTCATTTGGAGGTTTAATGTATTGCTGTTGAAATAATGTTTAATCTCTTCTTGTCAGCTGGCTGGATGATACAGTAATACCATCCTGCGTTGTCACACGGTGATTAAAGTACAAGAGCAGAGCAAGCCCTGCTTTCGCAGACCTCTCGCAGGAAAGCACAGAAGATTCTGCAGGAAGAACTAGCCTTCTGCAACATACAGATATTCCCAGGAAGACTATTCAGAAGTCGTTTTATTTGTGCCTGAGATTTCATGGCCCTGCTGAGTGGGATGCCAAGCCTTGGCCAACTCCTGTTTTATAAAGGTTCTCTTCTGTCTGACTCACACTCTCAAATTTTCTGACCAGAGACGGGATTTACTGTAAAGTGACTCATCTGGAATGAACCAATCAAAGTTCTACAAGAAAATTCAGCTCAGATATGGAGTTGTCATTTCTATTCTGGAATGGCCTTTTTCTTTATTATCAGGAAGATCATCAGCCAGGTGGGTCTGGGTGAGTCTGTTAAGATGCTAACATTAATAAATCACTTTGAGTAATTTCATGCCCAAGCCGCAAGCTGCTTTTGATAAAAAGGAAGATGTTTGGTTTCAATGGAAAAGGTCACAGTCAATCTGCTAAGCTGATTTTAAAAGTGATATGCTGATAAGCATAGAAAAGGGAAAAGAAAGTCTTTACCAAGAAGAATGAAAATGAGGATTTTATTTTTCCTTACAGAAGAGAAAGACTCAAATTGAAGTCCTGAGAAAGAGGTCATTTTGAGATACAGAGAATCAAAGCTTGGCTATGATACATTCAGGGTTTTATAAATTGCTTTTAACTAGTTGCTTCCTAAATCAGTTTAGGGCCTAGAATAATCCTGAGTCAGTTATTTTTTAAAATAAAAATTCTAGAAATAAGAATTTTATTTGCTCTTCTGTGCTTGGGAAAATCAACCTCATTTAGGTCTAAACAACTAAATTTCTAGTATATCTTTTTAAGTAATACAGAGCCAACAATCAAAGCCACAGACCCTCACGCTGTAGTAACAGTCCTCAGGTTAGCTGAGGAGCTCTTCTTGAATGATGGGAGCAGATGGAAGGAGCCACCTAATCCATTCTGTCCCCAAGGTTGTCACTGTGCAGCACGACAGGCAGTATCTAAAGACCCATTACCATAAACCCTAGCCCACAAAAGGCTCCATGGCCCTTAGTCCCAGTGAGAATGAGCCTTGCATTCAGGCTCTTGTGGAAGTTTCCAGGTAGGAAGTTTAAATAAAGGAAGTGAAATGAGAATGACTACCCCCAATGTGCAGGAGAGGAAAGTGAGACTTGGAGCAAGTCAAACTTCTTTACATCCCCCAAATCAAGGCATGAACTAGAATCCATGTATTTGTTCCCTCGTGCCTTAAGTTGGATATCCATTGATCATGCCACTTCCTTCTAGGAAGGGAAAAGAAGGAATAGAAGGCTGGATGATCAAGCACAAATGCTGAATTCTGGATAAACAGAAATCCAGTAGTAACAATTACACCATAATTTGTTATTTGAAAACTGGATGGTAGACATGGGTTCCAAGGAAGATCCAAGGAACAATTTCCACTTGATAATATTTGAGCCAGAGCAAAGATTTTGAACAAAATTCTGAAAAGTTGACCCTGACATGTATTTCCTTCTAATAAATAATTGGGTTAGGAAAGTAAGTAAATCGTCTGTTCTTTCCCACAGAAGAAAGAGCTAATCGGTTTTTCACAAGTACTCATCATATCCCAAGTGGCTCTGCAGAAGCAAATGATCAACACTGAAATGTTCAGAATAGCCCATCTATCATGCACACATACACACACACACACACACACACACACAATCTAATGTGTGAAAAACACCTTGGATGAAGAGCATGTTTATTGTCAGGTGGAATATGTAAGAAGAGAAAGAATAATGCAGGCAAAGATTAGGAAATTATGAAAGAGATGGAGATCAGAACTCAGGGCAGACCTAGCCTTGGCCTGCAGGTGCTGACCTAGATCTCTGACGGTGAGCTCCACAGTGAGTGCCTGTAATCCTGTGTCTAGCTCCAGGAAATGTATGTTCCCTAGTAGGCTCTTGTTCCCCTGAAAGTACTGGAGCCGTAGCCCTACTGCAACTCCCAGTCCCAGACCAAGGTTTTAAAGGAAAACTAACTGCAGAAACATAACAACTGAGACCATCAGCTTAGCAAAGATTACTTAAGTGTAATTGTGGACAAGAGATGAGGGAAAGAACAGTACTTAATCAACACTCAATACTTTTATTGAGCAAGCATTATTTGCCAGCTCTCATACCAGGAACTGTTTATCTGTTTTCTCATTGAATGTTCTTAACAACTATTTGAGATGTGGACCTATCCCATTTTACTAGACACTGAGAATCAAACAGGTTCAGTTACTTCTTCAATGTTGGATTTCAGTCAAAGTTAGTCCTAATTCTTCATGTTCTTTACATCATTTTAAATAAAAATGTAAGTGGGATTTATGCACACATAGTACCTAAGTATTTCAAAAAACATGCCAAATTATTAATTTATTTATTCTTTATACAATGATGGCAGCTTATCACAGGTCAGAACTTACTGAGGCAAAATTTTCTAGCAGTGCATCTGTAATTTTGAATACATTGACATATAGAAGTCATTCTCAGTGACAAGAGTCCAGAAAGAGAAACACATCAGAATTGTCTGAGTGACCTGTTACATCCATCCCATCTCCAACTTACTTCACATTTGTTAGTTGGTGTTATTGGGAAACTGCTTATTAATTAGGAGTGCTGGATTAGAGGAAAAGGACAATGTTGTGATACCACTTAGTAAACTTTTGTGCAAGTGAAGGTTTTCATGCTTATTCATTATCCTTTCTTTCTATTAAAGGAATTTCTAGCTAATCTTTTTTCAAATTATTAGGTTATCATCTGTTTTGGTAGTTCACTTTCAACTTTTGCTTCCCACACTTTTACATATACCTGATATTACCACCACAATATGAACAATTTACATCTTTCTCTTATGCACTGACATACTCTGCACAGAAACACACACACACACACACACACACACACACACACACGAGAGCTTTATTAATGTAATGACTGCTGATCAGCTTAAAATAAATTGTTTCATTTGAAAATAGCAAAATCCTAAGGATGGTATAGGAATTGATGTCAATTAATCAGACTTTTTTTTTTTTGGAACCAGGAATTGAACTCAGGAGCACTCGGCCACTGAACCACATCCCCAGCCCTATTTTGTATTTTATTTAGAGACAGAGTCTCACTGAGTTGCTTAGCACCTTGCCCTTGCTGATGCTGGCTTTGAATTCACGATCCTCGTGCCTCAGTCTCCCGAGTCGCTGGGATTGCAGGCATGAGCCACCACACCTGGCTCAGATTTTTTTTCATCTATTTAATACTGTAGTCAACATCTCTTTATATGGAGATGTTGCATACATCTGCAATATACAAAGCTGTTGATTTTACCTACTAGAATCTACTCTACTCTCTTGTTGTGCTATCATTTGCGCATATTGGAGAAACATCTTTTAGAATAAGGATGCACTGAACTATAGTAAATGCTTTCAGAAATATTGCAATAATTGTTATTTTGGCCATGAATGTCTCTAAATTTGTTGAAGATAAAGCATGCTTTCCTCTCAATTGACACTTTATAGGACTATACCAAATTACTGATAATTTTTTATTAACTGCTGTCACAATTAGTAACAATTTTTGGTAATAATTTCTATCACTACAACTTATCTTATAGCTAAGGTTTGGATCCATAATGTCCCCCAAAGCTCATGAGATAAGCAGTGCATCAATGTTGAGAGGTGGAATGATTAGATCATGAAAGTGCTGACTTCACTAGTGGATTAATCCATTTAATGGATTAATAATTTGAATGGACTATTGAGAGGTAGTAATTGTAGGCAGGCTTGCATGGCAGGAGGAAGTAAGTCATTAGGGGTGTGACCTCAGGGTATGTCAGTCCCTGGCCTTTTCCTCTCTCTCTCTCTCTCTCTCTTTCTCTCTCTCTGCTTCCTGGCTGCCATGAGTTGAGCAGTTATCCTCCACCAAGTCCTTCTGCCATGATGTTTTTGCCTTGGAGCTGGATGACCATACACTGAATCCTCTGGAAACCATGAGCCAAGACAAATCTTTCTTCCTCTAAGTTTGTTCTTATCAGGTATTTTGGTCACAGTGACAAAAAGCTGACTAACACACTTGTTATGTAGGCTAAAATCTGGGCTTTAAAGAAAACTGGATTTCCTAAGCTTTAAGGAAAGCATTAACTAGACATATAGAAATGGGCCCTGTAGACTCTAAACACCTTAGTGATACCACTCTAGGGAATTCATAGTAAAACTGAAATTTGCAAGTGAATCTATAGCAATATCCTAGGCTATACTGTTCAGAACACCAGAGAAATGAGAATTCACATGGAACTGGAATCTTAAGTCCTGCACCCCAATCTTATTTTCCAAGTCTTGGAAGCACAGGTAAAATTCATTATTTGATGTCTCTAAGTTCCTTTTATTTCATCTGTGCAATAGAGAAAATATTGGCTCTGCCTTCATCTCACTGAAATATTGTAAAGATCAAATGATCTAAAGTTTATAAAAATATTTTGAGACACTGTGAAATTATATTTTAATAGAAATTGTTAGTTCTGAAACAATGTTTCAGAAAGTGTAAAATGCTATATTGATATAATATAAAGTATTCATTTTGCTATTAGAACTCAATATTTTACCTTTGATTTTATAATTCTGTTTAAGGCTTATTTAATATTATACAATTGTTCATAATAAACAATCCACAAGATTAAAAGGACAGAAAATGCAATATAAAGGCAAGAATACAAGAGTGATCTCAGCTGAACTTGAATTCACTTACAAAATTTATGGCCATGTTGCTTTTCTATACCTATTACTTCATATGTAAAGCATATGTATCAATATTGACCTATATGAAGGAAATAGTATAGTATAGTATAAAAGCACTTAGCCCCATGCTTAGTACATGGAGTCAATTGATGAGTATTATTCCTGTTAAAATAGTCTGTTTTCCCCCACTAACCACAGTTATAAATGTCTATATGGTTTGAGAACTATACCAAATTCTGCTAGTTTTGTAGTCTCCTCATTAATTTTCTTCTTTCCTCATCCCCTTCTAAAAGCAAAGGATTTGCAACTGCCATGTTTTCATGAAATATTCTTGATTGCGTGATTTTTACGATAGTATGACTTATTGTCTATACTAGAGGTTCTATCCCAATGAGACATCTGAACTGCAAGTCTGTTTTGAAAGATGAAGCCAGGGGAGGGTCATGTTTACCCAGACAGAAGTTTACCAAGGTGATTCTTTTCAAGGTTGTAGCCTTCCTTCTGTATTTTATATTTTCTTTTGCTTGAAGTGAGTGTTTTGAAAACATTATCCCACCTGCAGGAATCTGGTAATTGGGAATGTGAAGTCCTATCCGTGAAACAAAACACTGCTTCAGAGAATCTGATTTACCATTGTGACTTTAGTTCATTTTTAATAAAGAATTTCATGGCTCATCAAGGGCTGAGCTAGTCCATTGTGTCTTTTTATTCATTTCAGAAAGTGCTGTGCTATTATTGCATGTGTGCTTTTGAAAAAAATCAACGTGGTTTAAAGGGAGGGGAATGACACTCTGTTCTCTTTCCTTGCCTTCTTTCCAAGTTCACTGGCTGTGTCCTAAAAGTCCCTCACAATTTTACCAATTCCTTCCTGCAGCCCATATTAATGAGTGTCATAGCTTAGCAACAATCATCATTTCATATTAAATTTACAGTTAAGCTAATGTGGTGGAATGATCTCCATGTCAGAATCTCTTAATTTCTTTTCCTTTCCTTCACACAACTGCCGACCAGAACCAAATGCTCGAAGATCTTCTTACATAACTAAAGGGAGGTGAGCGTTTCCCTGTTTCTCTTTCTCTCTCACCCTTATTTTCCGTCTCCCACTATATTTATAGAACTAGCTTTAATTATAATTTACCAGTGTGTTGGGAGCATATCAGTGATTCTCCAGATGGCTCAACCGCCCATGAGAGTAGATTTCTTTTCATATTTGATCTCAGAATAGCCAATATGCTCCTAGGAAGAACTCACTAAGCAGTTGACCCTCTATTTGCAATTAGTGTCCTTTTACCTGCTTCTGACGATGAATGCTAATATTCCTTAACATTATCTGTGCCCCACACATTTTGGTATATATTCTCCTTTTAGATTTTCCTGTGCATTTAATCTGTGGATCAGTAGGAGGGAAACTTCTAATTAAAAAATAATTATTTTATTAAAGGAACTTTTCTTCCAGAATGTTACAGCTTCTGAAATAAAGGTTTTGAACTTCATGTTGAATGGTACCAGATATTTATTCTAAAAGCAAAGAAAAAGAGTGCCTATAAATAAAAGAAAGATGAAAGAGAGGATGGAAACGTGTTTAGCATGTTCTTCTATAACCTTTAATCACATTCTCTGCCAAACTATTTAGAATGAAGTTATATAAGACCAGTTTGGTTGCTAACCAAGTACTGGTACAATCCGTGCAGGTTCTTCTTTTCTGTAATTCCAAAATAATGTAAATTAAGAGATTCAAAGTGTTTCCAAGACCTGTAAATAAAGCAGTAATGAGGAAATATTCAGTATAAGTGAAAATTTGTATCTCTATAACTATATATATAACATCTAATATCCATATAGAAATTGTATAAATGTTTTATTTATATCTGTATGATATATATATATATATAGAGAGAGAGAGAGAGAGAGAGACATGTGAGCATTTTTATAATATAAAGAGCAAAAGGAGCAGCATATGATAAAGAAGTCCCATTCCATTGGGTTCTTTAATATAAAACCAATTAAATACTACAGCATAATTTTCATGGCAAGTGACATATTCTTTCTAAACTTGTTTGAATTGCCAAAACATTTTTATTGGGACAAGTTGGGACTAAGAAAATAAAACCACTGATAAAATTCTAACAAAATTTAAGAATCTTAGAATGCTTATATTCACAAATAATGAAACATAAAAGTTTTAGCTTTCACTGCCTATTCTGAATGTTCACTTTTTAACTCATCTATTCACTTGACATAGTTCTGTGCACATACATTGGGAATGAGAGAATGATAGGAAGGAGAAAAGTAAAAGAGTTAAGAAAATTTCAGCAATTTGTCAATTATGGTGGTTACCTTGGTTTCTCTGCAGTATAGGAAGAGGGTCACAACGAACATAGATGGGAGACGGACACAGACAACTTTGTCAAACTTTGGAATATGGATTTTGTCCTTATCTACAGGTAAGGAGGAAAACTGATCACTTTGAAAAGGTTTATGTTATCAGATTTCCTTAGATATTTACAAAGACAGCAAAGTGAAAGGTGTCAGAGGAGGGTGTGAAGCTACAGACATAATGCATCAGGGTACTAGTGCCATGAAAAGATGAGTGAAGAAGAATATGAACCAAGCCTGAATCCAAGTGTGGTATGGGAGAACAATTTACAGGACTTTGTAACTATTAGACATTAGGGTTGAAGGAAAGGTATAAATTGAGGGTAACTACTGACTTTTTCACATGAACAGCTCAATAAATTTTTTAAATGAACAATGCAAAAGGTAAGGTATGCTTGTGGAAGGTAATTAAGTTTTGGACATGCAAAATATCTGAGACATTTCAAGTTGAGACACATAAGCCTGGAGCCCAGGAGAGAGGCTTGAGCTGGATGAAAAGATTTGTCGTGGTTGGGGGTCATCATCATAGGTGCCTGTGGAAACCCAGAGAGTAATGCATTTGCCCAGAGAAAGCACGTTAGGAGAAAAAGACCCAGTATCAGAGCCCTGGAGAACACACTCAAATCATCATTTGAAGAAAAGAAATTAGCAAAGGAGAATTGCTAAACAGGAAGGAGGACGATCAGGGGAGAGTCATGATTCAGAAAGGATGGTAAAAAATAATTTCAAAATTAAATAAGATGAGTACTGAATGATACCATTGTCTTTAGCCATAATTATGTCTTTGGTAAACTTTGCCAGCGAAAATTAATATGGTAGATTGCAGAGGCTATGACCAGTTAAATTTAATATGCATTAATTTTATCAATGGATCATGCCATCAATTTCAAAACTTACATGGAAATAACTTTTTCTAAAGAACAAGTTTGTTTAAAAATGAAAACGTGCATGTACTACACATAAAAATTGATCCAGAAATTATATTATGTAAAAGAAAATCTCAAGTTAAGAAAATCTTATTATAATAATTGTATTTTGGGAAAATGGACCCCTACTTTTGGTTTTTCTGAAGCAGCCGATACTGGATTAGCCATTCCTCTTGTTTACAGCTAGAAAGTTAGACAAAACATACAATATTTTCAGGCACTGGACAATATACAGCATGGGAACTGATCTCTGAAAGAAAGAAAACAAGCATATGAGTTCTATGATTGCCAAGACTTTCTGTCAAAGGAAGAGGCAGGAGGAGAAATTCAAGCAAAGTGCAGAAATCTCACTAATCAGAGCTTGGAATGGTTGCGGTGTATGAAATAGCAGGACTGAGTAAGGGAGAGAAGGGAGTGGAAAAACCTCCAAAAATCCATAGGACCACCATATTTGGGTCTTGGGTGAAATAGAGTTGTCCATGCTAAGGGGCACTTCACAAGATTAAGGTGAACTACCAAGGAACTACAAATTCAGCAACATTAGAGCCAGAGTTTGTTCAAGTTACAACCAGCCAGAGTAAAGAGACCTTGATGCATACTCTGCATATTCAACAGAGATCATAGAAAAGCCATGACCAGGGACGGGCCTAACTACCCTGGAGAGTAAAAGATATCCTCAACACACTCTAACTAAATTTAAAAACAACTGCTAAAAAGATCAAGCTGATTCCAAAGTAAGTTGCTTTCTGACCAAAAACAAACCCAATATTATTGAGAGGAAAACAAAAAACCCTAGAGAGTTAATGGTTATGATTTGGATATGAGGTGTCTCTGTAAAGCTCACTATTAGATTATGAGAGCTATAACTTAATTTAGTGGTTTAATAATTGAAAAGAACTATAGAACTGTAGAATAACTACAGTCAGGTGGGATGTCATTGAAGGAACATACAATATTTGGGGGCAAGCCTTTGGGATTTTTATTTTGTCCCTGGCACTCAGCTTTTTTCTCTAATATCCATTTTCCATGAACTGAGCAGCTTTCCTCCACCACACCCTTCCACCATGATATTATGCTTTACCTCAGGCCCAGAGCAATGGAGTTAGCTGATCATGGACTGAAACTCTGAAACTATTAGCTCAAAATAGCTTTTCCTCCTCTAAGTTGTTCTTGTCAGTGTTTTGGTCAAAGTGACAGAAAACTGACTAACACAGAAATTGGCACTGAGAAGTTGGGTCTTTGCTGTGACTAACCTGACCATGTGGGTCAGAACCCTTTGGAACTGGTTTGCAGAAAAAGTTTGGAAATAAATTTGAGCTGCAGGGTAGAAAAGCCTTATAATGTTGTAAGCAGTGCTTAAAGGGTGATTCTGGTGTTAGCTCAGAAGACCAGAATACCACTAGACATGTGGACAGGTTATTAGGTCATACTTAGATTATGACAGCTATAACATAATCAGTGGATTAATTCATTTGTTGGATTAATTATTTGAAAGAACTATTGAACTGAGAGATAACTGTAGTTAGTTGGGCCGTGGTTGGAGAAAGAGATCATAGGGGTATACCTTTTGGGGGGCACCTTGCTCTTCCATATTTTCTCTCTTGTTCTCTCTCTCTCTCTCTCTCTCTCTCTCTCTCTCTCTCTCTCTCATTTCCATGAGCCTAGCAGTTTTATTCTGCCTCATCCTTTTGCTATGATGTTCTGTTCCTCTAAGACCCAGAGCAATGGAGTCAGCTGACCACGAACTGAACCTCTGAAACCATTAGCTCAAAATAAACCTTTCCTCCTTCAAATTGTTTTTGTCAGGAATCTTGCCCACAGAAACAAAAAGCCAGCTAACACTGTCAACAATGATAAACTTAAAATGTCTAGCATCCAATAAAAGTTTACTAAATACACAAAGTAATGGGAGAATAAGATCCAAAACTATAAAAAAAAAAATCAGAAGCTATAGGCTGAATAACACGTATCTGAATTGCTTGGGACCGGAAGTATTTCAGATTCCAAAGCTGATTTGATTCACAGATATTTGTGCAGAGTTAGGGCATCACTAATCTGAAAATCCAGAATCCAAATGCTCTGAAATCTGAAACAATGGTGCTAAAAGTTTTGGTGTCAGAGATTTTTAGATTAGTAATGTTTACCCACAATTTCAAGGACTTAAGAGAAATCATTTGAAGATGAGAAGATAAAATGAACTTATAAAAAAAGGACTAAATTCAATTTCTAATGCTAAAAAATGCAATGTATTAAATTAAAAATTTTACTGAATAAGTTTAAAAGTAGATTAGATGCTACAGAAAAAAAATCGGTGAATTTAAAAGCAGGAAATAGACTCAAAACAGAAACAGAGAATATAGATTTATATAAATAAATTCAATCTTTTAGTTGGAATAGACAAATTCCTTGAAAAACACTAATCCACCAAAGCTAAAAAAATCAAAAAAGCAAATCTAAACATCCATGGACCTATTAATGAAATTTAAAATCCCCCTCATGCACAAATCCAGGTACAGATTTTACAAAACTTTATCAAATGTTTAAATAAAAATAATCCTACTGTACATAGTTTTTTAAACAAAACAGTCATAGGGAGCACTGCTCAATAATTATAAGATGGTGAAAATCATTCTATCCAGAATTTACATGAGTTTATGGAAGGGAGAAACTTCTTTAGGATATTATAGACTTATCAAGAATCTGAGGGTTCCACTCGTATTTAAAGGATTTCAATAAAAGGATATAATCATTCTAATTTGCAGAATGACATGGAATGAAAGGAATCAAGGAATTTTTATTTCATGAACTGTAACATCAGAATCATTTCAAAGACTTTTAGGATTTGGTTTAGACTTAAAAAAAAAAAAAATAGATGACTAGAAAACCTTCACTTCCAAATGAGGATATATGGATTTTTTTCCAAAAACAGTTGAAGAGTCAATGAAAGTTTCTGAGCAGGGAAAAGTCACAATGAAATACAAATTTTGGAATCTGATGTGACAAAAGCTATTAGTATTGGAGGGAAGAAAATTCTGTGACAAAGAAAACAGGGAAATCGTGTAATAGCCTGGTATGGGTCTTGGGAATGGAAAGGACGTCTCTGAAGATCCAGAACGCCGCAGCCCCAAATTTAGCCCCAAATTTTTTCTCTAAGTTTTAATTAAAAATACATAAGATAATTCAGATTGTAATTTGTGACCTCAGAACAAACATTGTTGGTGGTGAAATTTTATTTGAAGACCTTTCCTAACTGAGAAGATAAATATTACTTCAATTTATGCCTTGCTCTTCATCTAAAATAACACTGAAATTTAGTCCTAAATACCTGTTTATGACAACTACACTAAGAGCCATGAAGTCCTCTCCCACAAGTTTTAAAATGACTAGACTTAAGTAAATTTATAATGGGAAGCAACTGATCTACATATGTTGTGTATTTATGGGATTTTTGATTAATTTTAGGAAGATGGATTTACCTACTGGATTTGCAAATGATCGATGCTGATAAAGACAGATATATTTGATATTATCCATAGCTTTATTCATTTGCTTTTAAAATGAAATCTAACTATGCATTTTTTTCTCTCCTCAGTTAACCAGGGTCCATGTGTACATATCTCTGAGGTAACATATAAATCCTCTGTATTTCTCTGACAAACACTGTCCAGGCACTAAAGCAGACAAGAATTTCATGTTATGATCGTGCAACAACAAACAAACCACAGTGGCAAAAGCAGTCATTAACATTGTGAATTTGTTACCACAATTGGTATAAAATAATTTTCATGAGAACCGGTCTAAAGACTATTTCCTCCAGTCTTCTTTAAACCAAAATGCCTTAAGATATGAAGAGCTAAGAAATGCAGGATTATTATGAGGACTTTGAGAGTATGATTTATTCTTCTAGCTAAATATAGAACATATTGGCCTATCCCTTCATTCATTTGCTCTACAAGCAGGTGCTGAGCTTTTCTCTCTCTTGGGGACCACAGGAGTTTGGAGTGAGTGAGATCCAGGGGCTGCCAGAGAGGGAAGAAGGCCACACACTCATATGACTCCAGGAAATTACCAAGGTAATAGTGTAAGCAAAAGCTCCTCACCTAGTACTTCATGGCTTAAAATCAATTTTCAAAAATGATGGAAATAAAAGAATGCCTAAAATCCCTAAAGTTTTGGTTTTACCATTCATATTAAGTTCTATAGCTTCATTCTTTGGGATAGAATTTTAAATGTTGCCTTGGCCTGATAAAGCATAGTCTCCTTAAGAAGTCACTTTCCACAGTCCACACTTACCAACCGACACTGTGACGAGAGCTGCCCCTTCCCTAAAAATGTCCACGGTGGAAGGGTGGGGCATTTCCTATTTGCATTTTGTTTCACAATTTACAAGGAGAATTTTTTTTTTAACCCATATGATCTTCGCAACAGCCTGTGAGTTAGGCAGGCAGGTGAATCTTCTATTTTTCTAGACATCAACTAGGGGACTAATGCCTCATGTTTCTCTCACTGGTAAGTGGTAAAATCAAGACATGCAATTCTAAGTGTGTGCCTGTGTGTGAGTGTGTATGCATGTATCATAGGAAATGGGGTAATGTAAATATGTTCCCTTGCAATTTCTCTGTCCCACATAATTTATTGTAATGGAATACTGAGTTTAGAAAAACATTGGTTTGCATTTTCAGTATAGTAGGTCTTATAGTTACATGGGGTCAATTATATGCCAAGCACTTTTCTTGCCACATTACATGTATTAAATAAGTTAATCATCAAGACAATCATAGAAAACTAGGTTTCTTAGCATCCCCATTTTTTAAAAAAAGAATTTTTAGTTGCCAATGAACCTTTATTTTATTTATTTATTTTTATGTGGTGCTCAGGATGGATCCCAGGGTCTCACACATACTAGGCAAATGCTCTACCATTGAGCCACAACCCCAGTCCTATCATCCCCATTTTATATATGAGAAAACCCACTTTAGGTATGAAGCACAGAAAAGGAAAATAACTTGGCCAAGGTAATACAATTAGAATAAATCAGAAAGTTAATCTGAGGCAACCTGGCTCCAGAGCTAACTCCACAATACAATGACATTTAATAAAGAAAGATACTCATTAGTCAGGTATAATGTCTGATAGAGATTCTAGTGGTTACATTTTAAGGTAAATATTAGCATATATAAATGTTATATACAATGTATATTTCAAACCATTGCCTGTAACATTTTGGCATGAATTGTTTAGCTGGATTAACCAGTTACTATTTGCCATTTACAGATAGCTATGAGGATTGGATCAATGGAAAGCAACATTTGGGGAGGATGAATGTTGAATGATCAAAAGCATGGAAAACCTTCCAGAAGGTTAGGGCTATTTATAGGTTGGTATAGAGGAGCACATGAAGCCAAAGGAGTGCTAAGGTCATTTGATGCTTGTCTTGGGCAGAAGAGGGCATAAAAATCTCAAGAGGAAGAGTCAATGGTCCAAAGGACTTTCCAGAAGATATTTTCAGTCTGGGAAGGTAGGTAGACATGTCATACCATCTTACTATGGTGAGGTATGTGTTCCACTAGAGATGTGTCACAACTCAGAGAAAGTTAGGGAAAACGCTGACTGACTTCCAGAGGTGGAGAAAGAAATCAGGGAAAAGACGTGTTTCAAGAAGCAACTCCTAAAGCAAGGGCAGAAGATTACCAGGCAGAACAGGAATTATGGCAGGTCCTTACGGAAATGTTTTGACTTCTGGAACATTCAAAAGGGCATTAAAAGGACAGAATGCTTTAAGTATTTTAAATAAGGGATAGAACATTTTGCTATTTAAGATAATGTATTTCAAGATGAGATAGTATAATGAAGTGTCAAAATTGCTAATAATAGAATAGTTTCTGTCTTGAATTTGAATAGATAACAAACCAACCTGAAGACAGCAAGTATCATGAAAAATAGGGAAGTGGGGGTGGGAGAGTAGCAGTTGATGGGTTTCTATTATATCCTAGTTATCTGCTTATCTCCTTTCATCGAATTTTCAAAACAAACCTGTCAGGTATTATGCCCATTTCAGCGAGAAAATAGAAGTCCAGAGAAGTATATTCCACCAGTAAGTGGAGACCTAGTCTCCCAATCCAGACTGATCCATGTGATTTTGAAACCCATGCTCTTTTTTAGGATACCATTTGTTCCATTCACCCTGACCTTTCCAGTCTAAACTCCTCAGGAAATACAGATATGAGCGTTCCATCAAGGGACTAAAAAAGCCTCTTACAGCAATTCCCAGCAAACTGCTGCTCAGGGTTGGCTAGCAGAACCTTTTGGGGGAAAGATCAGAGGAATCACCAAATCTCCCTTGCTCCTCCTGCATTTCTTTTTTGCATGAGGCAAGGTGTTTCTTTTGTTGCCGTATATCTTAGAGTTCTAGAGATCTGCTGGGGTCAGGAGGACCACAGAGGACCAAGGAAAGAGGAATATCTATGACTTGACTATACATAACCAGGCTTTAAAGAAAGGAAAAAAGATCAAATACCTACCAACAGGTCCCACCTCTCAACACTGTCACATTGAGGAATGAATTGAGTTCATGCACGTGAACTTAGAGGGACATACTCAAAACCATTGCAGAGTCCTACCCAGCTGGAATATCCATGATGAGGAGAAAGGTATGTTCAGGAACTAGTAGTGAATAGAGATCCAGGAAGATGTTAAATGTCAAGGAAGTTCATGAGAAAGATGCTAACTCCTGGTCAAGGGTGAACTGTTGTTACCTTTTCTCTGGACTCTCTTAACTCTCCTTTCTCCAGTACTCCTTTCACCCTCTTCCTCTCAGGACCATGGTACTGCCATGAAATCTTCAACATCTTCCTTAAGTTAGTGGGATGGTACTTGTCTCTCAGGCAGACATTATGCTCTTAAATTATGCTCTTAAAAGGTGGCCCGACTTCCCTTTCAAACCTAGTCTTCTACTTTGAATATAAGGCCCCTCCACTACATGAAAATGACATATTCCATTCCTAAATACATTCTGTTCTTTCTCACCTTCTGATCCATGTGTTAATTCTGCCCAAACTCCCCTTTTCTTTATATTCCACCCTCTTGCCTTCTGTGAACCTTCTATACTATATGGAGCACGTAAGAATTGTATAGATCTTACGTTGAAGTTATATCTCTATGTCTTATCTCCTTTGCATTTCTAAATTCTAGGAGGGCAATAAAATATCTGCATAGACCACATTCCAAGATGCAATTAGTTATATGCAATAGGCAGTCAACATATAACTGGTAAGTAAAGATAATAAAAGGAATAAGACTATATTTTAAGGAAATCTGAAAGTATCATTTGCCAGCATCTAGGCCAATGCTTTCATTTTAGAGAGGAGGAAACTGAATTCCAAAGAAGTTAACAATCTTGATTTACATAATAACTGGTTGAGACAGGGCCAGGAGTAACAGCAACAACTAACATAATTTGACTGTCTGCCATGTACCAGACATAGCTCTAAGACAATTTATTTGCCCTTCAACAATCCTATGAAGTAGCTCATTTGGAAAAAAAAAAAAGTTACACAGAATGAATAATTCACACCAAGGGACGTAGTAAATAGAGGAATAAAGATTTAAGCATACTCAGTCTGATGCCAGAGTCCCCATTCATAATCATGACCCATTCATTGGACCTTCTATTAGCTAGTCCACATGTTAAACCATGTGATCTTCAATTTGTTAGCTTAGTAGTTTCATTTATTTATAAGTGAGGAGACGTAAAATATTAGCTGACCACAAGTTCTTGCTATAAAATAAAAATTTTGAAAAGTCATATACAGATAGGCAATCACTAATATCACTAACAAATCTAAAAAATTAGGTTGTTCAAGATAATAAGTGATTCTACATGAGAAATGAAGTGTAGATCCTTCTTCAATTTGCTCTTCAGTCTTCTTTACAGCTGTAATAAACAGCTTTATCCCTATATCCCTATGCTAAGACATGGCTACTCTGAGTCCACCTTCTCTTTGATTTTTATTGTCATATGCTTGAAAGAAAAAATATACTATACAATACTGATAGTATGCATGCAGGTCTTGGGATTTATGTGGTGGTTGTTGATAGTTAAGTTGACAACAATATCTCAATTCTAAACCCTCTCCATATGTGAGTAAGATTATTTTCTAGAGCTTCATAAACTAAAGCTTGTCTCAAGGAAGAGATTTTGAATTGCTTTATGCATAGTTTTCCCTACTAATTAAATTCCAGTTTATAATTTATGATAGGGTTCCTTTTTCTCATTCACTGTCTTTCTGTATGAGTTATCTTGAGATTAGAATTTTGAAAATTCCTCAAGGAACTGTAAACCCTGACTTTCCTGTTAATTATAAGAGGAAGTGAAAAAGCAATTAAGCAGCATTTCAGTCTTCTCCATAGTCACATATTTGCATCTAAAAATCCATGGTCTCTGAGTTCAGCTTATTCAGGCCCCTGCTTATTGGGAGCACACTCCACACCCATGGATAGCAGAATCTGCTTCCCCAGCACAGCCCAACAGAGCCTCCCAAAATACAGATGTGCTGGTGTTTCTGCTGCTTTGAGCCCTTTTGTGCTTTCTGATTGACCTGTGTCACAGTCTTGACTGTGACTTACACCTTCCTGTCTTGAGCCCTTCTTAGCCTCCGTTCTCTTTTCTCACCTCCTCAGGTTCTAGCAGTCAACCTGCCACCTCACTGCAATTTTTTGTCACTAAAAATCTAAAGAACAAATCTAATGCTTTTTTCACGGACCATCTCCCAAACATTTAAATAGAATTCATGTGTATCAATGAAATGTTCTATTTTCTAAGATAAATGCACCTTAATTTTTCTGATTCTGGTGGTTTGTTAATAATTATGACCTAATGTATTCACGTCTTCTATAAAACCTGACAAAAATGGATATGAATTTTTATATGTTCTGTTCTATCCAGAGAACTGTGAATTTTCATGTTCTGGGCACACACCTGCACTGTGCAAGACATTTCATAAGCCTTTTCTCGTCCACATCGGTATGTTGCACTGGCCACCTGAAATCTTACACTGATTTCACTAAGTTAAAGCTCCCCAAACCTACACTGCATTTAATATTTCAAAGGCAGACATAGTCATTTATATTCATTTCTGTTGAATTGCATCTCATTAATTTTTGACTCATCATTTCAAGCTGTTGAAAATACTCATCTTTCAGAATGCTATGTTTGTATAATTTGAAATTAGATAAATGGGCTGTCGTTGCTTTCATTCACACTATTGACAACAAGGTTGAAAAGGACAGGGCCAAATATTGCATTTGAGGGCAGCTGCCCTATGGCTGTTATCAAAGTCCTGTTTCTCCATCTCATTCTTTAAGAAATTTAGAGACATTAACAAGTATGCTGTAGTTGAGAGTATCAAAATAATATTATATATTCTTGATAAATTCATTTTGGTTCTTTGTGATCTGAAAAACATTCTTGTGGGAGTACATTAAGCACTGAACTCGTTATTTATGGTCCTTTGAATTGATCTTTTTTTTCTCACTTGGCATACTTAGAAAAGCAGAATGTCTTATATTTTCCACAAGTTTTTGAAGATATATAATAATTCAACAGTTATATTAGTAATTTCTTCATTATGAGATAAATAGGCTACACCCACTTCCTAACCAAAATTGGCATGTGATTTTTTTTTTTCCCTTAAAAACAGGGACTCTACCCTTCCTAACATGAACATCATTCCTCTTGAAAGAGAAAAGAGAAATAAAACAGGAATTTGATATATCAAATATGGATCAGTTTTAATTCAAATTAATCCATGTTTTCCAAAATTAAACTAAATTAGAGCTGAAAAATGCTCAAAATTATTGTGCAGAAAATTATTTTGCTCACTCAGTCCCCTCCTGTGGAATTTCAGAAAGCTATACCATGTCTTTCATCTGCCCCAAATTACCGTAAATGCATTAAAGAAATCCCAATCACCTTCCCACGTGTATTTCTGAATGTATGATGGATTTAATTCCTTAGTTTCCAAGGAGCAGTGGTGCTCCTTTGTCATAGCCATTCCTGCTTTGGTACAATCCTTTCTTCTCTATTTCCCCTATCCATGTTGTCACAGGCCCAGAGTGCCACCCCTAAGTCCTCTGCTACCTGCCATGAGCTGTGGGCACACTACCCAGGCCACCATATTTTCTTCTTCCTCCTGATATGGGCTGCTCTGATGTTCCCCCTGCTTCCTTGCTGTGTCTCCTTGACTCCAAAGCTGTTACTTTCTCCTCTTTGCCAGGTTCTAGCCCGAACTCCTGTGGGTGACAATTCCCATAATTTGAGCAGTACCTAGCTGATATGTCCTCAACTCACCCTCCCTGTTAACTGAGACCCACTTATCTCAGCACCCTCCTGGCTCCAAACTAAACTGTCTGTTAAATTAGAATGAGTTCCTTTTCTACAGGAAACTCCTGTTTCTCATTAAAGGAGCATTTCCCCTACAGTCAAACAAGACCTCTGCCTTTTCTCTGGGCATGTCTGTTCACAGAAACTCCATAACACAATCAGAAGACTGTAGAATACTTCAGCGTGATATTATAGAATATTTTCAGAGTGTTAAGTTTGGTAACTTAACACTGTCACAAAGGAAACACACAAACTCTGTTCTGTTTAGATGTGAGCTGTCTCCAAAAAGTTCATGTGTGAGATAATGCAAGAACATTTCAGAGGTAAAATGATTGGATTATGGGAGTTGTAACCTAATCAGCGGATTAATCCACTAGTAGGAATTAACTGGGTGGTATTGTAGGCAGGTAGTGAAGCCAGAATTGGGGACAGTTAGTGTAGAATAGGAAATCTGGTCGAATTGAGGAATGGAGGCCATCACAGTCTGGGAAGTTGGAGATGCCCCTGGGAGATTGGAATGTCGATGTCTCCAGATTACCTGCTTAACTGCCCCTCCCAAAAAGCTGCAGGCAGGGAGTTGCTAATTAATGCCCCCTGGACCCTTACCTGCTATCACTTTGGCCTCCCCCTGCCCATCCACTTCTCAGCTTTTGCATCTCACCTTTTTGCTGTGTCACCAGGGACTAGTCACATAGGCAGGAAGGAGAGATAAAAGGGGAAAGAACAGAACAAAGAAGATCCTAACCTATAAAAGATGTTGGGTGCGCTCACTTCTCTGGGAATCTAAAACATCGATCATGGCCCCCTTCTCCCTCCTGGGAGAAGTCTGTGTTACAACTTTTAAATAAAACCTTGGCACTCTTCTCTGGCGTTATACTTCAACACCTGAGGAAGCAGAACTCGTCACTGGTAAATGGCGGTATCAGTAGAGTGTGGCTAGAAGAAGTAGGCCACTAGGGGTGTGCCCTTGGGGTTCATATTGTGTCCCTGGTGAGCAGAGCTCTCTCTGCTTCCTGATTGCTATGTCCTGAGCTGCTTTCCTCTGCCATTATGTTCTGCCTCACCTCAGGCCCAGAGCTATGAAGTTGGCCATCTATGGACTGAGACCTCTGACACTATGAGTCCAAACAAACTTTTCCTCCTCTAAAATTGTTCTCATCCAGTCTTTGATCACAGCTGTGAAAAAGCTGACTAAAGCACACACAGAGTTGAGTCTTGTTATTTACAGTTGTGCTCTATAAAGCCTCCAAGAACACTGAATGAACAAACACGGAATCATTGCTCCTAGAGGAAATGCAGGGCTGGTTTCATGCAGGCCCCTGGTCACAGCATTTTCATCAACCAATCAATATATAACCTTGTTTGTTGTGCGTGTCCCTAAGGACGTCTTATTTAATACATATTACAGCTTTGCTAACATTGAACTCACAGCCAGAAGCACTATTATTCAAGTCTAAGCTCCTGTATTTTTTGCAGAAGACACATGGCAACTCTCTTGCATTTAGGGTCACCATATAGTCCTTCAGCACTATGCTTGGAGGCCATTTTGAACAGCAAAGTCACCAAGAAACCATAAACATAAACATAAACATTTTAAAAAGTGGCATTAAATATATTGTAAATAGAATACTTACTTGCAGTGTGAAAAATGAAACAAGAAGACAAAATGTCAGCATGGTCAACATCATCTGGGAAAATGCACGTCAGTGATTTAAATATTTCATCACTCTGTAATTGTCCATACATGACCACAAAGACACCAGAGTACTGATTTGGGAGTTACAAAATTTAGCAGGTATGCAAATTTGTGAATCCTCAATTAATGAGGGTCAGCTCTGTATGTACATGAACATTGACTGCCAAATGTACTGCCACTGCTTCCTTGCTGTGTCTCCTTGACTCCAAAGCTGTTACTTCCTTCTCCTTGCCAGGTTCTAGCACAAACTTTTCCTCCTCTAAAATTGTTCTCATCCAGTCTTTGGTCACAGCTGTGAAAATGCTAACTAAAGCACACACACAGTTAAGTCTTGTGTGAGGGTCTTGATCAGCATGCATCCGGGAGAAGTGGCTTTCCTACTAGACCAAGTGTCCCATAACCTCCCTCCCTCTCACTTCGCAGTAGACCCTACATCTCCCTTTCCAGTTGGTACAGAGCAACCTTAGTTGGAACACTGTACTCTCCTAATACTGAGGAGAGTCCTCGTTCCCTGTACTGTTTTTCTTCCTTTCATATTTAAGCTAGTAACTTTGTTTATCTCAATTTGGAACTATTCTTTTACTTCCAGTCTAACCTTTGCTCTGCTTCAGTTTTGTTTTTTAGAACAATTTTTTCTTTCTCTGTTATTTTAACAATATTACATAAGTTTATATATATATGTAATAAATATTTGAAAGTTAATAAAAGAATACTTCTTGATTCTTCAGGTTCTCCATTTACACTGTCCCTAATCACCCAGTTCCTCTCCTCCTCCATTGTGAGAATGACTTTCACATAACTCTTATGTATCTTTCCAGAGATATTCACTTATACACAAGTGCAAATATACATATACATATAGATATACATATACATATACATAGCCACTCCATTGGCTTCCTGTTGCTGATATAACAATGTACCACCAACTTGACATAACCAGTGGCCCTCTCTCGATATGTTGTCATGCATTCATCTTTATTTCACTTTTCTATGTATCTCAGAAATAGTTCATATCAATAGATATAATATGCCAGACTTTATGTAACCATTTCCTTAGCATTATATTGTGGAAGCAATTGATATATTGTACACACTTTATGGAATTTATCTTTGATCCTTTCATATTTATGCTCTGAAGCTAATCATATCTTGCCCCTAGAGAAGACTTGGATAGAGCTCATGCCCCTGGTCACTCAAGTCTCAATGTCCAGTTCAAGGTATTGTGCTGTATCTTGGATCTTCACACTAAGGTTAGGTCCTCATGTCCTGCCATGATATTGGAAGCCACCTGTTTGCTTTCCAAGCAGAAGCTATGTGGGTTCTTCTAGCTGCTCTTCTCCCACAGGAGTAAGAGACCCTCTTCCTCTCTCTGAGTCTTTCAGGAAGACAAAATAGAACATTTCTTTTTTATGGATGATTTTCTGAGTTCCTCAGAGAACCACTTGTTAAAAGCCATCTGCATTTCCCCATGACACAAGCAGATGAGAGTTCTGGGCATAAATTTTACCTCCTCCCTTGCCTGCCTTCTGGTTTCCCTCCACACCTTCAGGTGGTCATGGGGAAAAGGATCCAAGGCCTATGCAGAGCCACTTCGTTGGTTTCCTATGCTGATATAACAATATACCACAAACATAGTGACTTAAAACCATGTTAGACTTCTGGAGGTCAGAATTCTAAAATGGGTCTCACTAGACATATGTCAAGTCAGTAGGACTATGTTTCTTTGGGGGATATAGTGAAGAATCCATTATCTTGACTTTGCCAGCTTCGGATGCCTGTACATTCCTGGTTCATGGTTTCTTCCATCTTCAAAGCCACCAATGGCCAGGAGAGTCTTTCTCCTGCCAACATCACTCTAACATTCACTCTTCTGCCATCCTCATTCACTCATAAGGACTCATGATATTTTGCAACCCAAAATAGTCTAGAATAATTTCTCTGCCTCCATGTTGGTTGATTAAAGTCTTTAATTCCAGCTTTGACTTTAATTTATTTTCTATGTAATTTATTATATTCATAAGTTCCAGGAATTAGGATATTTTCATCTTTAGTAGGCCATTATTCTTCTTATACACCCACTATACAGTAGGTCTTACCTAAACACACATGCCTCGCTTGCTTGGACAAATGGATGGTCACTCATCTTTATGCAGCCACTTTAATGAACTGGCACAAGGTACTTGAGCTATCTCTGACAACATCCAGTGCCAAGTTCTCCGTAAGACTTTAAGGAACATATTTCTGAGTGGTCCTCTCCCCTGCATCCAACTTGTAGTCTCACTATACCTTTCCCTTTCTTTCTCGGTAATAATGCAGCCATAGACATCTCTCCAATCTTATAATCCTTACAATCCTTTACTGAATCTGAGGGTTCCAAGAGTGGTAAAACAACTTCTATAACATTTCATTTGTAAACCATGCACAAGAAGATCTGTCATATGGTTCTTTTAGTTTATGAAATTCACTTTATTGTCATCTTAGTAGAAATTTTATTTTTAATATCCTTGTTACATGCAATTTTCAATATTTACTATTAAAAATTATTCTGCATTGAATGTTCTTGGATATACATCATTGTATACATATTCAAAATGTCAGATAAGTCGAAGAAGTTGAATTAATTCACGTAAAAGTTCTCCCTTTTTACTTTTGATGGATGTTGCCAAATGGATGTCTATACTGTTTTATGCTCCCTTCTTTATAATGATGCATACCCCAAATTATACTCTCAGAAGCCAAGAATTAAGGAAGAATATTTTCCCACATCATCATTAACAGGATATGTTATTGAACTACAGACCTTTGCCTATTAAATTGAAGGTAAAATATATTTCATTAGATCTCTCTCTGAGTAGAATTGGGCATTTTATAATGGTGAGTTATGTGCAATTATATGTATTTTTATATGTTTTAAACATTCCAGGAATTTTTAACTGACTTTTAAGAATTTAACTAGCATTAAGCCAAAGTGTAGTTGGAACTAATCTTAAGAATCCTTTCCAAAAGCAAGAATCAGGAAAGGGGAATGTTAAGCACCAGGAGCCAATAACCAGAGACACGAAGCCTCCAACCCCACATAAATGTTCTGATTCTTCTAAATTCTGCTTTGAGCATTTATAGACTTGATGATAACCATGAAAGTCTTCTGAGACTAGTAAAATCTCTTTTTTTCTCTCTTGTTCTTAGGAAGGGATACAGAAGTAGTGGCTCCAGTTCATAGAATGCCAAGGAAGTCCTTCGATTGAAGACTTCTGAAGTTCCTCATCTTTTTACTTAGATCAGTTACCAAAAATGAAATATTTATCCACTGTACCTGTCAAAAAGACTGTGATGGATATGATAAATATTTTTTTAATTGTAAGGCAGGGCTCTAGCTTTCCAGAATTTTAGCACTCTATGGAGAAGTCTTATTTGTCAATGATTGTCAAGGATAGTTTTATCTTTGCATAATGAAGTTCCTTTAGGAAAACTTTTATGTAGGATTTTACAGAAAAGTTCCAAGCGATAAATTTTATCAAGGCAAAGTCAATCATTCACATGTGAAGAAATTTCTTCTCACATGTTTTCAATTAGATTTTACCATATTTAAACGTATGAATGGGTGGGAACAGATGATCAAAGTATTCAGGCCTAACTTCAATTTACAAACAATATAAAATTATGTTGGTACCTACATACAAACTCCTAACTTTTTTGTTCTTTCTGAGGATAAAATGACTGCAATATTCTTGTTAGTTTAGATGAACATGGAAAGTCAGTGTCCCTTAAGGTGGAATTTTACACAATCCAAGTCCTATATGAAGTAGACAATTTATGTCTAATAACAATATCCCTCTTTCCAATATTTTCCATTAAAAATTTAGGGCGAGAAAATAAGTGTGCTGACTTCAGGTATTTTAATCTCTTTTTAAGGAATTCCTGGTTCTGAGAAATCCAAATAAATAAAATTTTCTGATACTATTTATTGATAATTGAAAGCTGGATTTAAAACATCCCAAGGATAGGATAATTTACTAATTGTTTGACCAAAAGCTCAATTTTTTTCAAGGTTCTTCTCTGCCAGAACCGCATTTTGTTCAGATGATCTTGCCCAAGCCCTTTGATTGGGTTAGTCCATCCTCCAACGTAGTACAGGCAGCCCTCTCTTCGGATAGTAATTCAAGGCTGTAAAAATGACTATAAGCTAAAATTGTACAAAGAGATTTTAATCACCAATAGGAAAAGTTATAATTGTTCCATGACCTTGAGAAATTTTTGCCAGAATTTAAAATGTCTCTTACCATAGTCTAAAAATACATAGGAAAATGTAAGAAAAATAAATAAATAAAAAAGTGAAACTAATATTTATTTAGCACATTATACTAAATTTTGATACTTTAGTATATGACTTTATATAGTTGATATATACTGATTTGAAATTATCTTGAAATTAAAATACTAGCTGCATTGAGAATTAAATTTATTTCTTTGTACTTTCATCAAAAATAGTTTGAATGACGTTTGCCATCTCCATCTCCTCAATGTATGAATTAAGACGCATGAGGTGCATCGAGTTTTGATCAGCTTCAAACATTTCCTCCTTTGTACTTTCAATGTCATGAAGTACTTCTGAGAGTTCTTTTACAGTGAAGATGTCACTTCCTCTGGGACAGCTTTATTCCTTTTGTCACAACCTCTTTATTTTGGTGAGTTCACCTTCAGGAAGGTCCTCTGGCTGCAAACCTATAATCACTCAAATGAGGCCGGTGCCAATACACCTACAATCTGCTATGTCTTCAGTAGTTTCTCACCTTTTGCTTCTTTGCTGAATTTTCATCTCTGTGGGCCAGCTCCCTCTGTTAATTTTTTCCATGTGTAAAATGTCAAATGGGAGACAAGGAGGAAACACAGTTACAATTTTGCTATGTGTGTGAACTAAAAGCAGATGTGCTGTGACCAAATGCTAACAAATTTTGAAAGAAGTGCCATGATAGGTCAGTGATCATGATGCATGTCTGATATTTGCATAATAAGTGTGTAATGAAGAGCTAATAAGTTTGTGCTATATGTAATGATTCAGTGGAGTGAGTGAAATTTGAAGCATGTTCTTGGAAGACTGTCTTAACTAAACCATGGTCAATGAAATTCATGTATGTAGGAACTGTGTAAAGCAAGCACTGACAATATAAACTGAAATTATGTATTTATTTACATAAGAACTGACTTTGGAAACCACTGGCTCAGTGGCTCCTCTTTCTAGATGTAGTTTAAAAAATAGGAGCTAAAAATGGAAAAATGCTAGAATCTGATGAAAGATCATTCCCATGTACATCTTTGTATGTTACTTTATCAAATAATTTATATAGTATTTTCTGGGCCATGAATTTTTCTAAGAGCTTAACAACCATCATCTCATTTAACCTCTTGACGACGAGGTAGCTGCTATTACCTTCCCCTTTTAAAGATGAAGAAATAGGAATAGAGAAGACAAGTGACTTGTCTAAGGTCACACAGCTTGTAAGTGGCAGAGCAAGATTCACAACCAGGCAGCCTGGCTTTGGATGACCTGCTCTCACCCCCTGCCCAAGGCTGTCTTGTGTTGCTAACTGGCCTCTTCCTAATTCTGCAAAGTAACCGTTGCCAGGTTATTGATCTTGCTGGTAGAGTAAGAGGTCTACTTCATTTATTATTGTCATTTATGACCACAGATTTAAAATTCAATACACAAAGATCACTAAGGCTCCACAGAGCTTAAGAGAGAAGTTGTTCTTTTATTTCAGAGCAGGCATTAAAGCAAAGGGAATGTTTTGCAGGGAAGGGAATGTTATTAGTGATGTCTCTTAGATTCTCAATAAACTGGTTCAGAAGGTTAGAAGTTTGGGGCTCTGAGCTTGAAGCTCTTCATGAATGTGGAGGGAAAAAAAAGCGGTGATCATAGAATCAGCCAAATCTTTGCCCCACTTCCACCCATCTTACAAAGGTCTCTTGAAGGAAATATTCAATTCCACTGAAATTTAAGTGGCAAAAATTTGATCTTTTTTCCCTGCAAAAACTGTCCACCCCTCCAACCACTAACCTAAAAATTATAAAAATAAATTTAGTGACTCTGACAAACGTATTGGGAGGAACTACACCTATTAAGTAGACACAACTGATAGAGCACTGGTACTTCAAAAATATCCCATTTCTCTTGAAAAAAGTCTGTTTGGAGAAGACTAGTATTAAATTAAATAACTTAATCTGAACCATTGGAATTATAGTTAAAGTTTAAAGTGGTTGTTTATTTTTAAATCTTCCTGTGTTTCATTGACACGTCCCGAATATCATCTTGATGCCTAGCAACTGCCAACCCTCCCATGTTCAGTGCTATTCCTTTTTCTTTGTTAGGAAAATAGAAAGAAAATGTCAAAAGGGTGTACAGGTTGTTACTAGAAATAAATTATTTCATGAAACAATATGGAATGACCTAGAATATGCCACGCACAAAAGTCGGGTCTCAGAGAAGAGCACAAGAGCAAGTCTGTTCCTCTGAGCATATTTTTTCCTACTTTCTAAGTCCTGTTTCAGTAGTCAATGAAAATGTCTTTAGAATCTAAACAACAGATTTGGTTCCCAAATGATTTCATTCAAAGAAGATAAGAAGAGAGAGAAGGACCCACATTGAAGAAAATTCTATCCAATGGAGCACAGAGGTGTATCTCAAAGTAAAAGTGTAAGGGACCAAAGAGAAAGATTTGTGTCCCAAGCAGGTGAATCGACCCATGTGGGTACCACTTTCCACTAGGAAGCAATAATTGAACTAATAATCTCTACATTCATTTTAGTTTGAAAATTGGAATAGTACTTAAAAAGCACTAAAATACACTTTTACTATGATCCTTGCCACTTGCACTCCATTGGACTTGTGTTTGTCTTCAGTGTTGGTTGTCCCTTTTCTTACCCTCAGTCAGTTAAATCATTCTGGAACCAAGACCCGTGCATGTCCTAAAGATGTTCTCATCAACTACTAGAACTGGACTCGGAAAGTCGAAGAAAAGACTCCAAGAGAAATAGACCTGCTTCTGTGCTCCTCTCTGTGACCTTATCTTCACAAATGGCACATTCCAGGTCACTCATAACGTTTTATGAAGGAATTTATTTCCAGGCCACCGAAAAAACTGCAACCCCCATTAGCTCATGCCATTCGATGCTTCCATGCTTCCTACTTGTTTCAGAATAAAATCCCCCAATTTTAACCTAGCCTAGAAAACCCCAAGCGATCTCTCTTCCACAGCCTGCCCTCCATGCACATTGCTCTTTGTGCTCACTGGCCACCTTCAGGTTTTCACCTTTTATTAAGTTCACATCCATCTCAATGCTCTCGTCCTTAAGCCTGGGACATTCCTCATTGGAGCTTATCAAGGCTGTCCCCTTCATATCCTCCTGGCATCAGCCAAAATGTCACCTCTTCCTCTTCTAGAAACCTTCCCTAGACAGCTGACCTAAGGAAAATTTCCTCAGTTATCTTGATCACTCAGCCTTTGAATTCTCTCTGTCAAACTGAACATAACTTGTAATTATTTTAATCACTCACTTACATATTATCTGCTTCTTGCCATGCAAAAATGTAAGCCATGAGAAGGCAGGAATCATCTCTTATTCACACAAATGTCCCAGTAATAATAACCTGCAAATGGCAGGCACTAAGTAATTATTTTGAAAATAAATGAATAACTATTCACTGATACATCACCATGTGCTTGGTATGTAGTACATTTGGTAGTCGGGAGTCTTTATTTTTTTATTTTTGCCATGCTGGGGATAGAATCCACTGCCTCACACAAGTCAAGTGCTCTACCACTGAGCTGGATCCCCAGTCCAGGATCTTAATGGAAGTGAATAAGTAAATTTAGTCACCTTAATAGAAGAATTGGTATGAATTATTTACTATTGCCTATATTGGTTTACAATTACTGCTGTAACAATTTGGTGGCATAAAGCAACAGAAATTTCCTTCTTTACATTTCTAGAGGTTAGAAGGTTTACAGAAGTCTCATTGAGCTAAAGTCAAGATGTCAGAGCACTGCAGTCCTTCTGGAAGTTCTGGGAGGAAATTTGTTGCCTTGCCTTTTCTAGCTTCTAGGGGCAGCCCACATTCCTTGGATTGTGGCCCCTTCTACCTTCCAAGCCGACAAGAGCCAGTTGAATCTTTCTCCTGCTACATTATTCTGACACAAACTCCTCTACCTCCCTCTTCTACTTATGTTTATGATTACATTGGACTCACATAGATAATTTCTCCATCTCAGTATAATATCTCAGGATAATTTCATTATCTCAGGATAATTTTAATTTAGTGACATTTATGAAATGCTGTTTGTAATGTAAGAACAGGTTCACAGATTTGAGGGATTAGGTTGTAGACATGTTTGGGGGGACATTCTGCTTAACAAATTGTCATTTGGTATGATTCTGGGAACAAAACGTGCTTGTTTGGGATATTCCCATGGAAACCCCCTCTCTTATCTTCCAACCATGTGCTATATGATCATATTCTGGAAAGGAATTCCTTTTAAGTAATCTCATATCTCATTTTCCCATCCCAGGGCTGTGGCCTGAATATATAAATTGAGCAAAGAGTTTCAACTACTACCTCTGGATACAAACAGGCTGAAAATAAACAGACTTTGATATCTCTGGACAGACTAAAAATCCATTTCTGTTGCTGGTAGAAGATAATTACAATAAGAGAAAATACATTCCATTCCCATCACCAAAATTAGAACAGCAGTAGCACTGTATCTTGTAAGAAGATAAAATTCAGTGGGAGCCAAGCAAATTGCATCATTATTAGAAGGATCTATCTTCAGATTGGGGGGATAAGCAGAGAGAGGCAGGATTATGGACTCCAAAAACCTACATTTAGCTAAGGCAATTCCCTTCATTTTCCTGGGACAAATCAGCCTGTACAATTAAGCAAACCCAGGGGCCTAACACATCAACTTGCCATCAGTATATCCTATCTGCCTTGGCACAGCTAGTGTTTCTGTCATTATTTATGAAGGCACTCTTTCTATATTTGCACGATATGCAGCATTGCTCATAGCAGGTTGCAGATTATTGTAAATGAATAATGTTCTAGAAGCTTCTAACCCTTTGTGCTTATGTCTAATAACTAAATCACCAATGGCCGCTTCTGTGTTCTGCTTAAGATTATAGCAGAGGCATAAATAAGCTATCGGTAGCAGGATCTATTTGGCATCAGTGACTGCGACTGTAAGACCTACAGATTCATATTGTTCCCTTATATACAATAACCAAGGTTCACCATGAAGATTTTTTAAAGGTGACAAACCTAAAATATGGACACCAGAATTTTCTGAATTCTCATTTTTGTTTTAATTGAATCAAATGGAAATTCCTACACAGTTGCTCTTCTCTAAATTAATATGAATTGCATAAAGAGTCATTTTCTAACACAGAGGAAGGGGAGTTTTTTTTATCTTACCAGTTTCCATATCTTGTCAGGGAGTTCAAAAGAGGCCAGTGGATCTCAAACTTGCATTTCACAGCCCAGTTTGGTAAAGACAAATCTCTCAGGATTGCCATTCACAACTTTCTGTAGACCATGTAGAAACATTTTACTAAAATTCATGGGAAAACACACAATCCTTTTGCTAAAATATCGCAAGCTCATTGTCTATGCATGGTGGCCATTTTAAATGTCTCTAGTGGAGACTTTTCAAATCTGTTCAAGATCACTAAAGGCATCACTCAATACATGACTTGTAACTCAGACAATGTGTAAAAAGAACCATAAACACTAAAGAGAGGTAGAGCAAGAGTCCCAGACAGAGTTGACCCTTTTGATGACTGTTTTGATATAGGACTTTGCTACTAAATGGCACAGGAAAGGCCCTTCCACTTCAGGACTTTACCTGGCCTCATCATCTTACCAGGTATTTCAAGTTTCCTGAATCTGTCAGAACAAATTATCACAACCAGGGTGTCTATATTAGCTGGTTTTTCATTGCTGTGATCCAAGTATCTGACAAGAATAGCTTAAAGGAGGAAAAACTTAATTTGGGCTCACAGTTTCAGAGGTCTCAGTCAATGGTCAGCCAACTTCATTGCTCTGGGCCTGAAGTGAGGCAGAACATCATGGTGGAAGGTAGGGAGGAGGAAAGTTGCTCATCTCTCTGCAGCTGGAAAATAGAGGTGGGGAGGGGGACATGGGGCCAGAATACAGGGCATGCCTCAAGTGACCTACTTCCTCTAGCCATGCCTGATCTGCCCAGAGTTACCACTCAGTAGTTCATTCAAGATGATGAGGTCAGAACACTCATAATCTAATCATTTCACTTCTGAACAAGTAGCATTGCCTAATGCATGAGTTATTGGGGGAATGTAAACCATAAAGTGACAAAAAAATTATTTTCTCACAATTCTGGAGGCCAGAAGTCCAAATATCAAGGTGTCAGTAGGGTTGTGCTCTCTCCAAAAGCTCTGGGGGAGAGTCCTTCTTCACGTCTTCCATCATCTGGTGACTACAGTATTTTCTTTTTTTTTAACTGTGTCAACAGCACTAAAATATCTATTTCCATTTCACATGGTCTTTTCCCTTGTGTGCCTGTGTACCTCAATCTCCCTTTCCATTTTCTTGTAGACCCTAGTCCAAGTTACCTGCTTCCAAATAAGGTTGCATTGTGAGGTTCCAGGTAGGCTAATGTAAGCAGACTTTGTATTTGTATAACCCCTATCTCCCTTCCCTTATATCTGCCTGATGCCCTGGCCTTTACAAGAAACGTATGTAGCCCCAAGACTGGATTTGTGCGGAGCAGTCTCCTCACCCTGCTGGGTATCTATTCCCCCATGCAGCACCAGCTCCATGTCAGCCAGGCTTCCTCCCAGCAGAACTCCCAGGCAGGTTTAGTTCCTCCTTCCCAGGGAGATGACTCTCCCTTCCCCTCCCTGGTGAACTTTGCACCCTTCTGCTCAGCATTTGAACAACCTGGGGAATTCAATTTTTTGTTTAAAGTACACATTTTTTTCTTACTATAAGGTAATGCAATTTCATTACAAGATGATTTTTCAAAGAATATATCAGAATGTTAAAAAGATAAAAATCAACCATCCTACTACATAGAGGGTAACCACAACTTAGATGGATTCCCCAACAATCTTTCTCAATGTAATATAAAAATCCACTTTTGAAAAATAACTGAGGCATGATTGTACATATCACTTTTCCATCCTCTTGGATCTCTGGGATGTAGAACTGAATAAATTCATATGTAACTGTATGACAACCATGAAAACAACCACCAAGAGTAAGAATATCTTTTAAGCTTGTTATTTTCACTTTATTTATCTTAATCATTTCTTCAAGTCAATAATCTCTAAAACATGATTTTAATGACTTTATTTCATGTTATATAAGCATTAATGCATTTTAATTAATTTAAATATGTCTACATTATGGAAATATAGACCAAGTCCAATTTTCAACTATTCACAAGTCTTGAATATTTCTGGCAATTAAAGCATACTCTTAAAAAATAAGAATGTTTTTAATTTTTTATATACATATATAACTAAACCTTTAAAATGCTTATAACAATGTATGATTTTATCATCTGTTTCATCACTCACTTCAAATTTTGAGTATCAGTTATGACTAATTTGAAAAGCAGACAATGTTATTCATGGCATTTTAATTTGTACTTATTTTATTACTAATGAGGTTAGTCATACATTTATAAATTATTATATTTCTTTTGTAATTGATTCTTCAAATTCTTTTTTTAGTGGCATATTTTTTTCAATAATTCATTTGTCAATTTTGTTTATTTTTTCAAAGAACCAACTTTTTGTTTTGTCAATTTTTTGAATTGCTTCTTTTGTTTCAATTTCATTGATTTCAGCTCTGATTTTAATTATTTCCTGTCTTCTACTACTTTTGTTGATGATCTGTTCCTCTTTTTCCAGGGCTTTGAGCTGTAATGTGAGGTCATTTATTCGTTCACTTTTCATTCTTTTATTAAATGCACTCCATGCAATGAATTTTCCTCTTAGCACTGCTTTCATAGTATTCCAGAGATTCTGATATGTTGTATCTTTGTTCTCGTTGACCTCTAAGAATTTTTTTATTTCCCCCCTAATGTCTTCTGTTAACCATGCATCATTCAATAGCATATTATTTAATCTCCAGGTGTTGGAGTAGTTTCTGTTTTTAACTTTATCGTTGATTTCTAATTTCATTCCATTATCATCTGATAGTATACAAGGTAGTATCTCTATGTTTTTGTATTTGCTAAGAGTAGATTTGAGGCATAACATATAGTCTATTTTAGAAAAGGATCCATGAGCTGCTGAGAAGAAAGTGTATTCGTTTTGATGGATGGAATATTCTATATTTGTCTGTTAAGTCTAAATTAGAGATTGTTCATTGAGTTCTATGGTTTCTTTGTTCAATTTTTGCTTGGAAGATCTGTCCAATGGTGAGAGAGGAGTGTTAAAAGTTTCCCAGTATTATTGTGTTTTGGTCTATTTGGTTCCTGGAATTGAGAAGGATCTGATTGACATACATGTATGTGCCATTGTTTGGTGCATAAATATTTATGATTGCTATGTCTTGGTGATTTATGTTTCCCTTAAGTAGTATGAAATGTCCTTCTTTATCCCTTTTGACTAACTTTGGCTTGAAGTCTGCTTTATCTGAAATGGGGATGGAAACTCCTGTTTTTTTTTACTAAGTCCATGTGCATGGTAAGTTTTTTCCCAACCTTTCACCTTAAGTCTGTGGGCATGTTTTTCTATGAGATGTGTCTCTTGAAGGCAGCATATTGTTGGGTCTTTCTTTTTAATCTAATCTGCCAGTCTATGACTTTTGATTGATGAGTTTAGGCCATTTACATTTAGGGTTATTATTGAGATATGACTTGCATTCCCGGTCATTTTGACTTATTTTTGGATTTTAATCTTACTTGGTTTTGCCTTTAATTGACTGTTCCTTTAGGGTAATTCCTCCCTTTGCTGACTTACATTGTTTTTTCTCATTTCTTCCTCTTGGAATATTTTGTTAAGGATTTTCTGTAGGGCAGGCCTTCTATTTGTGAATTCTTTTAGCTTGTGTTTATCATGGAAGGATTTTATTTCATCTTCAAATCTGAAGGTAAGTTTTTCTGGGTATAAGATTCTTGGTTGGCATCCATTTTCTTTCAGTGCTTGGAATATGTTGTTCCAGGCCCTTCTTGCTTTTAGAGTCTTTACAGAGGAAGATCTTCAAGGAATCAACAGATTTATGAAAAAATGTTCAACATCCCAGTTATAAGAGAAATGCAAATCAAAACTACCTTAAGATTTCATCTTACCCCAATTAGAATGTCTTTTATTAAGAATACAGGCAACAACAGGTGTTGGC
>JAJEJO010000241.1:86235-98981 GCA_020662805.1 Glaucomys volans
AGGTAAATGGATGATGTTGGAGACTGTTATGCTAAGTGAGATTAGCCAATCCCAAAAATCCAAGGGCCAAATGGTCTCTCTGATAAGTTAATAATAATGCATAATGCAGGATGGAAGAGTGGCAAGAAAGGAGGAAGGATAGATAGCATAGAGGGAAGGGAGGAGTGGGGTCAGGGTGTGGGGGGGTAATAATAACAGAATGTGTGACAGACATCATTGCCCTGTGTACATGTATGAATGCACAGATGGTGTGACTCTACTTTGTGTACAACCAGAGAAACAATAGCTGTACTCCATTTGTGTTCAATGAATCAAAGTTAAATAAAAATAATAATAATAATTCATTTGTAGCCAAAGCAATCCTTAGGAGGCAGAGTGAACAGGAGGTAACATATTACTAGAACTTAAACTATAATACAGAACAATAGCAACAAAAATGGCATGGTATTGGTACCAAAATAGGCAGGTAGATCAATGGTACAGAATAGAGGACACAGAGACAAATTCATATAAATACAGTTATCTCATACTAGACAAAAGTGCCAAAAACATAAAATGAGGAAAACTAGCCTCTTCACAAATGGTGCTGGGAAAACTAGAAATCTATCAACAGCAAAATGAAACTAAACCCCTATCTCTCACCCTGCACAAAACACAACTCAACATGGATGAAGGACCTAGGAATTATGTCAGAAACTGCACCAAATAGAAGAAAAAGTAGGTCCAAATCTTCATCATGTTGGCTTAGGACCAGACTTCCTTAACAAGACTCCCAGAGCACAAGAAATAAGAGCAAAAATCAATAAATGGGATTCAAACAAAAATCTTTTTCTCAGCAAAGGAAACAACAATGTGAAAAGAGAGCCTACAGAGTGGGAGAAAATCTTTACCATACACACATCAGAGCACTAATCTCCAAAATTTATAAAGAACTCAAAAACTTTACACCAAAAATCAAATAACCCAATCAATTAATGGGCTAAGGAACTGGGCAGACACTTCACAGAAGAAGATATACAAGTAATCAACAGATAAATGAAAAAATGTTCAATGTCTCTAATAATTAGAGAAATGCAAAATCAAAACTACCCTAAGATTTCATCTCACTCCAATTAGAATGGCTATCATCAAGAATACAAGCAACAATAGTTGTTGGCGAGGGTGTGAGTAAGAAGGTACACTCATACATTGCAGGTGGGATTGCAGATTGGTGCAGCCACTCTGGAAAGCAGTATGGAGATTCCTTAGAAAAGTTGGAATGGAACCACCAGTTGAGCCAGCTATCAAACTCCTTGGTCTATACCCAAAGGATTTAAAATCAGCACACTACAGTAACACAGCCACATCAATGTTTATGGCAGCTCAATTCACAATAGCTAGATTGTGGAACCAACTTAGATGCCCTTCAATAGACGAATGGATAAAAAAATTGTGGTGTATATACACAATGGAATATTACTCAGCCATAAAGAAGATAAAATTATGGCATTTGCAGGTAAATGGATGGTGCTGTAGAATATCATGCTAAGTAAATAAGCCAATCCCAAAAAGTGATCAGAATGAGGCTTGGCATTTCAGCAGTAGTCTGCAAGCACTGAAGCTCCTCCCTAGTGTCTCTACATATTTCCCTGGAAGTTCGTATAGTAGCAACAGTGCCAACCTAGAGGATCACTATGGGTTCTCCTATGGGTCTCAGGACTTGCACCTACCTCTCACATGATGCTAAGAGGGCCTTTGCATATGCCTATTAAAGAAGTGTGTAAACGTCTGACAATCTCTGGTAATAACTCACTCACCTAATTACAGGGTACCAAGGCCAGAAATGTTGGCTCAATCCTCCAGGCATCAGACTGGGGCTATAAATGCAGGCAGCAGTGGTCAGAAGGCCTTTCATTCCAAGTAGGTCCTCTTCAAAATCCTCTTTCCAAAGCCTTTCAAATGTCTTATATTTTCCCCAGTTTCAAGTGGCAATTACTCTATAACTTGCTATAATTTAATTTATATGTAAATGAAATTATATTTTCATTTATAATTTGAAGCTGAAAAAAATTCAATTGAAGCTGAAAAAATTCACTGTCTGGCTTATTACAAATGAAAAGACTGAGTAGAATGAGTCTTCTTTCGTAGACCAAAGATAGAATCCTAAATTATATTTATACTTTCCAATTTAATGGCATGATTAGATTGAATCAGAGTTGTGACATTTTCTAAAATGGCTTCAGTTTCCTCAACTCAGCAAAATTTTAGTCTACTTTCCTAATTAAAAGTTTATAAGCTCATTGTCGCACATTTTCTTTTTTTTCTTTTCTGATCTCATATTCCTATTGTAGCCATTGCACATTTTCATGGCAATTTCAGGAGATAATTGTTCCTTTAGGAGAGCTTTAGTGAATATAAACTTTACCTGAACTTCATGGAAGCCCTTGCCTTTTATGTTGCTTTATTTATGATGACAATAATTTTAAAAAATACTTATTTTTCCTTGCATCTTTTATTCTTATTTCTCCTGTGTAGAGAATGACAGAGATTCCTGTGATTCCAGTTATGGGGTCATGCAATTAAAATATGCATAGCATCACGTTTTTTGTTGTTGTTGTTGCTGGGGATTGAACCCAGGGGCCCTTACCCACTGAGCCACATCCCTAGCCCTCTTTTGCATTTTATTTAGAGACAGAGTCTCACTAGGTTGCTTAGGGCCTTGGCTTTGCTGAGGATGGCTTTGAACTCGAGATCCTCCTGCCTCAGCCTCCAGAGCCACTGGGATTACAGGCTGCACCACCACGCCTGTCTCACTTTTAAACATATAAATATACAGGAACATATAATTAAGATATTAACATATAATTCCACCCTTTTGTGGAATGAATTAATTCAAAATAATGTAATTACAAGCAGTCTGCTATAATTTGAATCTGGATTGTCCCCCAAAGGCCCATGTGAGAAAGACTTGGTCCCCAGCCCCAGAAGCTTCTGGGAGATGGTGGTACCTTTCAGAGGTGGGGCTTTAGGGGAGAACTTCAGGCTGGGTGTGTGTCCCAGATGGGATTGTGGGTCTCCACAGTCTCTTCCTCTTTTTTTTTTAATGTCCCAGCCATAAGTTGAGCAGCTCTGCTCTGCTTCTCACTCCTTGCTGTGATGTGCTGTATCTCCACAGACCCCAAATCAATGGAGCCAATCAATCAATCACAGACTGAAACTTCCAAAGCTCTCAGCCACAATAAATGTTCTCTTAATACGTTGATGATCTCAGGTATTTGTTACAGCGATGAAAAACTAACACACCGTCTGAGGTTAAGTTTTTAAATACATAAAAGTATATTCAGAAATGGATGTGGGTATCATAGCAACCAATATTTACACTGTTTTTATCATGCACCAAACACTTTCTGTGTATTAGTTCATTAACCTTTAAAACAACTTTAAGTTAGATGCTACTGTAACCATTTCATTGCTGAAGAAGCTGAAATACACAAAGGTTAAAGAACTTGCTCAAAGTCATATAACTAGAAGTGGCAGATACAGGTTTCAAATGCAGGTTACCTGACTTTAAACTTGAGTTCTTACCCAATATGCAATACTGTCCCTGAAGCTTACTCCAGGAAGTTTCCCATCCACATGTTAGCCAAGAACCTTACTAAACATCTACTTTTAGATGAGTTGTTGTTAATTGACATACCTTTGCAAAACAGAATATACAGAAAGTTTCACTCTAATACCCTAATTTAATCCAGACAAAAGGTCCTGATTTAAGATTGCCAGATTCAACAAATAAAAATATAGAATGCCCAGTTAAATTTGAATTTCAGGTAAACACGTTTTATAATATGTCTTGTGCAATATTTTAGACATACTTAAAGAATTAGCTATTTATCTGAAATTCAAATTTAACTGATTGTTCTATATTTTCCCTGGCAATTCTGGGAGTCTATGTTATTCCCAAGTATTGTCCACTGGACAGGAAGAGAAATCAATAGGTGAACTTGAAGCCCATCTTGAGCCCAAGACCACCCTGATATGAACCATATGATGTGGTTCTGACTCTCCATCTCCCTCATCTAGCCAACTTGTAGTTCCCCAGGCCCAGTGCACTTAGCAGTGTAACTTAATGGGCTAATTACAGGAAATCTCCCCTTCCAAAAATTTTAACCCAACTCTTTGTATTTCAACTGAAGTCTGAGCACAGAGAATAGGGTATTTAGATGGCAAATATCAGAAAAATTTATCATCAACTCCCTGTGGTCATTTTCACTTCCGCCATATTCCTGGTCCTTAATCCAAAGTTTAATGAAGCATTCAAAACTCTGTATTGAAAACAACATCATTCTCATTCTATTGCTTTCTGGGTATTCAGTCTCGGTCATAAAATGTAAAGACCAGATGGACACAGTGTTTGAACATCTGAGGACAGAATTTGGCCCTGGATGCTTTTCATTTGATAGCCTTAAAGCTAACACTGGGGATCATGCCAAAACGTGTGATTCCATGTGAAATTAATTACTGGGTGAGCTGCCCATTATTGAGTTCACAGTGACCTTGAAAATATTGTCCTTTGGGATATGCCAAGTCAAAATCATCCACAGTGCTATTTAATTGATGCATTGAGTTTAAAAGCAGCCAACTCTATCATATTAGTTTTATGTTGGTCACATCAGCAAGTGCTCAATAACTTGTTGACTGATTGACTGAGGGGATAGTGGAAGAAGTACTGGACAATTTTCTTTGCTATATGACCAGATGTCCTTTGCAAGGGTGAACTCGGCAGAGCACAGCAGGGCAACAGAAAGCAATCGGAGGAAATGTGGAAAATTATTCAGTGAGGGTGAAAAGAAGAGAAGCACATTATCTGCATTCCATGCTGGATGTATAAGCATATGAAATGGAGTTATCACAGCAGTGAGAACAGAGAAGATTGCACAGGATTAGAAGTTTAGAGATGTGGATTTTGGTACTCTGCCAATAATCATGTGGTAGCCCTTGGGAAAGTTTATTTACATTCTCTCCATAAACTTGGCCAAATGTTTTCTAAGGTCAGGTCAATTCTTTAGTTTTATCATTTTTCTTGGACTCAGGTTTATATGCATTTAAGCATCAAGAGAATTTTAGCCTTCTGTCTCCTCTCAAGTATAGATTTGCTGTTTTAGTTCTTAACCATTTTGAGCAGACACATACTTGGAAATGCAATATCAATTTCTTATGAATATCCCTCATTCTAAGAGAGTTCAGCCAATTAGGCTAATTAGGTTAATCAGCTCACCATACAGCTATCATGCAATAGATCCCTTTCATATTCCTTCATTCTTTTACTTGGTGAACATTTAAATTTTAGTCAATAAATATTTAATATTTTACTAAGAATCTACTACATGTTATGTGCTGAACCAGGAGTTAGAAGGTTTCTACCTTCAAAGAGTTTATGGTTTAGATAGGGAAACAGTAATATAAACAGGGAATTTCTACTATATGTGCTAAGCACTGTCACAGATGTTTTAATAACAGCTATGGTAACCTTGAGGGAAGGTGACCATCTCCGAAGTGAACTACCTGAGGAAAACTTAAAAGATGAGGTTGTCAGAAGAGCCAGAAGACGAATCTCAGGCAAAAAGGCAAAAATTAAGAAAGAGAGAGAGAGAGAAAGAGAGAGATTATTCAGCCAAAGTTAATAGCTAAAAGATCCAGAATGAAAAGAAAAATGAGGAATAGAAGTAGAAAAGAATCACAAAAATATTTAAAATAATATAATACATATGTTTGCAAGGAGATAAAGAATATGAGTCCCTGACTTAGACAAAATCTCAGTGGAAAACACATAGAATACCACTATGGTCCAGAGACCCATCTTCAGAACAAGACATTTTGTCATAGCATTAACCGTGGATGATGTGTGGGGCCTCTCATTTTCCTTAATGCTAGTTCTTCACAAAATTGACTGCTCCTTATTCTCCACACTAAAGTTGCCCTCTGTTTCCCAGCAGGTACCCCCCATTGCATAATCCCATTGATTACCACATGCATCTTGTCAATCTATCTGTGTTTTGGCTTTGGACTTGAAAAATATATATGATTCCTTCTGTAGATGATATTATTTGAACTTGTATTTCCATCCTTGAGTAGAGAATTAATTTCTTATCTGCTTCAAACTGGCAGCTCCTAGGTGTAGTGTTTGGCATCTCAAAGCCAAAAATTCCATATTAGCATTGTAGAGCAAGAACCACATTTTCTCCAGATATTGCACTAACCTTCACAACTTCTCATGTTGCCAGGGACATTGTGACCTTTCAGTAAATAAAGGTAGAATCTGTTATTTAATATTTGTATTATAATTTATTCTTTTGAAAGTCCTGAGATTGGCTTTTAAATCCTACAGACACCTATCTCTTTCTCTACTAGCTGAGTTAAGGTACCAGAATAGGAACAGATGGAAAGAAGAGATACAATTAGGAACGAGCAGAAGTTGTGGCTTTCCTATTTGTATTGCGTGGTTTCATTTATTGAGTATAATATATGAGCTTCAGGGTAATGTTGTAATGCAGTAATCAATTTTAATCTTGCCAGCCTTTCATTTGACTCTCTCTGCCATTCCCATCCTAATCTTCAAAGTGCACTGCCAAGATGATTATCACAGCCATCAGATCTTTCTCCTGAAATGTCACTGAATCTGATCAACCTATTTTCCTTTCAACTTGGGATCACAGGTAGAGAGTTATTGCATTCACTTTGATAATCACCTTTCTCCAAAAACACAGATTTTAGGATAGTGATCACAATAACATATTCTGTTATACATCTCATTTCAAATATTGTATTCTAGTCTGCATTTAAATGGGTATCCCACATGGATTGTGCGATCCTGCCTCTACTTGGTTGAGGCAGGGTTTACATCTTTAAGGACACAAGAAAGCATGCTCAAACTTGGCCATTTCACAAGACAATCTCTCTGACATTTTAATGTATTGCCTTTAAATAATTGTCCCAGAGTCATAGAAGAGCCCAGAAATTCTTTTTTTCCTCTAATGTTGCTCTTTGAACATTGTTTTTACTGAACACAAGTCAATTTTCTGCAAAATCAGTAGTTAGTACTAAAATTCATGAATAACGTGATTCCAGTTGGTGTTTTAGTTCAAGGAGGATGCTTTTAACACAAATCTATGTGAGCAGATTTGCTGAATTACCAAATTCAGTCTATGGATGTTTATAGTCTCAGAGTCCATTTGGCATTCTCCAAGAAATAGAGTCAAGGCATTTTTTTATTAGGCTGTTAGTTAGTTCCCATTCTCTAAAATTTGAAGAAATCCACTTACTGCCTGCATATAACTTTATCATATGATAAATGTCTTTCCTTCATAATGACAAAACAGACATGTCACTCCACCAAGTTATTCCAATGAAATTATGAAGGAAAACCTTATGCAAGCTGAATTCTTAATTTCCTACAATAAATTCAAAATGAAACAGAAAAAAAAATCTATTTTGTTGTCCTTGCTGGCTAAATTCCATTTTACTCATTATTTATACACCATGGTTTTTTGCCCCTAATTCCATTACTCATATAATTCTTAATGGATCTTATATATATAAACATACATGTTTTATCATCTCTACTTCTGAAGTGAATGTTTTAGCATTTAATGATGGTAGACAATCCTCTTTTAAATTCGTACTCTTGTGAACATCCTGACATGTGCTACATAGTTTTGTTCTTTCTGAATGTATTTAAACATATGTGCACACCTACACCATGAGTTTATAAATAATAATGATTATAAATAATGGCATTATGTGTAACAGCTAATTACTTCCAAATAATCAGTGTCCATTAATATATGTTCAGGTTATAATGTTGCAAATGAGTGAAGACTACTGCAACTGCAATACTCAGTTTAATGGCATGAGTCCCCATCTGAACTGTAGGCCCCCTAAGTGAGAAACATTTAATCTTGTTTACCACTGCATTACCAATGAACATCGATTAGAGTAAGTTTGTAAAAAATAAATTGTTTAAAACATAAATGAATAAATTACCTGGAAATATTAAGTGGGAAGTTATTACTTCCTTTAAAATTCCTTTGTAGTAAAGCATATCAATATGCATATATATAATATATATATATTTGTATATATATATATATATATATGAAAATGCTTCGGATCAAGAGAAAACATAAATTTGGCCTACACTATAATTAGATGGAAAGGGTTTTAGAGTGAAGACTTCCCCTTTGTAGGAGAATCTATAATGACTAAATGTTGGGGAAAACACAGTGATTTAGAGCTGCTGAAAAACCTTATATAACAAGTTGCAATAGCCAAAAAGATCATTGAATATGAGCTGACACAGCAAAAAAGTGAATCTGGGTAAGACTACCTGTAGATGCTGTATTTGAGGGCAATGGGCTCACCTGCCTAGATCTAAGGATTTTAGACGTCTCTCTGATTAGTCATATTTGACTTAACTTACCCAGTGGGTGGAGAAAAGCATGCAATATTGCCTGGTCCACAGGAAAATCTAGTTCAGTGGTATTACTGGGGCGGCTATGCACTGGAACCATCATTCTGGTGACTCACCCATTTTCTCCATGATGCTAAAACACCTGAGTTCTACAGTCTCCCCTCTTGGGTGGGATCCACACCAAACAGGATGATGGGGACATGTTCTAACATGACAATTTACTACCCAGGTGACTCTTGATGTTCAAGAAAGGACTGTATTTTTCTTTCCCTTGCTTACCATGATCTAAGTCAGAGGAATAGGTGAGGGCAACTCCAGAGGCCCAGGCTATCTTTCTAATCCTCAGTTCCTATCATTCTATTGAACCTACCCCAAGAGTCTTGCTGAGAGTTTCATTTTTCTAATACATAATAGTTCTAGATGCATGGAGTCTATTTGTCAAATTTTTTTGTTGTTGTTAAATCAGATGTCTCCTCATGTACACAAAAACTTGTAATATATTACTATAAGGATCTCTTACAGTAAGAGATCTTATAATATGAAGATCTTATAGTATGAAGATAAGTGGACGAGATAGGAAAATAATAATAATAATAAGAAAAAAAACTAAATGCAATGTGGGAAAATCAGAGATTTCACACCTTTGGGGTTTTTCCATCCTCCCAGCTAATTTTGCTCACTAGCTAACTCTGCCATCTATTCTTGGATGTCATGTTGCTCTCCGCCAGGGTGATTTATACAGTGCAGGGTGCACTCTCACCTCCATCATCACCTTTCTCTTCAAGTACAGCCAGAAAGGTGTCACTGGAAAAGGTAAACTACTATACATAAAAGACACAAAATAAAGTATGAGCTGGAACATCTAGCCTAGAGGGTGGAAGGCTAAAGAGAAAGCCAGTAATGGGATGCAGCCCTGCTGCCAGCCCTGCTGAACTTTGCATTCCATCACGACTGAACAAAGCAGAAACCTGAGGAATTTACTGATAGAAGGGATTTCAGAATTTAACTGGGTCCAACATCCTCAGTTTACAGCTAAGACATTGATGGCTGAGATATAACCCTTAAAGCCTAAGAAATTGAACTTGACAAGCCAATCTAACATGCAAAGCTGATGAGAGCACTAAGGACAGGGCCAAACTGTTGTTTCCTAGATCTGTTTTCCAATAGGCAAGATGATTTTAGGTTGTATGAAACCAAAAGCATATTTTAATAGGTATGTATTTCTCTCCACATATATTTTTTTAAAATAATAGAATCAGCACATCAATGATATCATTTAATGATATCAAAGTCTCTGTAAATGAAACTAAGCAAATCCAAAAATGTCCCAAAGAGAAGTCACTGTTGGAAATGTGGCCTCACATCTGCCCTTGGCTTTCACTGCACCATCTCAGCTACCTCCTCAACAGTAGAGTGGGGGTGGGTGGAGAAAACTGGGGATTCTCTGAGAGGTCAACAACAGCCAAGATTTTCCTAACATTAAAGATCTTTATTCTTAAGGGCAATCCAGTTATTCACTGGAGTTATGGGAATTCTCAGGATGCTGTCCTGAAAATATTAAACCCAGCCTTCCTGAAACTATGAGAAATTAGATGAACTCTTCACAGAGTGTCCATTCATAAGTGTCTGTGATTGAGAAAGTGCTAAAAGTGATAATGCCCCCAAAACTATAGCAATACATTTAATACCCACCATAAGTCCTGTGGGACTGAGGATGGAGTTTAGGGGTCTACTAATGGCCTAGTGTACATGAGGCCTTGGATTTGATCCCCAGCATGGCACAAAAATTAATAATAATTAATGTAATTAAAAATAATAAAATATATAATGTTAAGGACAAATCAGGCAGAGATTAAAGCCGTATACTAGACTATCCCAATTTCTTATCACTGCTTTTGTGTTGGGTAGCAGGAAAACAGGAAAGAAATAAACACATTTTTTTTAAAAATGTAGGTTAGGGGGGTCAGGGTTAATCTCTAACTATATAGACTAACACCCCCTCTTGATTAGTTTGCTGGTTTCAAATTATAGTATTTCAACCTTGATCCCAGCCTCTCCATGGTTCGAACAAGTAAAGTACACCAGAATTAGGTCTTGCTTAATTACCAAACTAAACTCCATCTAGACAGAGGTGATTATGGCTTATGTGGAGACCCCGATCTTTAAGAAGGTCACTGAATGAATTTCTCCCTGTCACTACAGATGGAAATAAACATGGTAAGTAGCTTTAAAATCCTCCATATTAGAACAGCAATAATTCATACTACATTCTCAAATTTGTTTTTCAGATGAGGAGATTCAAAGGTGACACTGTGCCTCAAATTCCTGCCTAAGAATTCTCTAAACTCAATCAAACTAAATGAATAAATATTAAGAGAACACCTGCAGTCAGTGATTGACTTTCATGAATGAATACAGGACTTGAACTTCTGCAAAAAAATTTGTAAAGAGACTTCAGAGATTCCCAGCTATTCTCAGAAGAAGACAATCAAAATACGAAAGTCCCCGCATAGTCACTTCTCAAGAACATTATTTGCCTTTTAAGATTTAGTCCAAGTCTCCTGGCATAGGACATGCTGCCATACTTTAAAAAAATTTATAATGAGTACAAGACCACTAAACATAGTTTATACCATAGCTCTCATCCAATTACTCATGGGAAAGCTACCAAGATAGTAGACTGAATGCCTTTGGGAAATATAAAACAATTGCCTTGTCAAAATACATTTTTAGTTGGCATTAAAAATGCTGCAAATTATAAAACGTTTAGACTCAGCTAGATTTTTCGTTATAAGCTACCCTTTATTAGTACGAGGAGCCTGTGTCATTTTAAAAAAGAGATTGCTTCTGAAAGAGGTAGGTAGAGTCAACATGGCAGAATCTGAAATCTTCAGCAGCAGAATTAGGACTGAAACAGAAAGGCTTCGGGATTAACACAGAGTCACAAATTAATGAACATCTGGGAATATCAATAGGCAAAAATCCTCAATAAAAATTATAACCATGCCAATTATTAAGATAAACCCAGAAAGGTGCCTTTTTTTTCTTTTTTCTGAATGTTTGTATTTTGGTTTGTTTGTTTCATTTGACTTGTTTGTTTGTGTGAAGCAATCTTCAGTTTGCAGCAAAAGTTAGAGCAAGAATATTTTTTTAGTAAGGTAATAAATTATTCATCCATTCATTTAACCGAGGAATTTTTTACTCATGATACACTGTACCTACTTTTAAGCATTTCAAAAAGCAACATGTGTTTTTACAATCATTCGCTTCAGACATTAAAGGCGTCTTCTAGGTTAGGTCATCTATCCACAAAACCAAAAATTATTTTGCTTTATAATTCATCTCATCAAATTTGTTTTAATTGCTTTCATTTCTTTGACTTTATGACAAAAACATAATTATGTACATAGACTTCGATTCTATGTATCAATTTTATCTTTTGGGATCTCATCTCCACAACTTCTAAATACTAAAATGTCCCAATACTTCATTCTTTGGTAATTTATTTCAGTCCCGTGGTTTAAATACCTACTGCAAGCTGTTCAATGGAAGATTTATATTTCAGCCCAGTCCTCTTCCTCAGAACTGTTGCCCATGTCTCATCTCCACCTTAATATATGTTAGACACCTTAAATTAATATGGCCAAAAAAAATAGGTGATCGCCATCAAACCTGCTCTGAATGAAATCTTCTCAATCTCAGTTAACAGTAACTGCATTCTTCCAAATTCATTTTTATTTATTTATTATTTTATTTTTACAGACTCGATTTGATTCATTGTACACAAATGGGGTACAACTTTTTGTTTCTATGGTTGTGCACAATGTAGATTCATAGCATTTGTGTAATCATACATGCACACTGGGTAATTCTGTCTGTCTCATTCCACCATCTTTCATTCTTCCAAATTCTTAACTCCAAATTCATGGCTTCATCTTTGAAGCTTCTCTTTCTCTCACACCCACATTCAATCATCAAAAAATTCTATGCACTCTATCTTCAAAACATATCCAGAACCTGAAAACTTGAACACAACCATTCCTGTCAGGCTAGCCCAAGTCTCTGTTCTCTCTTACCTGGATTACTACTGCCTCCCATAGTGTGTTCTTGCTCTAATCCTTATGGTCTGAGGTCTATCCTCACCATACAGTAGCCAGAGGATCTTTTTTTTTTTTTTTTTTTTCATTGAACACAAATGGAGTACAGCTATTGTTTCACTGGTTGTACACAAAGTAGAGTCACACCATCTGTGCGTTCATGCATGTACACAGGGCAATGGTATCTGTCACACATTCTGTTA
>JAJEJO010000241.1:103981-248164 GCA_020662805.1 Glaucomys volans
GGTAGACTCCGGGCCTGGGTGTGGGCCTGGGCACTAGTTCAAGTCGGGGTGGTGTTACAGAACTGTGCTCAGTGATGGCGACACTGGGCTTGAGAGCCCAGGCTGACCTGAACTCCTAGCTGGGGTTTAGGCAGTGGCAGGTGGTTGCTCTCTCCTGGGGCCCTGTAAGCTGGCGCCAAAGGCCCTAAGCTCCCCGCCGGACCACTCCAGGAACCGCTGGCAGCCCCAGGAAGCTGGAAATGGACCCCCTCTGCCAGGGAAGCCGCCAAACTCAGAGCAGTTCCAACTCCCCTCCGGGGTCAGCGATCCCAGGGGCTCTGGGCAGACCCCTCCAGGAGCAGCTGGAGGCCAAAGGAAGCTGGAAACGGAACTTCTCCGCCAGTTAAGCCGCCAAAATGGCGTGGATTAGTGGATTAGTTCCAACTCCCCGCCGCTGGATGTCCCAGGTAACCCGAGATGCTCGGTCTCCGCCTGGGAAGGCTGCAGGCCGGTGTCGGAACCGCGGCCAGAGACTCCAAAGCGCTGCTGGGGACCCGCACTCACCCGTTGGCTGGCGCAGACCCAGGTCCGCGGCTCCGAAGCAGCTGCCGGGCCGGCGCTCCCGGGTGGCAGCTGCCTGCGGTGGGGCCGAGCCCAGCCCAGCAGAGTTGGCTCCGGAGCGGTGACTGGGGACCCCCTATATGTGCCTTGAATATAAAATCTCATTGAGAGTCATATTCCTGCTGTTTGAATCCTGAGCAAGTAGGAATCCACGGAGCAAGTAGGAATGCAGCCTTCCTCTTGTCCGCCATCTTGGATCCAGAGGATCCTTTTTGATGGCACATCGTGAATATATTTTATGCCACTAAACTTTGCACTTAAAATTGTTAATAGGTAATTTCAGTATTGTGTATTTGACTCTGATAAAAGAATAAATTACAAGGGTTTCTAGATTTAAAAAAGGTAGCTCAATCAGAACTGCTGTTCTCTGCCTCAATCTCTCGAATGGTTATTCCATGTTCTCCAAAAGAATATCTGCAAGACTCTACACGATCCAGCCCCAACCCCTGACCCCAGCAGTTCTCACGCTATGACCTGCTACTGCTCTAACCCTCGCTGACTTCCAGACGTGGCAGCGGGAGGTGGGGAGGGTAAAGTGAGGGGTGATGAGGAAGGAAAATGGAGAGGAATAGATCAGAATGACAGATAAAGAGTTCAAATTCTGTACAGTATTATCCCTCCAGAAGGGTTTTGTGTGGCTCACTTGTGATAATGGGGGATGCTTGGTTGTGAAGCAAGCAGCACAACTTCCTGCCACAGCAACTATGCACTCATTGCCTCCCACTCGGATACACTGATCTCTTCCATCTTTGGCACTCCTGGGCACTAATACAGCACGTACATATGCAAAACATATAGTAACACAACGTATGACATTCTAATAAAAATTTAAAATGTGCTCTAAGTGCCAAATTGGTATAGAAAACATAGCTCTTTCAATAATTTTGGAAACATTTTTGAAAAATGTCATGAAAAATATCATTTTCAATTAATGGCATATTATAGCCAATATCTACTTCCATTATACTTATGCATCAATACTTTCTCTAATATCACAATGGCTGTTAGCCACGTAGTTCCTAGCTTTTCTGTTAATGTCCAGGTCGTGTGAGTAGTTGAGAGGCCTGATTTCTAGGCTTCATGCGAAGAGTTTCTAAATAGGGAGCATTTCCAGCGTGACCCTTATGTGTGCACAACTTATGGTCTGTATCCTTGAATTTACACGCAGTGTCTTGTTTCTAAGCCTAGGCATCTGCTATTTTCCAGAATTTATATTTCCTGTACCAGACTCACCCAACGAGAACATTTTTCTGCATGTTAACGACATCATTTGTGGGAATAGCTGCTCCTTTTATTTCTGTGACAGGAAGTTATACAGGTTTCTGACCAGAAACTCTTCTGGGGCTTTTCAAATGTCAGATTGATAAATACATCAGGGGATTTCAGCATAGAATTTCATATCCAATGTGATTCAACATCAAGTGACTCCTATAACAATAGTAACAATAGTATTTAGAAAGGTAGGGTAATTAATTATACAATAGCATCAGCATCTATCCATTTTTCCAAATCTAAAAGTCCCCTGTTAGCTTCTAGTCATGACCGAATGGCAGTGGTCAGTGAGACTCCTAAAACATCTGAACGTTTCTAAATAAGACTCAGTCACAGTTTGAGTGTGGCCTGAGTGTGAAAATTTTATAATAACATATACTTAGGTCATAAAGACTGAGATGAATGTGTGTTTTGTTTTCCTTATATTTTTCATGTGCAACAAATTTATTTTTTCCAGGTCAAATTAAATAAATACAAGCAAATAAGATGACTGATGTTAAACTTTTCCAAAAGTCCTCAAAACAAGCAATTTTATCACAGCTTTCATCTGTAGCATTCCTTAACATATATTATTCCCTCTGTTTCTGGAGCTTTTCCACCTAGAGAATTCCTAATTACTCTTCAAGAATTAGTTCAGGTGTCAATCACTTTTTGTTATGGTTTAGATGTGGTTTATCCCCTAAAGGTCTAAGAAAATTGGTCCCCAGGGTAACAATGCTGAAAGATGGTAGGATCTTCAAGGGGTGGGGTCTCATGGGAAATTGGTCCTGACCATCCTCATGAAAGAATTAATGTTGGACTTGCATAGTGGATTGCATATTGGAGAAGTGGATTAGGATGTAAAAGTGGGTTGTTTAATAAAACAGCAAGTCTGGCTCCTCCCCATACTCTTCTTCCTCTCTCAATAGTTGCCTCTCTTGTGTAATGTGTCTGCCCTAAGGCCCTCACAAGAAGATGTCAGTACCTTGCTCTCATATCTCCAGAACTACTAGCTAAACCAACCTCTTTTCTTTATAAAGTATCCAGTCTCAGGTGTTTTGTTACAGGAACACAAAATAGGATAGGCACTCTCCTATCATTTCTGAGCAATCCCACCCATTCCCAATTTATCCATCACAACTTTAAACAGAGAAATATTTTAAGTTTTCTCATGATGTTACAGAATCTCTCATATTATTGAGGAGTATCTACATGTTTCCAATTTTACTATGGCCCTCTGGATTCCAGAGAACATATTTTAGTTACTCCCATATTCTCAATGCAGAGCCAATCAAATGTTAAACAACGTTTCAGATTTGAAGGAGTGAAAGCAACTAACGTTATAATGTTTTTTTAATATCAGCCATTGGAACAAAACTTTCTTTTCTCTTACAGAATCCACGTTCTGCATTTCTGAATCTGAAGTAAATTATCATTTGACCTGAGTGTCAGTCAGAATATCTCTTTTGATGAGCAGGTCATATTCACTGTGCATTTTCTGGTATCTGGGCTGATCCTGTTGACTAGAATTCTCCACATTGGATTGAAGGCGGGATGTATAAGGGAAGCTGCTTCATCAACTTCAATAACAAAGGATCCTTCCTGAAAGAGGAATCATACTACCTGTTCTCCCCCAAATTTCTCTAACAGAAGCCCATTCTCCTTGACACATATTGGGCAGCAAATAATACAAAAGAATAATAAACACATATATAATTATACCACCATGGGATTCTACATCATCTACAGCCAGAAAAATGAGAAATTATACCCAATTACATATGATGAAGCAGCATGCATTCTACTGTCATGTACAACTAATTTTAAAAAAATAAACATAAATTTAAAAAGAATAATAAACAGCCCCTTTTCTACACATTTTTATGGCAAAACAACCCAATGTTCAAATCAATGCTTCCCTCAGGCCAAGGCAACTCAGGTGACCTAGGAAGCCCTGATCTACCACCATGCTTGTCAGCACCTGACACTTCAAAAGTATCCATTTTTATAAGCATTGACCACACAGGGATAAACTATCAGAAGAATAGAACCAACTTTAAAAGAAGAGAAAATGAGTTTAACAAGCACATGTAATTAATCTCACCACCTCAAGAGCATTATTTATTTTCAACAAATAAACATGCACAGCAATTTGCTTCCTTGATTTGATATCACTACTTCCCCTAAAGGACAGATGTAGTGGCTTCTAAAACAAACAGTTTGGCATTGGGAGGATGCAGTCGCAATGACCTTAAAATTCCTATAAAAGGTGGGTTAGTAGGAAGCAGAAATGGTATTGCAGGGTCAGGCTCCAAAATACAGACTAATTTTGTTTTTGTGGTGGTTGTTCTATGGATATTGTTAGGAAGGGGAAGACTGGACTTGGGGGGATCCTTACATGCTAATATTCATTCACCACTGATACTTGAGCAATTTAATACACTGGAAAATTAACTCTGTTCTTCAAATTCTCTACACTGTGGAATGAAGTGTTCCCAGCTTATTCTATTTTTGCCCTTGGACCATTTCATTTTGAAGATACACTTGGGGAAGATGACAGCATTAATTTAGCTAACAATATTCATTTTGTTTTCATTAGTTGTTTTTGTAGATTCATATTTTGATGCTTGATCTGATAAATGCATAACACCCGAGGGTGACTCCGTTTGTGTTAATAACAGCATCTCATTCACACCTCATCAATGATAGAATAGCTCAGCCTCACCATCTAAGGAGTAGGAATCAGAAAGGCTCAGAGGAGGAGGGCTATGTAGAATGGAGATGGAACTCCAGGGAGAGCAGGGATGAGGTCAAGGGCGTTCTGAAGTGTAAGGCATGGTATAGAATTCACACCTCCGTGACCTGGGCAAGTTGCTGAGGCCAGCTAAGCCTCAGCATTTTTATCTGGAAAATGGGTACGGGTCAGTTTCATCATTAAGAACATTTATGATTCTATAGTTGCATGCTTATGTACACCAAGTTTATTAATTTTAAATCCTTGTGATTTCTTAACAGAAAATTTTAGGAGGAAAGACTTATAAGTAAATTTTTAGATTTATTTAATAACAATGATATTTACTATTTACTGACAGGTGTTTTTTTTTATGCATGTTATATTATCTAATCACCACCACCAGCCTGCTATATGGCTACGGTTGGTTCTTTGTTCGTACCCACAAGTTCCACATCTGTAGATTCAAACAACTGTGGATCAAAAATTTTTGAAAAAAAACAGTTGCATCTGTACCGAACAGACTTTTGCATATGTCTTTATTCCTAAATTGTATAACAGCTGCTTATATATCATTTACATTGTATTAGGAATTATAAGTAATCTAGACACGATTTTAAAGTATACAGGAGGATGTGCATCGGTGATATGCAAATAGCATGCCTTTTCATATGCAGAACTTGAGCGTCCTGGAGGGGCCCTGGAACAACCAGTCTCCTCAGGATACTGAGAGAAAACTACTTTTTCTTTTTTCTTTTTTTTTTTTTTTTTTTTGTACCAGGGATTGAACTCAGGGCACTCAACCACTGAGCCACATCCCCAGCCCTATTTGTATTTTATTTAGAGACAGGGTCTCACTGAGTTGCTTAGCACCTTGCTTTAGCTAAGGCTGGTTTTGAACTCACGATACTCCTGCCTCACCCTCCCGAGCTGCTGGGATTACAGGCGTGTGCCACTGCACCCAACTGACAATTGTATTTTATTCCTACTTTGGAAACTAAATAGAGGATTAGCTCAGTAGATGGTGCACACTTAGCATGTGCAAGGCTCTGAGTTAAATCCCCAGCACACACACACACACACACACACAAATCCTCAAAGATTTTCATGGAACTTGCCCATATCACGAAGCTAGAAAATGACTGAATTGAAATCTAAATCTTACGCTCTCAGACTTCCAAGCCTGAACATTTGACTGCATCACCTATAATTTAAATTCCAAAGAAGCCGTGCTTATAAAATCTTATCTTTCACAAGTATGAGTGTAATCACATGCCTGTCTCTATGCCACAGGAATGACCTATCATTGTCAGCATGAATGCCCATATAGAGAAACTCGCTCCACCACACCATTCTGCATAACTGGTAGAGCAGGTACAAAAATATGTAGCCTTAGAAAGGCAGGCTGTAGGAAACATAATAAGTACTTTAATTTATTTTATCAACTAATTGTAAATGTTGGTTCAGAATATCCACATCCAGAAAAATTTATGTGTACTTCTGATATCACCCTTATCACACTAGATGAAATCATCTTATGTTTACTTCCGTTTTAGAGTTGATATTTCTGAACATAAAGGAGCAACGCCGTACTTATCTTTCAACTCCCAACTTGGAACACAATGTTTTGCACAGGTTAAACAACAATTAGCATTAGTTGTATGTAATTTAATGAATAAGTATTTCCCCAATTCTGATTTACCCTGAAAATTTTTCTCACTTTCTTTTGTGTGTGTGTGTGTGTGTGTGTGTGTGTGTGTGTGTGTATCTCTGAAAGGGAGAAAGAAAAGTAAAATAAGTGTTTAAATCTGTTCAAGTGGGAAAGGAAATGTTGAGGTAGTTGAATAATAAAATACAGTTACTCATACACACAAAAGAAGAAATGGTGTTATCAGAATGAAACCAAACTGTGCCAACAAGGCAGGAAGTCCGAAAAATGTACACATTCCTTATCTGATAAAATTTATAGGAGGAAAATGTTAAAAGTATTTTCAATATAATGACTTACACTGACTTCAAGTTCATTGACCAACTATTCTGAAAGGAGACTGGAGAAGTTGGTACTGAAGACACTGTAAAGATCCAGATGACCCATGGGGAAATGAGCTGAGCAAGAGCGGAAAGAATACAGAGAGGGAAGATAGCAATTTAAATCTGAAATTGTGACATGAAATCTTAAAGGAGGGAACAGAGTAGAACTGAGAGTTCTGCTGCCATAGTAGAATCTCCTTTCTGGGTCATTCTCAGGGGTTGATCAACGACCTTGCTTCACTCTCCCCATCCTTCTCACTGATCCAAAGCCCAGAATTAATATCTCAGTGTAGTTATTTGTGTGAAAAAGAAATCTATAGCTATTTCAGGACAGATTTCTCATATATTTAAAGAATGTGTCCATGCCAGTGGTCATGAATCATACCAAATCAATGACAATCACTCCTGAACCATGTATTTAAAATTATGTGCAAAAAGAATAGCTACTTTTTAAAAATCCCTATTGAGTTCTATTGTCTTTGATGCTGAAGGATTATTTCCTGTTTAAAATCTTCAGAAACTTCTTTTCTAGTCTTTCTCTTGTTGTTTTGGGTGAAAGAATCAAAGTTTCTAAATGGTATTGCCAGGAATTCATGTTAACATAAACATAGATATTTTCTCTGCAATTTAAATATTCTTGTGATAAAAATGGAGAATGAAAATAGTCTCTATTTGCACAGTGGGAATAATACTGTGTAACCAATAATGATTTTGCATAAAATTCCTTACTTTAAGTGACAGTAAAAACATTACCTAAAGTAACTGTGTCACTTCCGCTTCCATTAAATAGGCCCTTCAGCTGTCATTAGAAGGAGTAGCTTGATGGTATGCTAGCTGGTGAAAGATCAAAGAACAAAACTTAATGTATTTTTTCCAGTTTTCTATTGGCCCAAATCCTGTCTGCACCTTTTGAGGCCCTTCTCTGCCCCCTAAGAAACTGAGCCCTGCCCACTCCACTAGCTCCATTCCTCCTATTCCCCAGGTAGCAGCCAACCCGAAGCACTAGCAAGAGATGGGAGTAAGGTTGGGTAAGTGAGAGGCTGGGAATGCTTTCTCTGTCCCTTCCTGGAGTGCTGTCTCTCCACTGAGTATCAGGGTCCCTTTTAGGCAGCCCCTCTTCACTTCTCAAGTTCTCTGATTCCAACACAAAAATTTTCTCCATGTTCCCTTTAGTTAGTATCAGTTCCTTGTGATAGCTTTTCTCTGGGTATCTAATATCCTTTCTACTCCCTCACCCAGTAAATAGTTTCTTCATTAAACTCTTTTCATTGGGGTGGATTCTGGATTTTGCTGGGTCCTGACTGATATGGTCATGAACTTGAAAGTAAAACAACTTCAACTTTTCAATTCCCTTCTCAATCCTGCTGAAGTGTCTATGAAAAACAATCTCCCTTCTCTCGGTGTCACTGAGATTTGAATAAAGCGATTCAACAATAATATGTTCATACTGTAGCCAGAAATGATGTTTAATCCTGGTAGACAGCAAGCAGCATCATGACGTTCAGGCACTCTGTACACTAGAAAACTGCTTCACTCTGGAGTCACCCACCCTTCTTGCCAAAAGGAATGGGATATCATATTCTCTTATTGCAGAGAGAACAGAGAATTGGGCAATACTCAGACACTGATTAGAGAATGGTACCCAAGCAGCCATATTGGCATCTGAGGGGCGGGGGGACAGTAATGATGATCCCATCTTGACATAATTTTTTATATTCCATATATCAAGGATTTTCCATGAACTTTGATTGTTAATATTGTACATTAAGTGATTTATTGATTGCTAAGTCTGGAAGTACCTCCTTACTTTTTGTGCTCAAAATGAATGTCTCAACCTTTTATTCCTGGTCCGGGCCCTGTCAGAGAGCATCAAACTTGGCAAGTTATCTCAGGTTGGAAGAGCCACAGCTGATAATGCTTAAAGATGCAATCTCAAAATTCACACAGACCTACATTGGAATGTTAACCCACCACTTACTAGCTGTAACCTTTGCACTTTTCTTAAGGTCTCTAAGCCTTAGTTTCCTTCTTGCAAGATGAAGATAATAATAGACGTCAACAAACCTTAAACTGCATTGCAATGTCCAGAATGTTGTTGGAACCAAAGTACTTCTCACAGTAGGCACAAACTTCTTGGTGGCAGATCCTGACTAAACTGAGATAAGGCAATTCGTAGTCTTTCTTCACCCTACTTGTAAAGCAATTATTTGTGAAGGTGGTATAAATTAGATATATGGTATGAGCCACTACATGACTCATCTGAAGCCTGAAAATTCTAAACTCAAAAACATACAATATGTTTTTGCCACGTAAAAGCACATTACAGAATGGAAGCACCAGGAACACATCAAGGAAGAATAAGCTTCCCCAGCACCCAGAAGCAAAGATGTCATCCTGAGGCACCTAGGCCCAGACACTGCTTACTCTAGGGCTGAAGATGAGATCTTGCAGACATTGCCTTGAAATCCTGAGTGTGGTTGTTCATAAGTCCTTCCAGAAAAGGATGGAAACTCTAAACAGTAAAGGGTGGTGGCCTGCCACAAATGCCCCTTTGTTAGTTGAGCACAGTGACCCATGCCTAAAATCCAGCAACTCAGGAGTCTGAGGCTGGAGCATTGCAAGATCAAGCAATTTAGTGAGACCCTGTCTCAAAATAAAAAATGAAAAATGGACTGGGGATGTGGCTCATTGGTTAAGCAACCCTGAGATCAATCCCTGATACTGGAAAAAAAAATATATATATAGAATGACCTTTTGTTCACCTTGTGTCAACAGTGCTTCTAGCTGCTGTGCACTCCTGCTCGATTTGAGGGGCCAAGGAAGTTATGCTCAGATATGCTGCATCTTCTCCTCTCTTGTGTGGCCACCTCCCTCCTGATTAGGTTTGTATCCATGGCAAATTAAATCAGGAACTTAATGTAACCTTGCAGCATGTGTGTTGGGAGTGAATCTCTTCCTGTCAATCTGTAACCTAGCTGAAACTCTGCAGTGCTCAATAAACATGGCCTATTAATGTCATCTTAATCATTATGACTTCCTAACTGGCAACAGGCATTTTTCAGAATTGAAGCTTTTTTAGAAATCAGTTGATTTACAATACAATCTTTGAGCAAATGCAGATGCAGAGACTAAAAATTTCACTGTAATTATAAATGAAGGCTTGATTGAAGAAAGGGAAAACGTCATCCCAGTCTGGGGCGGGCTATGAACCATATCAGTAGCACATGAATGATGAAGAAACATCTAGACTGGACCATAACAGGCACAATTCCCATAATGACACATGACTAAGGAGTTCACCAATTTCCAATGAGAATTGGAAGTTTGTCTCAAAGCCTGTATTGTATGCCTCAGAGTCCTTCGTTTCTAATTATGTTTAACTTGAGAGAATGGTTTAAAGCTTTTATTCTTGCAGGGTTTAATTGTTCTCTTTTCCTTCAATTGTCTATGCACCATCTTCAGAAATAGTTTTAGATGCTCTGTCTGATCTGGAGCCCCATCTGTAATTTCAGTCCACTCTGGTACCTAGAATCAGAAGAGCTGATTGGAGCCATTCTTGACCATAGCCTTGTCTCTGGTGTGTGGGGGGGTTAACCTGTGACAATGAACCAGTGATGGCACACAGTACCCCTTGCTGATACTAATGAGCAGTGCGTGTGCTCCCCAGAACAAACCCACAAGATGGGCAAAGAAGCAAACTACTTTATTCACTGTGCCTGTTTCCTCTTTTATAAAATTAAAAATTGGGCTAGAATATGTTTTTCAAACATATCTTTTTCTTTTGCAGGAGTCTTCCTTAATATTAGTTTTAACTAGGAAGTCCATGGTAAGACAGATAATATAGATGCATTTTGTTTGAAAAGAGCTAGGGTGTGTAATTCCCCCTGGACCCCATGTTTTCTGCCTTTAGAGAGCACTTGCGATTCCAAAGGGCCTTAGGGTAATCAGTGGGCCATATGGCTTCCAAAGAAGAATCCTTTTTGCCCTGGAACTCCTCAATTCCAAAAATCTAATAAGTAGCATTTACTAAGTGTCTAATGTATATAAGACCTGAAACAAGCATTTTATACACCATATCTTATTTGCATTTTAGAGAAACTTTACAAGATGGGGGCTATTTATTCTCTTGTACAGATTAAGGAACTGAGGCTCTGGAGTTTAGATAGCTTCCCTAAGGTCATAGAGTCAGTCAGTGTGGCTCTAGGGTTCAAACTCCATTCAGATCACTCCAAAGCTTCTATACTCACCGATGTGTCCATCAAAGAACCCAAAAGAAAAACTAGCCTGCTGAAATAGCATGGCCTGAAACTTAGTTTAAAAGGACCTGGGCTTCACACTGGTGCCTTTTCCACTCTGTATAATAGCTTCTCCTCGCCTCTCCTTCCATCTGCTTTTCTCTTCTCTCTGCCCCCATTCCCTTCTCTTCCTTTTCTCTTCTTTTCTCCTAACCACCTCTCTAGCTCTTCCAGAAACATATAGCAGGAAACACAACCTTTGACAGTTGCTGAGTTTCACAGCCTATACACAAGGAATCCTGACAGAAATTTGCCAGGGCATTTGCTCAGAGGCAGACGCCGATCTCTGGACCATCCGCTATAGCTCCTTATGTGAGAACAGGATACGGCTGTAACACAGCTGTTCCTACTGCCACTCAATAACAATCCTCAGAGAAGAGAGATGGAGGGGCACAACTGTCCAGGAAAAACGATGGTAGAAGGCAGGTCCACTTCAAAGAAAGTTGATCCTTGACTACATTTGGAAAAATGGCCCTTATTTTTATTTTCTCATCAAAATTCCAGTATTGAGTACCTGCTTTGGTTATTCTACGTAAATATGTAAAAATATGGAAGTCCAAAAGTGTGGTTTTATCTAGGGGTTTCCACACAACTGCTTGTTTATCCCTGAACAAATTAATTCTCTCCCAGTTTGGATTTTTGTTTGTTTATTTGTGGGTTTGTTATTTTTATTTTTGTGAAAGAATAATCTCTATAGAGTTCTTAAATCATTAGCATTTTCTAAGTTGGCAGATCTGTACAGAAAATATTTCAAGTACCAAATACAAATTCAAGCACTGGGAAATCAAAACAGGAATTCTAATAACTTGAATAAATTTCACATATAGTTTCCTTAGGTTTGAACTTCACCCTCTCTGTGATGTAGGACAGCAGTCCAGTTATCTTTATGTCATTGCTCTTCTATGCAAGAAGGAAGCACACCAAGAGGTTAGCTCATTCATAATTATACAAGTTACGCAATGGGGACTTGAACTTAGGTCTCTTGACTCAGAGTCAATACACCCTGGTCATTTGGAATAATAACCCCTAGCCATGAGAAAGTCTCAGCTCTACCTACTGTCATTTCTCTGTTATTTCTCCTTGTTTCCACCTACACGAATACGTAATTGGTGTTGTGGCGGTTGGATGGCCACCTTTGTAAAGCAAAGCACCTAGTTTCTCCAGGTGGCATGATCAGTGGTGTCACCTACAGAAATGCAGCCTACCTTGTGCTGGAGCATCATTCTATAGCTACAGAACTTCGAGGTCTGATCTGTGTGCTGCATGACAGTCGATAAAGGGGAAGCACAAATACCTAATCCTATGGAGCTCTATGTGTTTTAGAGCTGAGATGGTGGTACAAAGTAGTCCTTTTAACTTCTTTGCAATTTTCTATTATCTCTCCTAGTTTACCACTTTAAATCTGAATGAACTACATACCTCCTTCTTAAGACGTCTACTTAATCTGCATTGGCAGTTAGATCATGCTTTGTATAATAAATTGTCTTCTGAAAATTTTGCAAATAATGCAGTCTTTGCGGCTTTGAGAGAAGAAAAATTAGCCTTACTCTGAAAAGGCATTTTTATAATTTCTTTTTAAATCATTTCCATGTCAATAATCACATATGTGCATAGATCAGTTTTTGATCAGTTTTTAGATTGGGATATTAAGAAAGAATATCATGACACTAAATAATAGGAGAAATATAACAATAAAATAATAACCCATGTAGCTTTTGGCCTCTAGCATTCCCCTTTTATCTCTTTGAATCTCTCTTTTGTTCCTACCAACAAATACTAAAATTACATTATTAGAAAGACTATTGCCCTCATACTCATTGAAACCAATGATCCTGTACTCAGTTCCTGTTGTCCTTAAAACCTATAGCACATCTGACTCAGTAAACACCCACCCCTTAGAATGCTCATTCCTTGACCTGGAGAGGTAAAGCTACTGCAGTTACTTTCAGCTTTGTGAATCTCTGAGTACTTTCTTCACTCACTTCTAACATCAATTTTATCTTCCTTTTGCTTCTACGTACCAACCAGCTCAGTTATCAAATCCAGTGCACAGCTTCAAATATCATCTATGGAGAAGACCCTTAAATGCAAAAGATTGTGAATTTCTTAGTAGACAGGAATGTAACAAGGGGAAGAAGAGGCCCCGGTACTAATCCACTCGCTGATCTTCACTCACCGAAAAGAGAATCCATGTGTTTCCTGGGAAAGAGACAGATTGGATTTTCAAGTAATGAACTCTTTGAATTTTTATTCTTGTTTACAAAGCTAATGGACAACCCCTGTGCTATTGGATTTTGGGAGAAGTTTCTTTAATTCTCTTTAAATAGAATTTGCTTCTTACTTTCTCTTTTCTAAAAGCCTAGGAATCTTAATTATCTGGATTTGATATCAACCTTTAATAATATAAAAATCATTGGATTCTGAATATTGATTCTTCCTTTCAAGTCCTATCACATAGAAGTAGGCTGTGCACAAAGAAAAATCTAAGCAAGAAAAAATTACAGGAATGAAGTATAAGCCTATGTAAGAAACAAAGTGAAAGTATTTATGTCAGTTTTATGGTTATTTTTTTCAAACCCTGTGAACTTTTATTGGCATTAATATTCTTCTTTTAATATACATTAAGCTTCCATTGTTACTTTGGCAGGGTTCTGAGTCAAATCTTAGGTTCCCATTGAAGTTCCACATCTTATTAGGTAGTTCAATTTTTTATTGGTAAAACAGAATTATTATACAGGCCTGTTAGGGTTCTTGGGAGAATTAAGGGTAATGGTGCAAAATGCCTAGAAACAGTATGTTTTCAATAAGTAATAATAGTCCTTCCAAATGGAATGATGGAAATCAGTTTGTGACTACCAAAGCCAAGAAGCCAAGTCCAAAAGACACGCCAAGATACTCTGCATCCTATATTTATTAAGAAATAAAATAGCAAGTATAATCACAATTATTACTTAAATTTTCTCATTTGTATGATAAATAGCTAAACAATATGGCAAAATCTCAAAGGATTGTTGAAAACTGTTGAATATGGAAATAAAACTTAAGAATCATAAGGGCGGCTTGAATGGTTTGTTGCTCTGTATAGGCAAGAATGTCAAATAAATCTGCTTGATTTCTTTTATTAATTTGGATTATTCTCTCTTAGACTTACAAAATTTATTAGTCTATGGAATGTGGGAAAAAAATTGAAGGCTGGATATGAGCAGCACATAGTCAAGAGCACCTGATCAATGAGCCTGTCAGAACTAGATGCAGGAAGATTGGGGTTACATGCCCTGAACCTACCATCCCTGAGAGTCTATGGTGTAAGACTTCCATTGCATAGCTGCCCCAATGGGCTTTTTAAATTTCCCAATTATTTCTGAAATAAACAGATAAATGCTTAGTTCCCCCACAGAAGCCTCAGATCTTCAAGCAGTGAAAGGATGCTTCCACTGCCTCAGAAACCAGTCAATTAACACAGCAAGGGAACTTAGACTGCTTCATTTTAGCGTCAAGATACAGACAAGAGAAAACACCTCACAGCCCAGGGATGGTCAGCATAAGCCTGACATCAACACACCCAGCCTCTGCCTGAGTAGTTACAGGAAAATGCTGTGTGCTTCCCTGAGACAACTGAGTCACGATACTCCCTGTACCCTGTAAAAATATCCACTGCATTTAGGAAAACAGAACTGAAAAGAATGTCTCATCTACTAATGGCTTCATCTTAATCATATATTTATCAGGTATCTAAAAGAGCAGACCTATAACAAGTTACAAAGCAACTCTCTTGTTTCCCAGAAACAGTTGGGCCCATCTCCTAGAAAAATAACAAAGAAATCATGATACTATTTAATCAGTGTTCAATCATGCAGGGGCTGATGATCCCATCTGTAGAAGTTTCATGTCATGCCTCTTTTTTCCTCTGCCCTCTGCCCTCCCATGCTGTATTTCTTTTAGCTATGATGGTGTTTACAAATACTTTCATAAGAGAACGGTAAGGAAGAAGCAAGCACATAAATTGAGAGACTTAAATGAGAAGTTATACTCCATTTATGTATGATTCATCAAAATGCATAAAATGCATTCAACTCTCATTATAACTAATTAGAACAAACAAAAATTAAAATAATAATAATAATTACCAAAAAAAAAAAGTAAGGGGATAGAGTCCTTTGTTTAAACAAAGCTTAAGTCCATAGATCTAAACATGTCATGTTCTTCCCAAAATCACAGTCTGATCTCCTGCCAGCTCAGGGCTTGTGTCCTCCGCACTCCATAGATACTGGTGGAAGGAAGGTATGATACAGTCACAAAGAGCCCAGGTTGTGGGGTTGGGTGGCCTACATTCCCAACCTATCTTTAACTTTCAAGCTAGTTGGCTTACTGAAAGTCTCCTTTAGGTTTCTTTATCTGAAAGGAGCACTGTGGTATATTGTACTGTAATTGAAACGTTTGCTAAGTGGGGAAACGTCTGGAGATAAGACTGGACCACGGGTGAGGGGCCAACCGAATTCCTGCCATTTTCATAGAATGTGAAATGTGAATGTTTTCTATGAAGAAACAGAAAGGCTACAGGATATTCCTCTTAAGTACTTTTCCACTTGTGTGACTGGTTCAGACTGAAGAAGGTGACTCCATAATAGATGTCTAAGTTGGGTGTCAGAAGAGAATAATCTCTACTTTTTTAAACTAGACTCGGGTATCACTCAACAATAGGAAATACTTCCCAGAATTTTGTCAGGGGATCCAGTTGTGACAAACAAAGGATTCAGCTTTCTTTCTCTAGTCTCAGGTGCTAAATATCTGAAGTGTGGAACAGCAAATATATCATAAAGCTAAATTGTCCAATTTATGTTTTAAGGAAAGCTCCAAATGAGAATTTTTTTTTGGTGGGGGGGGTACTAGGGCACCCAGGGGCACTGAACCCAGGGTTTGAACCCAGGGGCACTCCACCACTGAGCCACATCCCCAGCCCTATTTTGTATTTTATTTAGAGACAGGGTCTCACTGAGTTGCTTAGAGCCTCACTAAGTTGCTAAAACTGGCTTTGAACTCGCGGTCCTCCTGTCTCAGACTCCCAAGTGCTGGGATTACAGGTGTGTGCCACCACGCCTGGCTAAATTTTATTTGTTCTGATTAGTTGTACGTGACAGTAGAATGCATTTATACATTCTGATAGATCACACTGATAGATCACTCATGAATAGAGTATAATCTCTCATTTTCTGATTATGCATATTGCAGGATCACATCACACGTGCAGTCATACATGTACCTGAGGTAACAATGTCAGTTTCACTCTTCTATCCTTCCTTCCTCCACACCCTTCCCCTCCCTTCACTCCCCTCTACCTAATATAAAGTAACTCTGTTCTTCCCTATCTACCTTCCCTATCTTATTGTGAATTAGCTTCCCCATATCTGAGAAAATATTCAGCTTTTGGTTTGTTGGGTTTGTCATATTTCACTTAGCATGGAAAATATTTAGTGGACACAATAATAAAACCAAACTATTGTTTGGGGTTGACTGGGATCAAAGTTCCATAAATCTTTGTTTTTCAAATAAAATAGAAAAGATGAGGAAGCAAGAAAATTATGAAAGAAGAATTTTTTAAAATGAGAAACAAATGTGGCATGCTATAACTGGATTAAGAAGATTGAATCCAGACCATTTTTATTAGGCAGAAAATGCTTTGCAGTGGAGAAAGTACAGACTTTGTAAAGAAACAGATAAAAGATGAGCCAAGATTACAGACCAAGATCAATGGGAGTAGTAGCAGAATGAAGGAAAAAATTAAAAAGAACTTGTGTTAAAACACAGGGAAATTATTTCTCCAAAACCGCTAGAACAGTAAAACAATGTAAAATTGAGAAAACCCTGCGCCTAATGATACTAGAAAGCGAGTAGAACCCAAACAATAGGTGTTTAACAAAATCTAAAATAGAACACAGAGCGCCAGTGATTCCTCACATCTCTAACACAGATCAGAAAGGGGAAAGACAGAAAAATAGCCACCGCTAAACAAAATCAGCTGACTGAGTAAATCAACACAAAATGTCAAACTAAAGATCCGAGTGTACAGGGCTTCATGCCGAGCCACTTCTATCTCCTGTTCAGCAGGAGGTGTGCTGACTATATAGTGGGGACACTAGATTTTACACTCATTCAAAGCAAAATCTTTAGAAATGGAGCTTGGAAACCTGCTTTGAAAGCATCATGGGGGCCTCAGATAAAGGGAATTCAAGGCTTATTCCAAATAACGTCACAATGTAAGTTGTTAATCTGGGATTTTATCTATTTTATAGCAATGTACAACACACCCATGTGACATTGTACACTTTGCATATTTCTATCAACGTATTTACTACAAAGTACTTGGAGATCATTTATAACAGTTCACTATATATTAGTTCTCAAGGAAAGACCTACTAGGTACCAAAGAGTACAAATAATTCAGATCATTTCGGTGACCTAGAATTCAGTAAACCAGCAAATGGTACATTAATACATTTGAAATGGAAAATAAACAATCCAACGTCTTAAAAATGTAAAAACTCACAAAATTTATTATAGAAAGAATACATCAAAATGAACAAAAGAGAACAATTAGAAAATGATAATGAAAACACATCATTTTTAGAACAGACATATGGTCAAAGGAGTACATAGTGGAAATTGTACTGCCTTACACACTTAGAACACCTCACAGTAATATATTATATAAGACATTCAGTTTAAGAACTAGAGAAATAAGAAAATCCCTAAGAAAGGCAAAATGAAGGAATGAACAAGGAAGAAACAAGAAATTAAAATTGAATTAGAAAACAGAAATTAGACTGGTAAATACATATGTAAGTAAATCATAGGTGGGTAGACAAATAATTTTAAAAGAGCAACCACTAGCTAATCATAAGGGAAGAAGGAAAAGAAGTACAAATGTACTCAAAAATATAAAAGAGAACATATGAATTTTTGGAGGACAAACAGTCAACCAGTCAACTGTACATGTCCCATGTGGAAGCGTTGGCTCCTGATGGCAGTTCACTGCACACACTGCCTTCCCCATCTCCTAAGCCAGTGTGGTCAGAGGTCAAAGCCTGCTGGACCTGGTAAGTCCAACACCAACTCCACCCATACCACTGCCATCCTATCTGTAGGACCCCAGCTGATGAACACAGGACAGGAAAAGGGAAAACAAATTTTCCCTCCTACAATCATCTCAGTATCACATTGCCTGTCCTCTTACCATGTGGAAAGAAAGCTGCTCTAGAGTAAGTGCAAAAGTCATTTTAGAAAAGGCTAGGATGGGCTCAGTGGTAAAGCTCTTGCCTAGCACGAGTGAGGCCCTGGGTTCGATCCTCAGCACCACATAAAAAAATAAATAAATAGTATGAATGTATTACGTCCATCTACAGCAAAAATCATTTTTTAAAAAAGGGTATGATGTTGGGAGACATGGACACAGTGGCTACCCAAATTTTATGAAATTATGGACTTAACAAGTATTGCTTTTTAACAATTTAAGAAATGTAACTGTCCCAGTTTACTAAATAATATATGCATACGAAATATTGAAAAATAAGTGTAGAAGAATATTTTATATACTCTGAAAATAAATCTGAAACATGAATTAAATTGATTGTTTTCTAGGAAAATACAAGTTTTCAAAAGAAATTTCAGGAATATAGAAAACATACATGAAACGAAAACCGTAAATGAAATAGCAAATGAAATATTAACAAGGTTTATATCTACTTTATGGCAGTATACAATACACACACACACACACACACACACACAAACATACACTTAATATTATACACTTAGCACATTGCCATAAAGGTGAAGAGTTCACCATAAAGTACTTGTAGAAATGAAGTCTTTTCTCCAAATTGCCTGTTTTTATGGGAAATCTTTGCAAATCTTTAAAAATTCTTTTGTTATTTAGACATTTCCAGATCATAAAGAAAAAGATAAAATCTTCCTGCTGGTTTTTATCAAAGCCAAAATAAAAATCATCATTAGCTGACAAGGATAACAGGAAAACGCACACATAAACTAAAGGCCACTTTTACAAATAGTCATTTGCTTGAAATAAAATGACATTTCTGCCAACTATACAACATAAGAATTCCAATGAATTAAAGACAGAGAGTTATGCACTGCAAAAATGATGCTTCAGTCAATGCTGAACTGCAAACACGAGGGTCGAACACCGGATTACAACGGAGCAGAACATTCCCTATTGCTCAGTCACATCGCCGGGGGCTCACACAATACCCACTTGCTTGTGGTGATACTGGTGATGCTTGTATACAGTGTGTGCTACCCAGATGCATAAAAGTATATCATATACAAATAAATGCAGTGCAGACTACCTGATAATGATTATGAACAACTTATTAAACATGATCCTATTGCGAAGAGTTTACTCCACTCATAAACAGAAAAAGAAACACTGTGAAGCAGTTGGCTGCGCTACTGTGGTGCACTGGTCACAGCCTCCATTCCTTCACCAGGCCCCTGGTTTGCCTGCATCCAGAGAGCAAGAGGAGTGATTGACCTCCACCTGGGTTGGTGTGAGAATGCTCCACAGTGTGCACCCAAGGACACAATCGCCCAAGGGCACATTTCTCCAACGTATCCTGATCATTAAGCAGTACATGACTGAATTTTAAAAACACAAGACCTTTAAGGAAAAAAAATATGGACATATTGCTATAGTGTTAAGAAAGGGATTTCCATGCATGAACAAATCTTAAAAGTCTTTTAAAAAACTGAAAACTTTCTGAACAAAAATGAATATCATGGAAAAGATACATTAACAAAGAAAAAGACAAACTAGGAGAACATATGCAATGTACAAAGCACAAAAGGTCAATAATCATACAGAGAACAAATACAAAATAATGAGAAAACAGACAAACAGGAAGAAAAATGGATAAAAGATATAGAGGAAATTCATAAAAGAAATATAAATATCAAATGTGTGGAAATGGGGCAATCTTACTAAAATCACATAATCAAAGAATCAAATCAAATAATCAAATAATTGAAGTATAATCATTTAAAAAATATAAAATTTTTTTCTAATACATTGGTAAAATCTTTAAAGATTTTCACAATCCTATTTTGGATTAGTTTGGGAGGAAATAAACATTTTCATAAGCTGTTGATAGGATGGTAAATTTTACCAGTATTTTTGGCAGGATTAACTAATCTTGCCATATGTCTAAAATTGTGAAATGAATATGTTCAACTTCCAAAATTTCTCTTGTAGGAGTACATCCTACTGAGACACCATAAGAAGTGTGCAAAGATGTTTTCAAGGATGATCACTGAAGTATTCTTTGTAATAGTGAAAATATGTGAACTACTATATGTGAACCATCTTGAAGAAGAGATTGGTTCAATAAATGTTAGTAGAGCCAAATTTAAGAAGTAATTTTTTATTTTTTATTATTATTTTAAAAAAAAATTAGTTGGTAATGGACCTTTATTTTATTTGTTTACATACAGTGCTGAGAATCAAACCCCGTGCCCAGCACATGCTGGGCAAGCACTCTGCCACTGAGCCACAACCCCAGCCCCAAGAAGTCATATTTTAAACGAGCTAGATTTATATGTACTATTAAGAAATGCTATCAATATATTGTGGACTGAAAAAAATATTTGGCAGTATTTAATAGAAACCTATTTTAGTAGTGGAACCTGTAGAGTTATTTGTCTCATTCAGTAGACTATTCCACAACCACTCCAAAGGCCCAGAAGGTTTGTCTGAGATTCAGAGTCTATCTTTCTATCCCCATCATAATTAACAAACAGAAAGGCCTTCGTTCTTATGTTTGTCACCTCAGAGGCTCAAGAGAGTGACCACAGCACCAGACGTCATATCTGTACCTTAGGCAGAAGATATACTTTTGTTTGGGAAGAGTGCTCTGTCCGTGGACTTTTACTTACATACATTTGATAAATCAGCGTTTGTAGACCTGCTTTCCATATCTCCTCTATTCATGCTTTTTGATTATGATTGTAATTTGACAACCAGGACAGCAACAAACTTGACACAATAGAACCTTGAAAATGAACTCGCACACTTCTGTCTTCTCTCTTGGATTACGGGCACTGCCATGCAAGCATGCCTAGCTAACCAGCTGTAGGGATGTGGAAGTCACATGGAGAAGAGCTGAGTACTCCTCTCTGAGGCCTCCCAAGCCAGGCTGCCCTCCAGTCCAAAGCTGACCACCGACACACACAAGCCCAGCTGTGATCTTGCTGAGACTGGCCACGACCAGCAGGACTACCCAGAAAGCTTGAACAGTTGTCATTTAAGACACTACATTTTCGTGTTCTGTAGAAATCAATAACTGATGCAGCATCATTGTTCAGAATTGCATCCAAACATTACCTTTAACTGAAGAACATATAAAAAATCAAGGTGTGTTGTTGTTGGTGGTGGTGGTGGCGGCTTTTTTCTTTTCTTTTTACTTAAGCATATCAATTGACACAAATAGTCAAGGAAAAAATTAGCATATGGACACCACTTAAAATATTTACCCCAGGTAGAATGATACTGATTAATTTTTATATCAAAGATAAACAGGTTGAACTGGAAAGAAGGACTAAATATGACTTGTTTTCTCTAATTCAGGAAACTGCAAACTTTTCTGGTAAAGGACTTTTGCAGGCCAAAGCTACTCAACTCTGTCCCGGCTACAGGCAGGACGCAAACAGAAGGGCGTGGCCATGTACCAAGAAGCATTTTACAACCGTACCCAGTAATGTAGATTTGGCCTGCAGGTTGTTTGGATTCCTCTCCCATGCTACAACCACAGTGATTCTTTTTTGTTCATGCTTTTATGTACTGAATGAATTTTATAAACACAAAATACATAAAGTTATTTTAATTTTCAAAAAATTTTAATACATATTAAATTCTCTATTCTGATAAATTCAAAAACTTGTGGTTTTAATATTGATATCTTAAAATATTTTAAAACAAAATAAATGAATATTTAAACTAAAGTAGAAAATATAACACAAATCTGAATGATCAAATTAATAAAATAACAGAACAAAATAGTGAATTAAAAAATAGAAAAACCATTGACCTAAGAGATAAGCATTAAAAACTAATTATGTGGGAATAAATTCATAGCATAAAATATCATGAGATTCTCCAGAAAAAGATACCAAAGTATTATTCTCCCTCCTCAAATCTTTCTTCTTTTTTTTTTCTTTCTTCCATTTTCACAAAACATCAATTTTCACTTATAAATAACACAATCATGCTCCTAGAATGTATTCTTATTCCTACAATGAATAAAGCTTCATCTCTTACAATTCAGCTCAGACAAATTGACGTCATCAGACACGCACTAGATGAGAGAGGCTGCCATTCAAACAGGAGACAATCTCTGCTCTCCTACCTCAGCAGAGGGGGGAAGGGTAACATGCAGAGATAAACGCACTTCTGGTGTAGAGACTATTGTCAATTATTCCCTGCTTTGTTCCCTGTTGAGCCTTCCTGCTCAAGACCCTTTATTATACAGTATGTTGTAGTAGAGAAAACCAGAATTTGAAGTGATGTGAACTACAGTTGTATACTGATGTAAAGGAGCCTTAGACAAATCACTTTATCTCCTGGGGCCTTAGTTCTCTCATTTTTGAAACTAGGGTAGTGATTATATCTGCAGTGTTGACCTCACAGTGGCGTGAAGCTCAAATGAGATAATGGTCCTGAAAATCCCTTTAAATGTGCCAAAATGCAAAAAGTTACTTTCATTAACAGCATTAGCATCAAGTGTAAATGATTGTGAATTTCACAAGTATATGTGCATTTCACACCTCTTCCATTTGCTCCAGAAAACCATCTTGGTCACCAGTTCTTAAAGTCAACACTATCTTACCTGAATAGTGTGTAAAGGATCTTGAATGACTAACATAAGCTATTCTCTCTCTCTCTTGAAGTCATAGTCACATCTTGAAGGAGTAGGATGTGTCAAGTTCTTCATAGCCTAAATATTGGCGTCTCTTCAGATAAGTTGTGCTTACTCCTTCAGGTTATCTTCATTATCTTGATATTATTTGTTAATTATATAAGTACAATTTCAAAACTATAGGAATTCTCCCATCTGAACTCTTGTTAACAAGCTTGACTTTACTGCTAGCTCCCTTCTGCAAAATGATTTACAATGTATCAACCCTCTGGGACTTAAAGGTTGAGTTCTGTTCCTACCATTGAGTGAATCAAGTTTGTTCCCAACCTATGTATGGTGGTTGTACTCGTAACTATAATTATGTTACTTAATTTAATAAACTATTAATAAACTAACTTAGTTTATTAAATATTTAGACTACTAAATAATAAAACTATTTAATAAACTAAATTTAAATAGGAGAAAATAATTGTATCCATCAATTGGAAGTTGAATAGTTTGGAAAAATTCAATAACTTAAAAATTTACTGTCAAACTGTTAAGTTTTGTGCAGAGTGAGAGATAGAGGTTTAATTTCATTTTGCTGCATATAGGTTTCCAGTTTTCCCAGCACCATTTGTTGAACAGGCTGTCTTTTCTCCATTGTATGTTTTCTCTGTTTCTATGAGGAATGTCATTGGGATTTTAATTGGAATTACAGTGAATCTGTATAGCTCCTTTGGTAGAATGGCCATTTTGACCATATTAATTCTGCCTATCCAAGAGCATGGGAGATCTTTCCATCTTCTAAGGTTTTCTTCAATTTCTTTCTTTAGTGTTCTGTAATTCTCATTGTAGAGATCTTTCACCTCTTTTGTTAGGTTGATTCCCAAGATTTTGTTTTTGTTTTTGTTTTGTTTTTTTGAGCCATGGATTTGGGGAAAAAGGCACACTTTTATATTGCTGGTGGAGTTGCAAATTAGTGCAGTCACTCTGAAAAGCAGTGGGGAGAATCCTCAGAAGACTTGGAATGGACCCACCTTATGACCCAGTTATCCCACTCGGTTTGTACCTAAAGGACTTAAAATTAGCATACTACAGTAACACAGCCACATCAATGTTTATAGCAGCTCAATTCACAATAGCTAGACTGTGGAAGCAACCTAGGTGCCCTTCAATAAATGAATGAATAAAGAAACTGTGATATATATATATATATATATATATATATATATATGAATATTATTCAGCCATAAAGAAGAATAATATGGCATTTGCAGATAAATGGATGGAATTGGAGAATATCATGCTCAGTGAAATAAGCCAATCCAAAAACCCAAGGGCCAAATGTTTTCCCTGATAAGTGGATGATGATATATAATGGGGGGCGGGGGTGAGAGAAGAATGGAGGAACTTTAGATTATGTAGAAGGAAATGAGGAGGGGGTATGAAAAATGGTGGAATGAGATGGACATCATTTCCCTATGTACATGTATGATTACATGACTGGAATGAATCTACATCATGCACAACCATAGAAACAAAAAAATGTAACTCATTTGTATACAATAAATCAAAATGCAGTCTGTAAAAATAAAAAATAGTAAAAAAAAACTGTTGAGAACAGGATAATGATACAAGAATAAGAGGAAAGAAAATAAAAATATCTAAAAGGGTTATTCTATTGTGTCAGAAGTATCTTTCATTTCTTACTCTGCTTTCAAGAATATGGGGTATAGGTCCACATCTTAGGCTTCTAATTGATGTAATAAAATAAATGAGAATCTTTATCAGTAGATTTGTAGACAAATAATATGTCTGAGCCCTATCTTAAAAAACTGATGAATGAAGGCATACTACACATTTCAAGCTAAAAAATAAAAATTTAAGGCATAGGAACCATTTTTGTGATTCTCTACATTGACTTTTGGGGATAAATTGGCTATGCATTATTAACATATTAGTTTTTGAACTAGAATTATTTCAAAAAGAGAACATACATAAGTCCACATGATTATTTAAAATTTCCATTACATCAGTACATAATAGATCAATTTCTAATGCTCTTGGTAAAATAATAAACACTATAGAGATTAGAAAGATGAATAAACTTAGCTCCTACTTTCAAGACCTTAAAACCTCACCAATTTCTTACTCTTAAAAAGTTCTCTGGATTCCCATGTAAGGCACTAATCAGGCACCCCTTAAGGTTGTACAGAATGAAATTTGCAAAACCATATATAGAATAGACCTGAAGAATTTAGTGTGTTTAGAAGAAATGCATTCTTGATTCTGGCAAAAAAAAACAGATCAAGGCCCTAGAAATATTAGTTAGGTATCAAGCAAATTGCTTATTATTGTCAAAACATTTCTACAACCATGCAAGAAAGAGGTAGCTCCGTTAAAAGAAAAAAGAAAGAAAATTCAGGCTAAATATCTGGCAATATTTTTATACCATGTATGTATTTATTCATTATTCATTCATTCCTTTTATTGTTTTCAGCATATGTTGAATTCCTAAAAGGTGCCAGATCCATAAGAGGTTGAGTAGGGCAGGTAGAAAAAATGATTAATAAGATCTCTGAATTACTTTCAAAGTGCAATGAAAGACCCTTGAACGTTTTAAGATTAATGACATGATTTAATTCATATTTTAAATTTTCCCAGAATATGGGAAGGACAAAAAAAGATATGGAAAGGGAAAAGATAGACTCAACAAAGCCTGAAGCTGTGTTCACACCCTCTGTCCTCCCCAGGCTCCTGGTGTCCTTACATCATCTTTGTGGTAGGTGAACATGTCACAATTCTTTCCTGGATGTGAAGCTCCTTATTATCAGTAAGCATATATCTCACAGCTGGTTATCATGTCCCAAGTTTCCTAGAATTATCCTGTTTTAAAAGTGTGGTCTGAAATTCCTGTATTCCATAAAGAACATTCCAGAAATTCTAGTAAATTAGTCTCCGAACAACATTTCACCACCTCTTACACCCAGAAGCAACATAAAATCCTTCTTCATTCTGGTGCCAAAAATATGGTCACTGCACTCAAAGTACCTAACTCAGTATTGAACACACAGTAAGTTTAAATGACTGCATTAAAACAAAAGTCTACTTTCAGGTAACTTTTGAAAATGTGAGAACACTAAAAAAAGACACCAATTTCTTTGTCATTCTGTGGTACTTTTCTAGAACTACATGCATTTGCTTTTATTTCGAACTCATCAGCCAATTTTCAAAGCAATTTGAGTTCACTTTTTGTGAATCTTCAAGAAAATATCCTGTCAAGGGCTTTGGGACACCAAGATAAATGACACCCCCTACATTTCTCCCATACTAAACACCACTTTATGAATTCCATTCAAAAGCCTGCCTTCCTTGGTGCCAGGCTGCTCTTGAGCACACCCTGAGCCAACTGCTCTCCTTCCTCTCCCTGCTGTGTGGGTTATCACTTCAGCCTCTGTCTTCTTTCTCTGTCACACTGACTCTGCTCCTGAGAGTCCATTCTTTAAGAAATTCTGCTCAGGATTTTGGATACTGGGATTTGAACTTTTGGGAAAATGAAATTACTGAACTTTTATGCCATCCTTTTCATTGTTATCCTTACATTTTTATTTTTCTATTTATCCAGTTATAATCTAGATCATATATATTTATAAAACATTATAGATTAGATCACACAAATATTTATAATTTAGATCATGCAGATATATAGCATCACATATATAACATATATGTGTATTACATGTGTGTGTGTTTTAACATACATGTGTTAAAGTTTTAACAAATTTGAGTCTTTTCTTGGAATTATTCTGGTTTTTGTCAATGTTCTCCAAAACTCACACTTACTAACTTGAAAAGAAAAACTTGACAGCAACCATTCTTTGGAAAACTATCAAAGAATGTTTGTTTTAACTTTCTTTGAACTAACCTGAAGTGACCTGGATGAAATCATAAATACGATTAAAATTTTATTAACTCAATGTCAGTGGTGTGGTGGAAGCAATACCAAATTAGGAATCAGAAGCTTTGGTTTTCCACTAACTTTTTATATTTTCTAGATCCCAAAATAATGAGGGATTTGCTATAAAAATATACATGCAAAAGACATCCCTGCTAACCCAGTTACAGGTAGAGTCTGGATGCCACAGAAGAGGAATACTTTGGGAATTGGAATATGATTTAGGATTCACATTATTTTATTTCCAATGTTAACTAGTCATTCTAGTTAGCCAATCTCTTATCTATAGGGTGACTCAGTTTTCTGTCTGTGCCCCTGGATGTCTTTTAATTTCTGCCTCATTGTGATGTCTGAACTTTGAATTTAAAAGTACTCACAGACTGTGCATTTATTGACTCTCATGACCACTGCCATTTCATAGACTCTCTAACTTGACTTTTGTATCTTTTTCAGGATCTGCATGTATTACCAACTGGAATACTCTTATTGTAATTTGGACTTAAATTCTCTAGACAGGAGAATCTGATGTATTATTTACTTACCATCAGTTTGTTTTGACAAAGCTCATGCCAATCATCTCTGGATGCTGCTAGCCAGTGGATGGATATTATCCTTGAGTCAATCTCCCAAACTTAACTCGGCCTCCTCAGCAGCTGCTGCTGAGATGAAATCACCTGGCAATTTTCTGTGTCATGTTATGGTCAACAAGCCATCTATCACCACCAGAGCGATGGATGGGAACCTAGATTTCCTCTTCAGTAAATTGGGCTTCTTCACACCTTCATCTACACATCTGTATGAGAAAGCACCTGACTGTATATTCCTTAAATCCCTTTCAGACTCTTAGGTAGAGTCTATCTAGCTCTTAGTGACCAAGAGTTCTTGGGTTTGTTCCTTTTTTGTTGTTGTTTCTGTTGTGTAAGTTCTTGTTCCAGATGTTGAGGGAACAGCAGTGACCGAGACAGAACAAATGTGCAGCAAAATTATGGAAGGAAACAAAATTCGCCCCAAGTATGACAAAAGTAAGTTATTTTAATGAAACAGTTACTTATATATGTTGGGAAATGTTTTGGAAATAAGGAAGATTCAGTCACCCCAAGAACAGCAACAGTGGGAAGCTACTACCACATGCAATCCTGAAGAGGCAAAGGGTACCTAATGTCGGAGAAGATGGGAGACTTTGAGACCTGGAGCTGCCTGGGAGAAGTGAAGGACAAAGATAAAGTCTAAAGATGGAAACTTGTGGGGGAAGTGTCCCAATTTGTCTTTCCACACTGGAATCTCCTACTAGGGCTTCCCACTGGGTTACCACCGCCCCCGTGGAAATATGAGAGAACAAGGAAGCCAAAGATAGGTAGTCTTCAGCCTCTGGGATCATAGTGCCCAGCAAGAAGTGCAGAAAATGGGCAGGGCAGAGATAAATGGGAAATAATGGTCACATGGATTTTATCATGAAGTGGAACAAACAGTCCAATAAATAAATAAATAAATAAATAAATAAATAAAATAATACACTATAATCTGAAGGAAAATAAGCACAATATGCATATAATGAGACATCAGATGATGTCCCATAAATATGTACAACTTTTATTTTTTATGTGTCAGTTAAGATATATTCAAATAAAAATATTTTAATCCTCAAAAAAAAAAAAAGCAAAGCATTGGGAGTAAAAAGTATAAAATATGACTTCAAAGAAGGGAGAAATTACTTGATAATATTTAGAAAAATTAGCATAAATGACAAATTTGTCCATTTAATAAAGAGAAAGGATACTTGACTTGGATTTTTTACTTTAGAATATTTGATATGCAAAAGAAATGTAAATAATGTATGCAAGTTATGAACACACCAACTAAACACCAACACATCAACATCAATGAGAAAACAAATGTTATAGTACCATTCCTGATCCTCTCCTCCTCCACTCTGCACCAGTAGTACCCACTAGCCCCAGTTTTAATTTTTAGTCTTTCTTTTTAATATAATTTTAATTTTGCTGATTTTTGAAAATTTATAAAGTTGGCATCTCATACTCATCCTTTTGTGTCTTCTTGTTTCACTCAATACTATACTCCTTTCTTACTATCTTTGGCCTGAGTTAAAGATATGTTTTAAATTTTCAAAACTATAAGATTTTTAAAATGTCATTCTTTATTGATATCTTGATTAATTGCACTGTCATCACAAACAGGTTTGAAAACACTGATCCATTAAAGTTAATTGAAACTTCCTTGGTCTACCACCAACAAATCGCATCTCTAGGCTACAGAGCCCTGAATTTTATTGAGGCTGGGTTTATGGTCTTAAAGATGATTGATTTCCAAAAACAAATTCTTTATGGTCTTGAAAAAACATTTCTACACTCCAGCAGAAAAAAATTTGTAGGACTACTAGATTATACTTCTTAATTATGTATAATTATGTATTTGAATTGTATATTTGAACATTTATATTATACATAAGTATTATTATGTATTCAAATTATCTGTATACTTGCTAATTGAATTATCAATAGCTGAAAAAATAATGTTAAAATGTGTCATCGTAATGTTGGATGTTTCTGGTTTTCCCTGGAATTTTGTCACCATTTTTTCTTTTACTTTTAATCTCTGCCATTATGTTCTCAAGAGGGAGAGGTACATTCTCCCAGTGGATTTAACTTAAATTACTAATACATAATGATTTGAGATATGATGTTCTCTGTCTTAAGTCTACATTGTCTGATACTATTTGATTAGCTAAAACTATATGAAATTGCCAGTTGTGTAAGTCAAAACTTGGCAAGTTAGTGTAGTCCAGTCTAATGACTTGTCAGTTCTTTTCTTTGTCCTCTGTGTGCTTTTGAATTACATAAGTCTTTTGGAAAGAGTATGTAGTTTGGACTTTTCAAAGCATCTAATGAGACAATCCATGTCAGTTTACAGTATTATTTGATATAATTGGATTTACTTCTACGACTGTATTTTGTACTTTGTCAGTGGTCTCAAATTTTTTGATTTTTTTTCTTATGTTAAAATAATTTAGGCAAGATAAATTTAACATACTTTATTTGAGCAAAAAACAATTCATGAATCAGCACTCAGAGCCAGGAGAGGTTCAAGAGCCCCACAACAGCAGCATGGGTTTTGAAGGCAAAGATATGAAGACAACAAAGAAATAATTTAGTGCTCAGAGTGAGAATCTCCAGTTAGAGGTTTGGTGACAGTTTCTGACTAGTGAAGTCTCTAATTTTGTTTTAATATTTACATTGGGATTCAGTTTGCTTGTATAGAAATGTAATACGCTGGGGCTATTTCAATCTGTCTAATGGCCTCCTAATTAGAATTTTCAATAATTTCCTTCTTTTAGATTGACTGAATTTTTTCTTCTTTTCTTTCCGTTTTTCCCCTTTTGTAACTTTAGAATATAAACATTCAAATTTTCTTTTTAGTTATTATTCTTGAATTTGTTATATGGATTCTTAGCAAAGTCTGACAGTAATCAATTTCTTTGCCCTGAGTCCAACAGTAGAAAGACCTTTGAATGTAATTGGAGTCACTTCCTGCCAGTGTGCAGTTATTGCTGCCTAAACATTTACCTCTTTATTGCTTTATTTCACTCCACATGTTGGATATTATTATCATTATCTTTGTTATTATTTTTGATTTATAGAGGACATATAAATTTGTTCTTCTGGAATTCTGATGAGATACATGTTTGGCCCTTATGAGACAATTTTCACATTTATTGACATTTCTTATTTTTCTTCTCTTGATCTCTGCCTTCTGAATTCTACAGAAATTTCTTAGATTACATTACATTACATTATTACATTACATTATTGTTCACTAATTCTCTATTTTAATTTCACTAAGTAGTACTTTCATTAAATTTTAAATTCATTAATTGTGCTTCTCAGTTCTTCTACTTCTAGAAGCAAGTTCTTTATTCATCATGTAGTTTAAAAGGCTTGGAGCCCAGAAGTTTCAATTCTTCTTGCAATTTAATGTGGATTTTACTTACTTCTTATACTCTAAGAACATAACAGACCAAACATTTCTTACTGCTTCTACTTCTATTGATTTACCCAGCAAAAGACTGGAATATGGTCTGATAGAAGTCCATATTCATTTACTTAAAAGCAACCTTGAATTATAGTTCTAGATAGTATCAACATGATAAGAAAAGGAGATGAACACTTGGCCCAACAGCTACTAAAAATAACTACAAGGTGATTGTATTAAAAACAATATGTTAATGCAAAAGGAGACAAACTGGCCTGCATTCCAGGATTTCCATGAGATAGACTCATATCTCAGAATTTAATTCACAATAATGATGACACCAAGTCAGATTGCTTGGTAAAGGGTGATAGGAGAACTGCTTGTTATGGAGAAAAATCCACAGCTATTATGACACACAAACACAGAATCCAAATATATTTTAAAAATAAATCAAGGAAACCCATGAAGACAGAAGATGATGTGCCCTAAGGCTGGGGAAGGACTTTTTAAACAAAACTCCAAAAGCATAAATTAATGGAATCAATCCCATCAAAGTCAGGAAATTCTATCCATAAAGTCAAAGAAAGATGTCACAAAGATATATTTTCTATTTCTAAAACCACAGGGAAACCATTATCCTGAATATATAGAGAACTCCATCATGTGAAAAAAAAAAAGCCAAGGAACCCCAAATTTTAAATATGGGAAGAAAGACATTTGGGTAAGTTTGTAGCAAAAGAAAATCATAAGTTTAACAAAATATATGAACAGATGTTCAAAGTCATTAGTAGCCAAAGGAATGCAATTAAAAACAGAAAAAGATATATCACTTAAGACATATTAGATCCTAAATAGAATCTTGAGTGAAAAAACTAAGAAACATAATGCCTTCTATGCAAATTTAAACTACATGAAATGATGCAGGTTTCCACTAGAGCTTGAAACAAGTATATGCTGTATGTTGGGGAAATGGGAATGAAAAGCAAACAGGCCTTTGCAAAGACCAATGGCTGCTAACTGGCCAAAATTACAGCAGATGGCTACGGAACCCTTGGCTCATTAACACAAAGCAAACCATAACACACAGATGAAATGAACTACATCATCTTGGACACCTGCTTCTCTCCTGTTCTACCCTCAGGACACCCAGCCAGGGAGTCCACCCCCCATCCAGGCTCTTTGCTTCCCTGTGGCTAAATTCCCCCACAATCCTAATCATCCTTCAGTAGATTGAGAATAAGATAACTTGCTTTTGTATCTGATTTTCCAAATATATCTACTCCTGCATCAATGTAAAACTGGAATAAGTAAGTGATAGTGTTGCTAATGAACTTGATTTTAACCTGCCCAGGGCAGAGATCCTAGTGTTCCTGTCCCTCAGTCTGGCTCCCTAAGTCGGTGCTGCAGACAGCCTGAGGCCCCCTCACAGAGCATCTTACACTCCACAGTAACAAGAAGCAAGAGGTGGACCTGTGGCCCAGAGCAGAGCAGGGACTCCTGATGAGAATCCTTGCTAGATGACAGGGTTAAAGTTATAGTGGGAAAGGGGACCGCTCTGATGAATCTCTGCAGATGCGGGAAGATTTCAAGAACAGGTCTTCCCTCCTTTAGTCCTTTCTGTAGACTTGCACCATTCCTTGGAAAGGCAACAGCATGCCATAAACCCTGTGCTTTTCCAGAGAGCTTTCCTCTCCCGCCCCAGGTCCCCAGCACATATATGGCAATGTCTGGAGACATGTTTGTTATTATGACTGGGAGGCATTATTAGTACCTGGTGGGCACAAATTAGGGGCACTGATAAATATTCTACAATGCCCAGAACTGTTGCCCAAAACAAAGAATTATCAGCCCAAAATGTCAACAGTATCAAGTTTGGAAAACCCTTTCCTAAACTAAGATAGTTTTTAACCACTTGGTATAATAACAGATTTATAATGAAAACTGTGATCATTTGTTTAAAAAAAAATTATAGTTCATGGATTGAAGTGTGCAACCACTTTTTTATAGTAAGGAATACAGATGGTCCTTGATTTGCTGCAGGGCACATCACAATTAACACATCATGAACTGAAAATATAATTAAGTAAAAGATGGTTTTAATACACCTAACCAACCAAATATCACAATTTAGAAACACAGCAAACTTTAGAGTGTCCATTGCTCACTCTTGTGATGGGTGGCTGCCTGGGAGCTGAGTTCACTGGCACTGCTCAGCATCATAACAGAGTCTCATACCACATATTTTAAGTCTGGGAAAAGATTAAAATTCAAAGTCCCCTTTGTAGCGAATGCACATCACTGTTATGCCATCAGTAAATTGAAACATCCTAAGTAGGAGAGATGGCACGTTCTCTCTCTAATGTAAAGCAACCAACACTCCTGCGTTTAATGGAAAGATTTTTAAGGGGAAGAAAAGTGTAAGTGGCTTTCAAGTAAGACAGAGCACCCCACACTTAAGGAGGAAAGAGAAACAGATGCATTAAGACACTTAAAACAATATCCTAAATAAAAGAGAAGTAAGGGAGAGAGAATGCCCAGTGCCCCCCAGTCACATGCGGGGAAGAAGTTGCTCCTTACCAAGGACTGGGAGGACTCTGATTTTTCATAGAGGTGAGTTGTGCTTGTCTGAGACTATACACTTTAAAGTTACTGAGACAGCAGGAGAACCCACCATGCAATCACCAACCAGCCAGGAGGAATATCAACAAGGAGACAAAGGGAGAGTGTTTCCAAAAATAGCAGCAATGAAAACAAAAGTCAAAACAATGGAGAGGAGAAGGAGAAATGAAGGGAAGGACAGAGACAGGAGAGATGAAAGGGGGAAAAGACCTGAAGACAAGTGCAAGGGATAATAAATAAATTAGTATTATGTTAATGACATAGCAACGTGTTCCATTTTTATGTGAAAGCAAATAACTATGAAGAATCACCAACATAAACACTGATTAAAAGAGATTAAATGTCTGGAGATGAAATGTCATAACATTACACGGTGTCAGTTTGCAGTGTTCTCAAATGTTAATGACCTCCAGCTTCAGCTGCTTCCCTTACAGGGGCTCTCAAGGGAAAGAAGCTGCAGCTGCAGGGCTCCCAGGAGGAGCTCAGAGACGTTTTCCATCTCCTTGCTGTTAACAGATAAAGTTTCACTAAAAATCAGTTGGTGACATTTGCCCATAATTCAGGAGGGACCACATTAAAAAAAAAAAAAAATTCTTTTACCAGAGAGTACTTGAGTTTATCTTACCATTTTGATAATGTTCCAGACCTGATTCAGTCAGTCTGCAATACTCTTTAAAATAATAGTCTTCTATTCTTTAACAGTGACATTTCCCCAGCAACAGTAGCATCTGCAGAAAACTTAAGTGAGAGTTCATCATTTTACCAACTAATTCTGGAAAAAAGCGTGGGTCAGGGTGAATTTATAACTCCTCCTGCAGGACAGGTCCCAGCATTCTCCCAGAAGAGTTAGCGTGTGTTCTGAGTGGACAAGCCTCCTCATTTATTTTAATAAAAATTTTTAGTCCTTCTAGATCCACAATAGTTCTTGCCTCCAAGCCAAATAAAATGGGCTAACACTCTGTGGTCACTTCATAAACTAGTCATCCTCTACAACCTATTTTACTGACCCAGTGTCTCTCACACAGCCAGGGCATGTCCTTCCAGTCTAGCTGGCAATACTTGAACATGTAAACTTCCATGTCTACGTACCCATTGCCTAGTAATTGGGTGCCTATGGGATTCTTCAGTGCATAAGTGTGAACATTTATGTGATGTGCAATTTTGTCTGTGTTTATTCATCAAATGCTTATTGAGGTTGTATTAAAGTCAAGACCTCCAGTCAGTTCCTTCTTTCAAGAGTTTTCTAATATCTGGGGGTGGGAGGCAAGAGTGACAGAAAAGGGAATATGGAGCAGTAGAGTAAGTGCCACATCCATGGGCCAATTAGAATGTTCGGAAATTAACAAGAGGAATGTCAGGCTGACAACATCAGGGAAATCATCAGGATGGGGGTTACACAACACAGACCTTGAAATTTTTGACAGAATATTGATAAAGATGCACTAAATTAAACAGTCTACCTTCCCCTTAAAGAGTAGCCACATATGGCTTTTAAATATAAATTTAACTGAAACAAAATAAAAATTTCGGTCACACTAGCCACATTTCCAATGCTCGATAGCCAAGAACAATGTGGTCCCTAAGGGCTACCATATTGGACTTCATTGAAGACTCTTTCCATCATTGCAAAATTTTTTGCTGCAGAACTCTGTTTTAAGTTGAAGAAATGGGATGATTGTCCATGGGAAACTGCAGGTGTTTATAGATGTTTGAAGACCAGTAAACATCCCACATTTTTTTAAACATAGAGTATGAGTATAAAAGGAAGTATAAGCTACAACTAGAAAAGGAAGTTGAAACTGAATTTCAGTGAGTCTTGAACATATTCATTTGTAATCACAGCTTTTTCAGAACAGATAACTGAGATTAAAAGTATTAATCTTTTGTAATGGGTAAAAACCTGGAAAAGTAACGAGACAAAAGGTGCTTAGTCATGGCTAGACATTAGAATCACCTGCAGGACTTTTTAAAACTCGACATTCAGGCTACACCCTCAATGAAATAAATCAAAATCATCAGGAATGAAACTCAGACATCAGTATTCTGTAAATCTCTCCAGGTGATTACAATGTGCAAAGGTCTTTAGAGACATCTGCTGCTTTATGAGCACGGCATCACTTCCCCACTCATGCTGACATAACCTCTTTCCTCTGATGAGTTTCCTTTTTTCTTCTCTACCCAATCCTGGTGAAGTGGCCAACAATAATAAGTCAACTCTGCTCACCAAAGGCAGCCTTGGCAACACAATACCTGAGTCATACTGGGTCTAACGTAAACCACATACTAGGTTTTGCCTATGACCCAAGTCAGGAAAATTAGAGACTGTTAGGCAATTTCACATGCATATTCCTGGTTAGAAATCAGCTTTCTTTCATTGAGGAGGTCATATAACTGAGATGTTGTCAGCCTAACATCTATGGATGTGTTGCTCCCTAGGCCCAAGATCACCATCACTATTATGTGATAAAAAAAAGTCATTCACATAAGACAATTTAAACATTTGTAGATACAATCACAGCTAAAGGATCTGGGGTTGGACATGTCAGTGAAGAGAGACAGAGATGATCTCATGGTGTAGAGAGGTTCTTGGCAGAGTCCCTGAGGTTACCTCCTCCTCTGGATTTCCCAGTCACATGACTCCAGAAATTACCCACTAGTCTTTTTTATTTGGTCTCCTATTTAAATGTTTTTGATGGATTCTGAGAATTTTAAATAGTAAAAAAATGTAGAATGTATCTTTGCCAAATATGTTTGACCACAGAAATCTCTTTTTTAGATTACTTATAATAACCTATAGATCCTTAATCTCTTTTTTAATTTTTGTTTTGTTTTGTTTTGTTTTAGTTGTCCGTGGACACAATACCTCTGTTTTTATTTTTGTGTGGTGCTGAGGATCAAATCCAGAGCCTCACACATCATAGGTGAGCACTCTACCACTGAGCCACAACCCCAGCCCTTTTCAAATGTTATAGGAAAGTTATTGAAATACGAAGGTCCCTCTCTGAGTATAATCACCATGGTAAGATTTATGAACCTAGAGTAAAAGATGACAAATTGACTGAAGCTAATGAACCAAGGAGCAAGATGTGTCCATAGGGGAGCACTGAGACAGTTGAAAGGAGGATGGGAAAGAGAAATGAACCTAAGTAGCACAAGGACATCCACTATTACCTCTGTATTGCCTCCGTACCTTGGGCATGAATGGAGACGTACGTAATCTATATTGGCTACCTGGTTCAACCTCTAGGCATGCTCAAGTTATCCTCTGTCATGATGATCCAGGAGGAGGACATCTGTTTTGGGTCAAGAGGAAGGTCACGTAGACCACAATACCGAAAGCATAGAGTTTTAAAGAACGATACACTTGAAAGCTCACATATCTATGCATTTCATTCTTGACTTTTGTTTTAAACATCTGTTCCACTTTGGATTGCTTCTTTCTTTATAATCTCATCCTGGATATTTATTAATATGAGCCCAGAATCACTTCTGATTTAAAGGAGCTATCTCTCCATATGACAGTCCCTACACAACTCCAAAGGGGTATTTTGGCCTATTGACCTAATCAAAGTGCATATCTAAGGTAAAGGGCCCTAAAGAGAATTGAAAGACTCAACAAAACAATAATTTTTGGGTTTTTTTACAGCACATGTACATTACAGTCCAGTTCACTGTACTTTTCACATAACTCCCTTTGAATTTGTTTGAAGGGTTAATCAGGGTTGGGACTATGTCAATTCCTAATCTCTTCCTACCTTTGCACAACCAAGGACCTACTCCTGTCTGTTACCCAGCCATCCCCAGATATGAGTTAATGGGGATTATTGTATTTTGTGTTAATGATCCATGACTAGAGACCAGTAAAGCAGAGAAATATCAGAAGTAGTAAACATGTTTAGTTGAATGAGAAAAAGTGGAGAAGGATTAGATCTATTCACAAGAGGGGAAATAAGGAAGAAAATATTTGATAGTTTTGGCATTTTCTCACCCAGCAATTCTTCCACTACTGATGAATCCCGTCATTTGTACTTGAGGACCCAACTTTCATTCTGTACTACCTAAGGAATTTTATGTAACTTAACCTAAGCAATTTTCAGATGCCTGTCTAGATAGGATGTGCTCTGTATTTTAAAGATATTTTACAACATAGTTCCATTTATAGATTTTTAAAATATAGGATTTGATAACATATGATAAGAAGTTTCTTCCCTAATAGGAAGCTGCTCAAGATGGCCTTTGTAGGGCTTCTAACAGTTCCAATAGTGAATGACAATATTTAGATATTCAAAGATGTGCATTTTGTATGAATGCCGAAAAGAAAATTTAAAGATAGCAAAGGTCAAAAGTCAAGAATGGAGGGGCTGGGGTTGTGGCTCAGTGTGGTAGAGCGCTGGCTTAGCATGTGTGAGGCACTGGTTTCAATCCTCAGCACCACATGAAAATAAAATAAAGGTATTGTGTCATCTACAGCTAAAAAATTTCCTTCAGATTTGTCGCATAAACACATTTGTTGATAGGAAATTCAAGAGACCTCTGACACTCGAGGAATTGCTGTCTCCACAGTTACTGTGTCAATCTCACAGTGATCCTTGGTTTTCACCGAACCTCATGTGGTTCAGACCACCTGAAAAATATTTTATGTGCTTTGAGCAGTAATAGGCTATTTGACCATGAGAATCCTATGTGTTGTCCCAAATCAGGCTAGTTGAATCAAAACCACAGAGATTCATACATCCTACAGGAGAAAAACATCTTTTCAAGCACCTCCCAACCCCCAAAACAAACAGGGTTTAAAAATATTCTCAACTAAACATACAAATTTCAACATTGTTTTTAAAGTAGACCAATACCCAATATGGAATTGGACAAAAGAATTTACAGGTGGTAGAGAAAATGAGTCCTTTGATTTCTCTCTTTATCCCCTACATAATTCCAGAGACTCCAGTGAGCAAAGTATGAAAATTACTATACCAAATTATTTCCTTCATTGTCTGCCAAGTATGGCACCTCTTAGCAGCCCTGCCTAGGATGGCCCAAGAATGTAATTAATTTTTTTAGAACTAAGAAGTTTTTGTATCTGGAAGAGTCTCCTATAAAAATGAAAGTGTTCCTAGAAGGGAAAACATCTTAAGCAATTATGGGGGATTATTTTGTCAATTCAATTTGCAACTCAGAAGTTTAGTTGACCTCAAAACCCAATAGGTTGTGACATAGATAATCAAGATTAAAGGAACTGAAATTATAAACACAGAAAAACGATGTTACTTTCTAAAGTTATACATGACCCACCTAGCAGGTTAGCAATAGTTTTAAAATCCTGGTAATTATAAAATGACTACCATTTGAATATATTCTGAGTGCCAGAGATTCTTCCAAGTCTCACTTTATGTGCTGATTTATCTTGTATATTCCTTCATTCCTGTACATATTAACTCATTCATGTACATTTGCAACAACCACATGATAACAGTACTATTTTATAATCCACATTATAAACAAGGAAACTGAGAAATAGAGGAGGTCAATCACATAGCTACAAAGAGATAGAGCCAAGATTCGAACCCACACAGTCTAGGTTGGAGACCTATGATAACTTTACACAATGTTTCACCTTCCAGAGAAGTAGACAGTTATTTTAGTTCCCCACCAACCCTTCCAGAGAGCACTTCTTTTCTGAACTTTAAGTCTAATATCAATGATTCTCTTGAGTATAATGATTGTTCCAGAGCAAAGAAGAAAGATGCCATCCCTATTATTACTGCTGGCCCCCAAAGTTCATGTTCATCTCACAGTGAAAACATATTTAGTCCATTTCCAAGAGTCCCCATAGTCTCAATAGTTCCATGCTTTACCAAGCTCCAAATCCAGTCTCCTCTGAGACTCAAGGCAAACTCTTAGCTGCAAGCCCCCGTAAAGATCAAAACCAAGTTACATATACCCATTATATAAATGGCACAGAGTAAACATTCCCATTCCAAAGGGAGAAATAGGAGCACCGAAAGAAGGGGTGGGACCAAAACAAGACAGTAGAATTATGGTTTGGATAGGTATATCCAAAAGCCCCTGTGTTATTGCAGAAATATTCAGAGATCAAATGATTAGATTATGAGAGCTATGATTTAATTAATCCATTGTAATTTGAATGGACAAATTGGGTTGTAACTGTAGGCAGGTGGGACCTGGCTGGAGGAGGTGGGTCTCTGAGATGAACCCTGGAGGGGTTCATCTTCCCTGTGACTCCTTCCCTTTCTTTCTCTGCTTCCTGGCCCCTATGAGCTGAGACATTTTCTTCTACCACATCCTTCACCTTGATGCTCCACACCTAACCTTAGGCCCAGAGTAATGATGTCAGTTGATCATGGACTGAACCTCTAAAACCATGAGCCGAAATGAACTTCCTCCTCTAAGTTGTTCTTTTCTTTTCTTTCATTTTTGGATCAGGGATTGAACCCAGGGGTGCTTAACCACTGAGGCACATCCCCAGCCCTTTTTATATTTTAGTTAGAGATAGGGTCTCACTGAGTTGCTTAGGGCCTTGCTGAATTGCTGAGTCTAGCTTTGAATTTGTGATCCTCTTGCCTCAGCTTCCTCAGCCACCAGGATTACAGGAGTGCACCACCACACCAAGCCTCTAAATTGTTCTTGTCAGGCATTTTGGTCATGGCAATGAAAAGATAACAAATACACCATACCAAATAAGCATGTGGGGTATATGGAAATTCCATAATACCTTTATAACTTCTGGGAAAATCTAAAATTATTCCCAAAATAAAGTTTATTTTTAAATACTATTTACAATAGCTTAAAAATATGAGATTTAACAAAAATTGTATAGGCTATGCCCTGAATGGCACAAAACATTACTCATAGTAATTAAAATGTAACTTAATAGAGAGGCATGCATATTGGTGAATTAGAACACCTGATCATTTTAAGACAATTTCCTCTAGAACTAATATAAACAATGTAATCTACACTTTCATTAGGCTCCCCCTGTGGAAATTGACAATCTGATTAAAAAAAATTATACAAGCTATCCAAAAGAATTTGGTAATAGAACAAAGTTGCAGGACATACTCAGTTGGTTTCAAGATTTACTTTACCACTTTAGCAATCAAAACAGCATAATATGGCATAAAAATGGATAGTCAGATCAAAGGAAATGAATAGAGAGTTGAAACAGACATATATCAATGGCAAATTGATATTCAACAGTATCTTGCCAAGGCAATTCAGTTGGAAAACAGCAGTCGTGCCAAGGTAATTCAGTTGGGAAACAATAATCTTTTCAACAAATGTTGCTTGAATAATTGAAATTCAAGGCCAAACAATATTAACCTTGATCTTACTTCATACCATATAAAAATAACTAAAAATGCTTTATTATAGAGCTACAAATTCACAACTTATACTATAGAACTTCTAGAAAAAAACATAGCAGAAAATCTTATCTTGTGTTAAGCCAAATTTCTTAAATAGGACACCTAAAGCACAGAAAATGATAAATTGGAAAGTACATAAAATAAAGATTAGATGACTTGTATCCTGAATATATAAAGAACATATTCAAATTAATAACAATACAATGAAAAATTGTATAAAATGAGTAGAACATTTTAAAGAAACTCAATATAAAATACATAGAATAAAAATAAGCACACGAGAAAGATATGTAAAGTGATTAAGAATTAAAATGCACATTAAAATCACTATATATGATACATTCACAACTTTAAATTAAAAAGGCTGAAGTTACCAGGTGTTCACAAGAATATGAGACAACTCAAACTTTCATACATTGAATACAGGACTACATTCCTTTGCTTAACACTTTGGAAAAGGTTGGATACCTCTTATAAAGATAAACATAAGATGTACTCTATGACCATCAATTATTCTTTAAAGTATATTTATCCACAAGAAAAGGATAAGTCCACACAAAGCACACATCCACACAAAGACTTACATGAAGATCTTGATAAAATCATCCTTCGTAATAGCCCAAAATGGAAAGAATACAAATATCCATCACCTGATGCATGGATAAACAAAATATGAATATTCTCCTACAGTAGATACTATTCGACAATAAAAATGAACAACGTACAGATGCTTGCAATAATATGAATAATTCTCAAAAGTAAATGGAAAAAGACAAAAATAAGGACATGTGATCTATGAATTCATTTTTTGCTAAATTCTAGAAAAACAATATAGTGATGATGATGATAAGCAAACTAGTGGTAGGTGAGAGAAGAGAAATGACTGGGAACTATTAGAAATTTGGGTGTTATGGAAATGTTCTACATAAAGCTGTTTTGGAATTGTGCTATTGAATAAGATTGTCAAGATTCATCAAATTGGACACAAAATTGGTGAATTTTATTGTATAGAAATCAATAACTCTGACAAAAATGAAGATCTCTTTATCAAAGGATTACACCAGATTAGAAGGGGAAAATTTTACTGAAAAAAGGTTCTTAGCCACAATATTTTGTTTATATGAGTGTTAGTCAGCATTCTCCAGAGAAACTGAATGAATAGGATGTGGAGATAGTGAGAGAAGCAGGACAGGAGGTTTTTGGTTTTTTGTTTTTATTGGGTCATGAGATCATTTAAGTTTGGCAAATCCAAAACCTGCAGGGTGGGCTAACAGGCTGGAGACTGAGGGAAGAGCTGCAGTCCAAGGCAGTTGGTTGGCAAAATTCTTTTTTCAGGGAGGTCAGTCTTATTGGACTAGGGCCTTCAATTAAATGGATCAGGCCCACGCACGTGACAAGGATGAAATACTTTACTCAAAGTCTACTGATTTAAATGTAAACCATATCTAAAAACTACCTTCACAGACACATCTAGAATAACATTTGACCAAAATCTGGATGACAGTCTAGCCACAGTGACACATAAAATTAACTATCGCAGTATGCAGTCCACAGAGCTTCACCATATGTGCTAAACCAGTTCCTCCTCATGATAAACCAAATTAGAGAGAAGTTATACAACATCTTCCATTTGGGAACAAGAAACTGAAACTTCAACAAGTTAAATGAATTCCAGTTTCTCATAGCTGGCAGGGGTGCCTCTGATACTGAGGTCAGCTACCCAGCCTCCAGGTGCATGTTCTTTTGAACACCATGCACTTGAGAGAGACAATAAGAACAAGAGATTAAATATATTCTTTGTTCCTTATGAAATTTTCCCTGGCATTTCTCCAAGCCCAAGACATTGAAGAGCTATGCAATTTTTCATGTTCACTTTTAGAGTTAGGTAAAATCAATGATATATTTTATAAAGACTTACTTCAATTTTATCCCATGACAAGATGAAGTTAACAAACCAGCAGACCACTGATTGAATAGAGGCAGAAAAAAAAATAACATCTGAAAATGAAATTCCTAGTTGCATTTTTCTGCTATTTATTTCAAAAACAGTATTGTGAAAGGAATGGGGGAAAAACCATGGACTTTATAAACACCTGCCAATGGAAAGAGAAAAGGATAATGTAAGAAAAGGAAAAAAATTCACAAAATGATAACTATGGGTCATCCAAACTAATTGAGTTTGTAATTCTTCGTCACGAACACAAAGAATAAAAAATTTATTTCAAAACTCTGTCATTTTCCAAATGTTCAATTTAAAGGGACAGAATTTTCCCTTCAGTGTAAATGAAATGCTTATTCACTTCTATGTAATTTTAAATTAATTTTGGAGCTACACAGAAAGCAACATTAGCAGGATGTCCCTATGGAGGAGGATGGAGGAGGTTCTTTTCCCTTCCCGCTAGTGGGTTGACTGGCCTAAGAGAGAACAAGCTCAGCACCTGTCTACAAAACTAGTATAATATCAACTTCACGGACATATGGAAGGAAAGATGCATTAATAAACATCTAAGGCAGCTGGCAATCTGGCACCAAAGTATTGTGACCCATGTCCTTGTGCTCCGCGGCTCCCAAGGATCCTCACCAAGGCCATCTCATGACTATAGCCTCTTTGCCCTTCATCCCAGGTCCAACTCCAGCCTGAGCCCTTATTTCCTGCCCCAGTGATCTCCATACTCCCATCTTAACAAGTGCTCCCGGTCAAGCAAGAGACAAAAAGAAATGGGCTTTCAGGCTTCTAGTGCTTCCTCGTAAAGGTAGATGGTATCCAAGAAATCTCAGAAAGCAACAACAAAATCATTCATATGTAGAAAAAAATTTGTGTTTCATGTTATAGACCAATTTGTGATATTTTTTTTAAAAGTACCTACACAAGAATGTGTTCTATAGCAAAGTATGAACAGTCACCTGGAGGTGAGCGTGGAGGCAAATTTTATCAACAATTAAAACCAGTTACCCTCTGCAGTGAGAGATGCTTCAAGGTCCAGGATTAACAGAATCATCTGAAGCTTTCAACAACTCGCCAAGGTAGGTATCATTATTCCCACTATACAGATTAGGAATTAAGAAAATTCAACTAACAGAGTTAGAATTTGAGCCCACATCAAGGAAAAAGACCTCGTAAGTGTATTCACCATTTAGCACCGCTGGGTGCACAGTGTGAAAAACTGATAAGAATTTCTCAAAATGTATAGTGGGAACAAGTCATACAGGAAGGGGATGTGAGAATGGAGGAAACTGACTCTAACTCATTCATCTCAAGTCTGCAAGCCCGCATCACAGGACTAACAGGCAAGAAGCCAGGGCAGAACAAGGGCTGGACATTGTACGTAAGGGGCACTTCCTCCTCCTCCTCCTCCTCCTCAGCACTGAACATTTGCCAAAGATGTGTCTGATGAGCAGCTTTCATTTCCTGCCCTACCTGCCCATCATCTACGATTCTTAGTACTGTTATGAATAGGCACATACCTTATGCACAGATTTCTTTTGGAAATTGATTGGAAGTAGGTAGGTGTATTAGACATCAAGAAGCAATCAGTTAAAGAGAAAAGGAAGTATGTGAGTGGGTGGGGGTCACTGGAAAAAGAAGTCAGAACTATATTTGTACTTGCTTGGAAAAATGACTAAGTAAAGTAAGTGTGATCATCTGAGGCAGTCAGTCATTCTGAACTTTGTAAAAAGAGCAGGACAATTTTACTTTTCTCCCACTCCAAGCCATTTTAAAGCAATCTAAAAAGATTTTCTTCTACTGGAGTGTAAAGTGATGCTACAGGGCTATTATCTCCAAAAAAAAAAAAAAAAAAAAAAATGTGTCTTAGAAGGGTCACAGCTCTCTTTTCAAAAAAGTATAGGTATGGTGCACTCTAAAAACAATTCAGGTATCTCTATTCTTGCTTGACTCATCATGTACATAGTATGAACATAAATGGAGGTGGGAGAAGATATCTTAAGGCAAAATTTGATAGGAAACAAAATTATAAAGCTGCTTCACACTTTTTGGGGGGACTGGGAAGTGACCCCAGGGTCCTTTTAACTTTTTTACTTTGAGGCAGAGTCTCTCTAAGTTGCTGAGACTGTCCTCGAACCTGAGATCCTCCTGCCTCAGTCTCCCAAGTTCCTTTGATTACAGGCATGTGCCACTGTGCCCAGCTGCTTCATTTTTTTTTTTAATTTTTAAAACTATCTTAGCATTTTCTTTCCTACTGATCTCTGGGGGTGGGGGTAGGAGAGAGCCACGTGAGGTTATCAGGGCAGTAATCTAAGGTATCTCCTCAGCAGCAACACAGTAAATGAAGAAAGTAGGGCTAATTGTCTTTTTTTTTTTTTTTTTTCCTCTCATGGAACAAGAAGTCTCACTCATGTAACACATGACAAGATGTTCAGATGTGGAGGGGGAAAAGACCAAAAATGGAGGCCGATGCTTACGATCTTAAAAAATCCTCAAGTCTGACAACAGGATTTTGTGATTTTTCACCTGTTGCAAAAAGTGGAGGAGACTCTAAAACTAACTTTAAGGAGACTAAAGGAAGTCTGAAGGAACCTGCATGTGTTCACTTGGGCTTCTGGAGCAAAGTACCAGAAACTAAGTGGCTTATGACAACATGTGTCATAGTTATGTAGGCCACAAGTTCAAAATTAAGGTGTCAGCAGGTCCTTGCTCCCTCTGAATCCTGCAGGAGAGAATCATTCCTTGCCTCTTGCACCTTCTGGACAAAGGCATCAATCCTTGGCTGTCCTAGGCTTGCAACCAACCGCCTCAGTCCAGTCTCTGCTCTGTCATGACATGACATCCTCTGGGTGTGTCTGTCCTCACATGCTGCTTTCTGCAAGGACTGGGGCCCATCCTAAGGACCTCATCTTCACTTGACTACATCTGCAAAGATTCTTATTTCCAAATAAGATTACTTTCACAGACACTAGGGAGCTAGAACATGAATATATCTTTTATGGGGGTCACAATTCAACCCTTAAGAGAACCTGGCAGTTCAGGTTCCCATCTCCTGTTCATTCAATCACTCTCCTGAGCTGTGTCTGCTTCCTCCTGCAGGGGCAGTTTCAAAGAACTGGGGTGGAGGCAGGAGGGGAGGTTCAGCATGGAAAAGCAAGACAAAACTCCAGTAAGGAAGGACAGAGAGTCAGATAAGGTGAAGAACAGCAGGAATTATTACCTCATTAGGAAAGCAAAGGGAGTAAGTAGCACTGATTAATTTGAAAATGACAGTTGAATAGCTTTATCTTCCCTCATATTCAGTCCCAAAGTACATAGATTCAATGCAAGTTTTACAATAAATTTTCTAAAATTTGAGTTTTTTCTGCTAAAATGTAGCTGTGTATATTACTGAAGCCTACTCCAAAAATTTTAAGCTATATTATATTTCAGAACAATTGAGCAAGGGGTGATAAATGACTTAAATAAAGGCCCTAAGCTATTTTAAAATAAATCTATTTCTTAAAGATGCATTAATTTAAAATTAGCCTCCTACATGTTGTCTCTTCTGAGAATATGACTGGCTCAGTTGATGCAGACTTTACTTTCACTCAAAATGTATAGAGATACTTAGCAAATATAACATCTTCAAAATACAAAACTAATTTTAAAAGAAATCCTAGGTTTACAAATGAAGGAGTAAATACAAGAGTTGATGAATCCAGCAGGGACAAGGACAGAATCTGTCAGATCTCAAAATGGATCTTGACAGCAAAGGCTAGAATTTTAGCACCAATCCAGCAACAAGACACCTCAAAATAAAATACTTAAATAAAGCCAGGACACTAGTAGGCATGTTTTCATGAAAGTGGGATTAGAAGTTTAAAAAAAGTCTGTAGTCTATTCAAAATACTGGCTGGGAAAAAAATTAAATTTCCCAAGACAAATTAAAACTACATATCTATTTAGGTATGAAATCTAAATATATAATACCCAAGTAAGGCAGGATGCTCCATCTAGTAAAAGAATAATTTTTTTTTCTTGCAGTGCTGGGGATTGAACCCAGGGCCTTGTGCATGCAAGGCAAGCACTCTACCAACTGAGCTATATCCCCAACCCATGATGACTAATATTTATAATTAAAAAAACCCGAACCTAGACCAATGAAAACTGGTATTTCTGGCAGGAGTAAATAGATGAACAATCAAAAGACACAACTACTTCATAAGAATACAGATCACATCAGTATCCCACCATTAAATAACTGTGAAGATGAGCTAACCCTAAGTAATTATAAACCACATATGGAAATGGATCACTATCAGAAACTGTAAGCAGATAAAAAGAGGGAATTGGGGTTTAATTCCCTAATTTAATTCCCTAATTAAAACCTTGAAATGGCATAGAATGAATCCAAAATAAGTGTTTTTAAGTGATTGAAAATAAGATTAAATAAAGGACTAAAAATTAATGACATTATTTTTAAAATCAGATTAGAAAAAATATAAATTTCTAGAAAAATTTTTAAAATACCATGAAAATATTAAATGCAAAACAGAGTAAAATAGTACATAAACATAGCCAGAGACAACAAGTAAATTGGAAAGCAATATGGAAAAAAATATCCAGAGCATAACACAGAGCTATCAAAAAGAGACAATGCAAATACAGGATAAGATCTGAAGAATAAATTAAGTCCAACATCTTTCCAAATGGGAGTTTACAAAAGAATAATAAAGAAAATGTCAAGGCATAAATTGAAAAATAATAACTGAGAACTTTCCAGAACAGAATATCATTCTACTTTAAGCAAGCATATTAAATCCTGAACATGATAAAAATGTAAACTAATTTGCACCAAGCCATGTCAGAGTACAAAATCAAAGAGGAAATCTTTAACTGTGAGAAACAGAGTCAACAAAGGAAGGCCAATTAGAAGAATATCTGATTTCACATTAGCAAAAATAGTGGGCAGAAAATAATGTAAAAACATATATCAGATTATAATTTCATGAAGATTAAGTGCTTATTCAAAAGTAAGATTTCAAGCAAAATAAAGGCGCTAAAAATAGAAAAGCAAAATAGCCCATGATGAATACAATAAACAAACTAAGATGCTCAAAATTAATTCAAATGAGTAATCACAACAAATATACATGGGTTAAAGTCAACCATAAGAAAACAGATTCTAAGATAAGATTTTAAAATTGAACAGCTATTTTCTGTTTACACAAAACATTTAATTCTCAAATATGCATAAGTATTGCATTTACTAAATAAGCAAAGATGAATAAAGACAATCTAAAGGAACAAAAGCTACCCCTGCAGCAGTGCCGTCAAGCAATGTAAAGCAAAAACCACATCAGATAAGAAAAATTATTACTTTTTTTCCCCAAAGTTTCTTGACTTTTTGTCGCTGTTGTTTTTCCAACACGTCTGTACAAAATATAACGACAACAACAAAAAAAGGCAGAGAGAGAAAATGGCCCCCCAACCCCCAAGTCCAAGGTGAGGGGGCAGCCAGGTCAGGTGAGAGATGAGAAGGATCAGACCCAGTTGGGGGCTGGACAACTACCTGATGAGGATTGTTTTGTCTGTTTTTCTATTTTTAAAACTTAAAATATATATTTATTTTTCTGTATATGTTAGTTTCATTTTTATATTCTCCATGTGTTGTCAGGTGCTCAATAGAGAAGTATTACTTTTAATAATATAAGGAACAGTTCCCTAGGAATATGATACTAAATGTACCTCATACCATTGCTTCAAAATAAACAGAACAAAATAGACAGAAATGTAAAAATAAATACTTCCAATAATAGTGAATAACATATTCTATCAAATATAACTTGTAAATGAATTGAACTTTGACAAATATGAAGCTAGTTAAAGATAAGAATTATCTCCATTGTCCTTTATCCCATACATTAACCAATAAAACGTTTTAAAAACCTTTATCCATCCCAAATTTCAAATTTTTGAATAATGAAATAGAAGTATAAATAGTTATGCTTCTTGCTTTAAACAATTTTTGAGTAAACAATAGTCCACATCTATATATTGCCTTTCTGTTTGTAGAAAAAAATATTGTAAGTGTTGAAGCTTAGAGAAAGTAAGCCACAAAGTCATGAAGAGTGTCTACTGAGAACAGGTCTAGGCCTCCTAGATGTAAAAAATAGTACCACCAGTCTGTCTCTCAAGCTACTTAAAGAATCTGTTACAAAATATAATTGATGATTTATTTATTCCACACTAGTTACATGTGTGCTTATATGATGACATATCACACATACTCAGATCATGTGCACCATCTTAAACATTGACTCCTTATCCTTCCAGTTGCAATATTCCTCCTTCTTGCTGCTCCTTCTTGGTCTCCTCTGTGGGCAACTCTTTCCCAGTCCAACCCTTGCTTTATCTGTAGGATTCCACTCTGACTGCACAATCTTGGTCTACATATCTGTCTGGTCCAACTCATTGACTTCAATTCCTAACTATGAAGCATGGGTCAAGCTAATGCCTCCAGTCCAGATATCTGCTGTGAACCCAAAAGCAGATGTCAGTTGCACAAAATGAGCTCACTGGAATACCCTCTCAATTTTCTCAGTAGCTGAATATTTCCAAAGTAGATTTTGTGGCTCTGCTTCTTAGATATCTACACATTTATTCTCAACTTTCAATTTCCTATTCCTTTCCTGAGAGCTCCTAGTCATCAACACTGTTAAAGGTACTGAACTTAAAAACAGAATTTCTGCTGTCAGGCCAAAAAGAGGACCTTAGCTACTACTTCACAGAGAACACAGAGCAACCTTGAGAATCGCCTGGCTCCCCTCTTGTCCTTTCCCACACTTCTCACTATGGCATACTTTTGGTTCCTTCCCTCCTGACTCTTGTTTTAGAAGAACACATGGCCTTGTGCCCACAGAGATATTCTGGCAAAGCAGATGAGCCAGGGTGGGAGAGTCACTGAAGTTTACATGACTTTTTAAGATTACATGCTATGAATGACATTGAGGGAAATGTAAGTAATGAGAACAGCCATCTGCACAAATACAGGAAATGTCCCTCAGGAATAAGTGGTCAAAGTGTTTCAGGAACATCAAGTCTCAGTGCCCTTAGTGTCTTCTCAGAGACTCATTAGCCTACGACCATGGTTGATCAGCCAGATCATAAAGACACATCATAGACCCACTAAGATTCGGAGACAGACATGAATCTAAATCCTGGCTGAATCACTTACTGTGTTGTTTTGTTCAGTTTATCTAACTTTTCTCTACCCCAGTTTCCTCATCTGTAAAATAAAGTTGATGATGCATACTTCACCTTTATTGTGAAGACTGAATATTTATATAGCCCGTACATAGTAAGTGTCAATAAGAACTCAAAGCTGACCTTCTTGTCTACACACCAATCTTGTGAGTTGAATTGGCAGAGTTCATTCCTGAGAGATTGGTTATCTGCAAGCATATTGACATAACCGAACTTCTGCCTCTGAAGACTTGGTAATCTGGTCCTGGCTTAGCCTGGCCTCACTGAAGAGATGCCTGAGCATCCAGACAGCTTTGACTAGATTCCAGATTTTCTGTCACCTAAGTCCCACTGAGATCATGATGCCATCCCCTTTCTTCTCTTCTAAGATTCTCTCTCCCTTTTTTGTCAAATAGTTCTTCTCAGGTCCCATCACTGCTTCTTTACATAAATAACTGTTAAGTCTTCCCTATTATAGAAAGATTTTTTATGTGCTATTTTTATTTCCTCTCAAGCTACCACTCTTCACTATATATTTTGAACTTTAATTTAGAGATAGAGTCTCACTGAGTTGCTTAATGCCTCACCATTAGTGAGGCTGGCTTTGAACTCACAATCCTCCTGCCTCAGCCTCCCGAGCTGCTGGGATTACAGGTGTGCACCACCATCCCCAGCTCTTCACCATATTTTTATTGCAAATTTTCTTTAAAGAATAATTTAAGTTAAATGACTGATTAAGCACATAGTGAAACAGCATCCTCTTTCCTCAAAATATATAAATAATGTATACTTTTTCAATACAAAATACCCACTTGAGCTGCAAAATTGCAAAAATCATGCTGTAGTAAAATTGCACATCATTTTTTAAAAAAAGTAATTATAAAAGGATACCCAAAAGAAAGCCAAACTATAATTCAATAGCAACAGCACTGATGATGGACTTGTATAAACAACAGTGGGTACAAAAGAAACAGTATCATACACTTAATATGCTAACAGAAAGTAACTATTACTTTGGAATTTTACACCCAGTCAAATTACAGATCCATAATAATCTTTTTTAAAAGAAGGCATCTAGAAAAAGTTTATTATCCACAGATTCCCATGGACAATACTGCTAAATATATAATTTAGCAAGAACAATGAAAACAATGAAAAGGAACAAAATGTGAGAAGCAGATGTGACCAAATTAATTGATAAAATGTGGTGATGAATCAATTATTTTGACAATAACTCATGCTTTTTTATTGTTTGTTCTATTTAGTTATACATGACAGCAGAATGCATTTTGATTCATTGTACACAAATGGAGTACAACCTTTCCTTTCTTTGTACACGATGTAGAATCACATCATTTGTGTAATCACAGATGTACATAGGGTAATGATGTTACTTCCTAAGTCCTGATCCATTCTGAGTTGAGTTTTGTGCAGGGTGAGAGATAGGGGTTTAATTTCATTTTACTGCATATGGATTTCCAGTTTTCCCAGCACCATTTGTTGAAGAGGCTGTCTTTTCTCCATTGTATTTTTTGACTCCTTTGTCAAGTATGAGGTAAGTGTATTCATGTGAGTTTGTCTCTGTGTCTTCTATTCCGTACCATTGGTCTACCTGCCTATTTTGGTGCCAATACCATGCCGTTTTTGTTACTTTGTTCTGCACTATAGTTTAAAGTTTGATATTGTGACCTCCTGTTTCACTCTTCCTGCTAAAGATCACTTAGGCTATTCTGGGTCTCTTAGTTTTCCAAATGAATTCATGGCTGCTTTCTCTATTTCTATGAGATACATCATTGGGATATTGATTGCAATTGCATTGAATCTGTATAATGCTTTTGGTAGTATGGTCATTTTGACAATATTAATTCTGCCTATCCAAGAACAAGAGAGATCTTTCCATCTTCTAAGGTTTTCTTAATTTTTTTCTTTAGTGTTCTGTAGTTTTCACCTCTTTTGTTAGATTGATTCCCAAGTATTTTATTTTATTTTTTTAGAGGCTATTGTGATTTGGGTAGTTTTTCTAATTTCTCCTTCAGATGATTTATCACTTATGAATTGAAATACATTAGATTTATGAGTGTTGATTTTGTATCCTGCTACTGTGATGAATTCATGTATTTGTTCTAGAAGTTTTCTGGTGGAATTTTTGTGTCCTCTAAATATAGAATCATGTCATCAGCAAATAGTGATAGTTCAAGTTCTTTCCTTATTCATATCCCTTTAATTTCTTTTGACTGTCTGATTGCTCTGGCTGGAGTTTCAAGGACTATGTTGAATAGAAGTGGTGATAGAAGGAATCCCTGTCTTGTTCCAGTTTTTAGAGAGAGTGTTTTCAATTTTTCTCCCTGTAGAATGATGTTGGCCTTGGGCTTAGCATATCTTTTATAATGTTAAGGAATGTTCCTACTGTCCCTATTTTTTCTAGTGTTTTGAACATGAATGGGTGCTGTATTTTATCAAATGCTTTTTCTGCATCTATTTATTTATTTATTTATTTATTTATTTATTTGAAGGTTGGCAATGTAGTTATTTTTTTTTTATTTTTTTTAAAATTTACTTATTGATTCATTGAACACAAATGGAGTACAGCTATTGTTTCACTGGCTGTACACAAAGTAGAGTCACACCATCTGTTCGTTCATGCATGTACACAGGGCAGTGGTGCATCTATTTAAATGATCATATGATTGGGTTTTTTTGTTTGTTTGTTTTTTGGTTTTTTTTTTTTGGCCGTGCTGGGGATTGAGTCCAGGGCCTTGTGCTTGTGAGGCAGGCACTCTACCAACGAGCTATATCCCCAACCCTGATCATATGATTCTTAACTTTAAGACTATTGATGTGATGAATTACAGAATTACATTTATTGATTTCCAGATGTTGAACAAAATTTGCATCCCTGGATGAATCCCACTTGATCATTGTGCACTCTTTTTAATATTTTTTACACAATTATCCATAATTTTGTTAAGAATTTTTGCATCTGTGTTCATCAGGGATATTGGTCGGAAGTTTTCTTTCGTTGATGTGTCTTTGTCTGCCTTTGGTGTCAGGGTGATACTAGCTTCATAGAATGAGTTTGGAAGGGTTCCCTCCTTTTCTATTTCATGGAATACTTTAAGGAATATTGGTATTATTTCTTCTTTGAAGGTCTTGTAGAACATTGCTGAGAATCTGTGTGGTCCTGGGCTTTTGTTGGTTGGAAACTTTTGATGGTATCTTGTATTTCATTACTTGAAATTGATCTGTTCAAACCGTGTATGTCCTTCTGATTCAGTTTGGGTGGACCATGTGTTTCTAGAAACCTGTTGATGTTTTTGAGATTTTCTATTTTGTTGGAGTATATTTTTTCAAAATAGTTTCTAATTATGTTTTGTATTTCAACAGTTTCCATTGTGGTATTTTCTTTCTCATCATAAATTTTAGTAATTTGAGTTTTCTCTCTCCTTCTCTTTGTTAATGTGGCTAAGGGTTTATCAATTTTATTTATTTTTCCAAAGAACCAACTTTTGGTTTAGTCAATTTTTCAATTGTTTATTTTGTTTCAACTTCATTGATTTTAGCTCTGATTTTAATTATTTCCTCTCTTCTATTTTTGGCATTGATCTGTTCTTCTTTTTCTAGGGCTTTGAGATGTAATGTTAGATCACTTCTTTGTTGACTTTTTATTCTTTCATTGATTGAGCTCAATGCAATGAATTTTCTGCTTACTACTGCTTTCATAGTGTCCCAAGATTTTAATATGTTGTATCTTGTTTACCTCTAAATTTTCTTTTATATCCTCCCTGATGTTTTCTACTATCCATGCATCATTCAATAACATTTATTTAGTCTCCAGGTGTTGGAGTAGTTTCTATTTTTTATTTTATCATTGATTTCTAATTTCATTCCATTATGATCTGATAGAATGCAAGGTAGTATCTCTTTTTTTTATTTGCTAAGAGTTGCTTTGTGGCATAACATATGGTCTATTTTAGAGAAGGAGCCATGTGCTACTGAGAAAAAAAATTGCATTTGCTCATTGATGGATGGAATATTCCATGTATTTATCTGGTAAGTCTAAATTATTGATTGTATTCTTGAGTTCTATGGTTTCTTTGTTCAGAGGTTGTTTGGAATATCTATCCATTGGTGAGAGAGGTGTGTTAAAGTCACCCAGTTTTATTGTGTTATGGTCTAGTTGATTCCTGAAATTGAGAAGGGTTTGACATACATAGATGTTCCTTTGTTTGGGGCATAAATAATTACAATCATTATGTCTTGCCAGTTTATAGCTTCCTTAAGCAGTATGAAATGTCCTTCCTTATCCCTTCTCACTAACTTTGGTTTGAAGTCCACTTTATCTTATATGAGGTTGGAAACCTCTTCCTTTTTACTAAGTCCATGTACGTGATATTTTTTTCCCATCTTTTCACCTTCAGTCTGTGGATATCTTTTTCTATGAGTCTCTTGGAGGCAGCATATTGTGGGTCTGCCAGTCTCTTTGATTGATGCGTTTGAGCCATTAATATTCAGGGTTATTATTGAGATGTGATTTGTATTCCTCATCATTTTTACTTATTTTTGGTTTTTAACTTGACTTGGTTTCCTCCTTTGATTGGCTTTTCCATTGTTGTAGTTCCTCCCTCTGCTGAATCGCATTGTTGTTTTCCTTTCCTCCTCATGGAATATTTTGCTGAGAGTGTTCTGTAGCACAGGCTTTCTATTTATAAATTTTTGAAACTTTTGTTTATCACGGATGGTATATATTTCATCATCAAATCTGAGGGTTAGTTTTGATGGATATAAGATTCTTGGTTGTCATCCACGCTCTTTCAGAGCTAGAAATATGCTGTTCCAGGCCCTTCTAGCTTCTAGGGTCTGGGCTGAGAAATCTACCAGATCTTAATTGACATCCGAATTGAAATCCCCCTATATTTAATCTAATTCTTTTCTCTCATGGCCTTTAAAATTCTGTCTTTATTTTGTATGTTTGGCATTTTCCTTATAACGTACTTTGGTGTGGATCTGTTGTAGTTTTGCACATTTGGTGTTCTGTAAGTCTTTTGTAGTTGATTTTCCATTTTATTCTTCACGTTTGAGAAATTTTCTGATACTATTTCATTGAACATGTTGTTCAATTCTTTGGTTTGTATCTCCATGTTTTTCTTAATCCTAATAATTCTTAAATTTGGTCTTTTAATGATAACCCATAATTCTTGGAAGTTCTGTTCATGATTTATTACCATCTTCTCTATGTGTTCAACTTTATTTTCAAGATTAAATATTTTGTCTTCATTGTCTGGGAGTCTGTCTTCTAAGTGATCTAGACTGTTGGTGATCATTTCTATTGAGTTTTTAATTTGGTTTATTGTTTCCTTCATTTCAAGATTGCTGCTTTTTTTTTTCAAAATCTCTATCTCTTTATTAAAATAATCTTTTCCTTCCTGCATTTGCTCTTTTAACCCTTTATTGAAGTGATCTTTTGTTGCCTGCATTTGCTCTCTTGAATCATCTTTTACTAAGAGGATCATTTTAAATTATGTATATTCTGAACTCCTTTCTGACATTTGTTCTACCAGGCTGTCAATGGATTCTATAAACATAGCATCTTGATTTGTTTGGGGCAGTTTCTGCCCTTCTTTTCACATGGTGTTTATGTATCTTCCTCTCTAGCAATGTGGATCTGAGGTATTACAGTTTCCCCCCTTATAGGTTTAGAGTGGCCCTGCAGGTTTCCAATACCTCACCTTTAAGGGGGAGATAAATATTAACAGCACCCAACACAAATAATATGCAACCTTAAACCAAATAGCCCCTATTATGACATTAATACTGTTGTCATAATAACAGAGATGATGTGTTCAATTATTATCTACAGCATAAACAATAGGTTTGCAATAAGGTCTACAAGGTGGACAAAAGGAGGGGTGTAGGATGTAATGTTAACGAGGAAAGAAGTGAAAATATAGAGGTACTAGATCATAGGAAGAGTGAAAGCAAAATCAAAACAAGTCGGTTGTTATCAGGAGAAAAGGAAAAAAGAGATTCCGAGGAAACACATGAGAGAAAAATAGTGTGAGAAAAAAGAATAAATAAATAAAAATAATCTACAACAAAACCATAATATATTATTGAATCTTCCCACTCTTCAGTAGCCTGATGCATGAAAGGTACTTGATTTCAAAGAGGATGGGGTTGTGAGAGCAGGCAATGAAAAAAGCAAAAAGAAAAACAAATAGGGGAAAACTAAAAAGTCTTGAAGGAAAATTGGACAACTGTTTCTGTTGGAGTTCAATATCTTCTCTGTTTCCCTTCTCTTCTGATAGGTAGAGTTGCCTGGAGTTTGCTGGTTACTCCACCCTCAGGATGATGAAAGTTACTAAGGTTGGAGGATTAGACTTGGAGGCAGGACTCCTGGAAACAGGGTATAGCAATTGCCAGTCCCTCTGGGAGACTACACCCCAGGACTCTCCTTTAGGGTTCACCTGTGTGCCACAAGAGCCTGGTCTATAATTTAGTCTCTAAATTGTATCTCCTGCCCCTGCCTGTTCCACTTCCCAATCAGGGTCCTCTCTCCCCAGAGGTCCTGAGGGCTGAGCACCGGGACCTGTGTGCCTGTCTCTGAAAGCTGCTCTGCATTGGGCAAATCAGGACCAGTTGTTGAAAGTTGTGTGCCAGCCATGTAGCTGCAGGCACTGGGCCAGTTGGTGGCCAGAAGATGGTTAGAAGGCTGAGGATTGAGGACCCAGAGGGCCCAATTGATCGCCCAACCAGCAGGACAAGATGATCTGTGGAGTAGTGGACCAGGCTGATGCCAGGTCCCAGCAAGTGCTCCTGAATTGTTTCTGGGATCCCAGTGGATACTGGGCTGGTTGCCTCACACCCTTTTTCACCTACCAACCCCTGCAAGGCTCTCTCTGGCCTCTGTAACAAGATGGTGGCTAGTAGCACACCTAGCAAGGATACCTCAAATGCAACCAAGCCTACAGGGCTCTTGGTGATGACCTTTCAGGTCCCAGCTGTAATCCTTGGACATAAGTGACCACATCCCAAGTTGGTGGCAGCAGCAGCAGCTAACCTGTAGGCACCTTGATAATGAGTTTCTAGTCTCTGGCAGGTGTCCCAGGATGGAAGCTACCCCAACTAAAATGGCAGTGGTGGAGGTGGGAATAATCCAAGATGGCGGCAGAGGCATCCCAACACGTTGGTAGATAGGGAATCACACCATGGTGCTCCACACAGGGCACGTATGGCACTGGAGATCCACATGGGGTGGGTGCAGCATGGTCACCTAACTCATGTTTTAAAACAACTAATAATATAATTTTAAAAAGGTAGTATTGGGAGAACATTATGGATGCCGTGTTTCTGCATGTCTTGCAAACAAATGTACTGCCTGCCTTATAATAAAGTGTCTCTGGAGCAAAGGGCAGTTTTTCTCACAGACTTGAAAGACAGAATATCTTCTCCCAGGCAAAGTTCATCTATGCTTGCTCTCCATTATGAAAGATTCAAGCTTTCTAAATTCAGGGGGACTTTCCCTACCATTCAACCTGAGTTAATCAGCTGTGGGTTGTTGTGACCAAAATAATCAAAGAACAACTTAGAGGAGGAAAAGTCAAGTTTAGTTCATGGTTTCAGAGGTTCAGTCCATTATTAACCAACTTCATAGCTCTGGGCCTGAGATGAGGTGGTGGAAGGGCATGGTGGAAAAGAGCAGCTCAGGACATGTCAACCAGGAAGCAGAGAGCAAGAGAGCTCCATTCACCAGAGACAAAATATAAACCCCAAAGGCACACCTCCAGTGACCTACTTCCTCCAACTATATCCTACCTGCCTATGCCACCACACAATTAATCGACTCAAGTGGATTAATACGCTGATTAGATTACTGTGTTCATAATCTGATAGTCTCACTCTGAACATTTGTTTGTTGTTGTTGTTGTTGTTGTTGTGCTGGGGTTTGAACCTGGGGCTTTGTGCTTACGAGGCAAGCACTCTACCAGCTGAGCTATATCCCCAGCCCTTGAATATTCTTGCATTGTCTCACAAATGAGTTTTTGATGGACACCTCATATCCAAACCATAACAAAAGTCATTGTGTAATCAGTATAATCTGACCATCTTGGTATTACTTCTTTGGGAACTGGGATTCCAACACTGGCAAAAAGAAATGCTCATCCTCTTGCTATTTCTAGTAAGTGAGTAATGAGTTTTTCATCTCTCACCTAGGTTGTGGCTTCTGCTAGCATCCACGAAACTGGTAAGCTGACTTGTAAGTTTCCTGGTGGGGTAAAATACCAGACTCTTTATAGTTCCTGACAGATTGAGAGATAGGAAGAGGAATTTAGACAAAATTAAAAATGTCTCTTGTTTATGAAGAGAAAAGAAGATAGTAAATTTAGATATCTTGGACAAATATAAATTTGGGTGTTCCTGTTAAAACTCTGAAGTCAATATATAACTTTGAACTAGTAGGATATTGAGGAATTTAAAGATAGAAATTTTATAATTGATCATATCAAAAGCATGAGAAGCTGGAAAATGAGAAAAGATCTAAGTGGGAAAATGTATGAAATAGACTGACAAAAATAAGTTTAAGCAGAACAACAAATAAATAAATAAATAAATAAATAAATAAATAAATACAGCTAAAATAATTGAAGGAATGGGCTCCACTCAGCAATAAAGAATTTCACTACAGTTAAGTCCTGCAGCCAAGAAGGCAAGGTTAGGATGTCCATTTAGTACTGAAAGTCAGTAAAAAGAGATAAAATGAAGGAAGAAAATCATACTCCAGAAGCTCTCAAGTATCTTGGATGAAATGTGAAAGAGGAGGCTTGAAGTCATGGATTAAAAGATATACAATCTTTGTGTTTTACTTACCAAGTTACATACATGTCATTTACAAGAGTTAGGATTAAAAACAAAGTGACATAGAATGCTTTAAATTAAATTTCAGAAAAATATACAGTAGGAAATTAGTATCTGGAGGCAGGAATACCAATATTTATAGCAACAAATGTAAACTACAAAAATTGACTCAAAAGACATAAAAAGTCCCAAAACACCAACAAACAAATTCAAAAAGTCCCAAAACACTAATAAACAAATTCATAAATTGAAGCAATAACTAAAGTCTCCCCATTTCTCCAACCACCCCACACACCACATCCTATCAGGGAATATGCATCAAAAAAGCTTTCTGGACTAGAGGTTAGTCCTATGCTAGTTGCTACCAATAAATAAAAATAGTAAAAGCTACTCATTTTATTTTACTAACTAATAAAACTCAATATTGAAAACACCCAAGAAAACAATTAGTCAATTTTATCATGAAATAAACATAAATATTCAAATAAAATATTTCAGGAGAAATTCAATAAATCTCATATTAATACCCTCCTAAGTGTACAATTTTTTATCTTTGAAGATAAGAGTGACTGAGAAATAAGAAAAATCTATCAATAAAATTCACCATATCAACACTTTAAGGGAATAGTCACATTGCCACCCTAAATGTATTTTAAAATCCAAAAACTTTTGATAAGATTCAATAATATTCATGACTTTCAAAACCTGCAAAATTAGAACTGGAAAGGAAAATTGTGAAAGTGTATTTACAAATATTTTTATAGTAAATATCATGCTTAAAGACGGGACATTGGAAACACTCCCTTTAACGTCAACTATAAAAATATTTTTAAACTTTTTGCTATTACTTCTGTTATATAATTTTTTATAAAATGTTCAAGCCAATACAATAATACAGTTAAAAAGAAGTAGTGAAGATTTAAAGATTGAATTGCCTTTTGTTCCTCCTTAAGGTCATTTGATCTCCTACCTAGAACATCTGAATGTATAGATTATTATACTTGATAGGACTTCCAAGAGCATCCAGCAAGATTGCTGGAGATGTAAAACATGCAAGTCCTATAGCACTGATCACAGTCACCAATGGGGAAGGTCACTGCAGAAGATGCAGAAGATAAAAGAGCATCCACCACAGTATATCTCATGCATCTATTTACTTCCTCCACATGCTGAGATTGATCTTCTAGCTTATCTCCCTTTCTCACCTGTGTGCCTAAGTATACCAGCACCAGCTCAGACCATTTCACATAACGACTGGCCTGAGTGTGGTTAAAATCCTCAAATTTGCAATTGCGCTTGGAAAACAGGATAGCTTACCCACTGCCTTTGCTACAAAACTGCATGTTCAAAGGAGCTTCTTCAGAAGTCAACATAAGGAACGCTGGCAGTAGCTCAACTAATACATAATACCTTGTTTCCTAGTTGACCCTTTGGGAATTTCAAGTGGAAAGATTAACTAGACAAAATTTGGTCATTCTTTGGTTTTCTGTTCTTTTCTTTCTTTCTCTTTTTTGTATTGTGTTTTTATTAACTGGTTGATTAATTTATAGTTTTGTTCAGCACACCTCAATAGCATCAAAGCATCATCAGTTATATTATGCATTAACTTCCTCATACACCCTTTCATGTACCGATATTATCCTTATGCTGTTTCCTCAATCAAAGCAGACTTCTCCCTTCCCCAAACATTTACTATTGATAGAGATTCTGTTCAAAAACATTCTTCTCTATGAAGCTTCCAGGTACTACCCAGTTTGAATCAGCTCTGTGTTCAGACAGATCAACTCTTTAAGCCTGTTATGATTACATGTTTAGCTTTCCTGATGGACTGTATGTTTGGTATGGGAAAGAATAGGATCTATTTCTGCCTCACTGTGGGGCATCAAGCATTGCATATGGAAAGTATTCTAACCATATCTTTTAAATATTCCAAAGTTGATCTGAGGTTATATTCCAACTTTCTCAAAATTATAGCCTCTATCCATTTATAGCTAATAAGCACTTGAAATGTGATTTGTGTGGCCAAGGAAATAATTTTTTATTTCTTTTCATTTTAACTAAAGTAAATGTAAATAGTGGATTTCAGAAGCCTTTTTTGTGACTGAAAGTGAGCATTTCACTAATATGACATGCTATTTGCTTTAGCTAATAACTGAAATCAATTTCAAATTCATCTCCAATTTTAGTGATTATTTTAGGTGCTCAGTAGTATCTACTTGCTGCTTTTTTTTTTTTTTTTTTCTTTTTGTGGTGCTGGGGATTGAACCCAAGGCCTTGTGCTTGCAAGGCAAGCACTCTACCAACTGAGCTATATCCCCAGCCCTACTTGCTGCTTTTAGATGGTCTCTTGTTTGGAATTAACTTCATTAGGATGAGGCAAATGAATGTAGGTTTGTAAGGAATTGTAAGTTGAAAACAACGAGTGTTAGAAACATTCCAGGCATGGAAAATGGGAACAACAAAGGCATAGAGGTAAAATGGCTCCATTAAACAATCAATTTATCAGAAAAAAATCATTTTGTCTGAGAACAGATTGGCAGTGTTAGGTAAAGAACTGTACTTTCTCTGGAACATTATACTCCATCCACTCGTCCTCTAATATCCTATTCAAGGATGTATGCTGTATTTTGTCCCTTTCTCTTTAGCATAAATTACCACCTCTATGTTTATTGATCAGTTCCCAGTACAATATAATGAAGCAGTTGAAGCAGTTATTTCTCTGATCATAAAAGAAAGAACAATGGAATCCATCTCTTAGCTCCTCAGTGCCCAACAGTGTCCATCTCATTTTTCTCATTTCTCAGTGAAAAAGCATTGCATTGATGCTTCTTCAATCAACTGGCAGCATTTGACACAATTTGTATACATTGGTATCTTAGAAAATTCAGATTCAGGATTCAGCAATTCTCATGGAGTCACACTCCACAAGAAGGGCCTCTGGGAATTCTTCTACCTCACCTTTCCTTCTACCCTAGTGGAAGCGCCTTCCTAGTCCCCAAAATACACATCTGTCAATTTACCCACAGAGATTAAAATCTTGCCAAAAGACCACTATTAATAATTAGAAGAACTCCATTCTCACTGACTTCCAAGCCAGTGCCAATTACAATAACATTAAATACATTAATAGAACATTGGATAGGGAAGTTCCCAGAAAGAGCTGTTTCCACATTGTGCCCAGAAGTGAAAGCACAAAGAGATTGGAGAAAGATTACTTCCTGTAGATGAGTTAACCCATCTTAAATCACCTATTTCACATGCTTACACATTGTGTGAAATTTACTTTACCACTGAATTAATAGTATGTGGTTCATACTATTACACAAAAACTTTAGAGTTGGGGTCTACAACTTTAGAAAGAGCATGGGAGGAGTCAGTAGAAAAAAAATGTTGCTTTCAGGCAAATGCACAGTTGGACTGTAGGACTATTAAGTTTTTGTGACCAGATAAGGATTGCCTCTTCTAGATAGAGTTTGCCTCTACCATATGAATTGCATATAGCAGGATACCATCATAATGCCTTATGCTTGTTTAGTGCTCTATTTTTGGACAAACCTTGAAAAATTTTTGTATCTATTATTTCCTTTAATGTGAATGGTAATGACTAAAACTGATTAAATGAACAATATTTATAGCTTCTTTGAAAGTCACTCAGGTAGGAGTACATCAAACTCACACCTATACCCTGTGGCCTGCCAAATGACTTCTCTCTAGGTGCACTATAATGTGTTGATCACTAGTCTACGTACTAGGACTAGCCCAGGAGTTTGCTGATCTTTCTGATATTTTACTAATGAAAATTTCTAGAATTGGACTTAAAAGTTATAAAAAATAAGATTTCTTCTATAAAAGTAGTGAGCTATGAAATCTTTTATCTTCTGGTCCAAAGCACCCGAATAAGCTGGCAGTCTAGGACATTAAGAGAAGTCCATCTGTTTAGTCAGGATTTGTTCAAAAGAAGACAAAGATTTTCTTTTCCCTGCATGGGTATTTTGTTATATTTAAGTACTTTTCCAGCAAAAGAGTCTGAAACTGAGCCATGATGACTATCTTAAATGTGCTAAGGAATAATGCCTTCTCTAAGTACTTTTCCCTGTATTTCCATACTCAACCCTGATCTGCACCAAGTTCTTATGGCCTTCTCAAGAAACTAGGTTCATTTCTAAATCCTTTGTTTGAGGTGACACAATTAAATAACAAGATACACCAGACTTTAAACCAGCCCGAAATGTTGAACCAAGTTGGGCCAGTCACAAGTATATGACTCTCACATAGATTCCCAAGCTGAGTCCTTGCTATCTGTAACTGAAATAAGCATAACAGGTCTATTAAGGATTATCTATAGTTTTCAAGTGCATTTTTGAATTTACTAAATAACGCAATTAGGAGAAGCACTGGAGTGGACTGTTTTTCATCATTAGAAGGATAGATTTTTAACAATGAAGGTACTTCTAAGAGAACACTGTATTTCAATCTAGAAAGAACTTATATTTTAAGGCTGTTTTGATTTAAAATGTTCAATATGTTGCATTGTCTCTCTCTTAAGATGTCATAGTAAAATAGCGAGTTTTCTGTTAGATCTTCCAACTCTGTGCTCATCAGGCCTGCTGTTTGTGTAGTTACCTGTTCAATGAACGTCTTCCTGCTGTACTATCAGCTCCAAGAGCACAAGGGATTTGCTCCCCACTGTGCACTGGCATCCAGAATGATACCTGATATGCAGTTGTCATTTGATAAATAAGCAGGAACTTTTTTGCACATAAAATTTGCTCATTACTCAATATTGAATGTTCAGTTAAGTCAATCCTTCTGTCAAAAAATTCTAAATTTATAGATTAATATTCACAAAATGCCACAATTCCAACTCTTCAAATTTCCAACACTGTCAGAAATAAAGATAAGTGCAATGCAGCATATTCACAATACCCTGACCAGATGAAAACCTGAATGCATAATGTGTTGTGTGATTCTGCCCCAGGGTGGAAAACAAGGATGCGTTCAAATTAACATGAAAATAGAAAGGAGATCAGTGGAGCAGAGGAAGGGTGTTGAAGGGAAGAGAAAAAGGAGGGGTAAAGGTAAAAACTGTGGAATGAAATTGACCACAATATGCTATGTACATACACAAATATTCATAGTGAATTCCACCTTTGTGTATATTTATAAAGCACCAATTTTAAAATAAACAAATAAAGAAAGAAAGAAGAAGATCTGCAGAGGACTGAGAACAGGGGTAGAAAGGAAGGGAGGGAAAGTGAAAGTACTGGAGGTTCAAATGGAGCAAATTATAAGTACGAGGGATTAACACGGAGCAAATTATATTCCATGCACAGATGAATGGTCAAAATGAATCCCCATACACAAACAGGCTTTCCTAGAGGTAGGTGTCCACCAAGGTGTGGGAGGAGACACTCTCCACCAGGAAAAATTTCAGGCACAGGAAGCTTTCAGGTTGCCATGGAATCATTGTGAATATACATGATGTAAAATAAGACCAGGTTGGATGCACACTGCTACATTATGTAGGTTTAACAACAATGAAGGGCAGGGACAAATGCCCCAGATGTGGAAGGAGCACATCCCAGACCCTAGCTTGTTTCTCCTACCCCTGGCTGGATTTGAATACACTTCCTACTTCTCTGATGTTGCCCTGATGTAGGCCTGGCCTACTGAGACTGGCAAACTTGTTCTGAAAGCTCACCCCAGTCCTGCACAGGGCAATCAAATTAATACAGGAAATAAGGCCGGGGGGTGGGGGACGAGAGAGGAAAGAAGGAGAAAAGGAGGGAAGGAGGGAGCAAGGAGAAATGGAAGGAAAACAGAAAAAAAGAAAGGGAAGAAAGAATAATAGTGAAAGTCATTGCCAAAGGTCACTTAAATATATTTAAGCTTTTGGTACACTAACTAGAATATAAAAACTACTGGATTTAACAAAAGATTACACTTTGAGCTAGCACAAATAAGGTACAGGAATGCTTAGCTGACAATAACAAGTAGAATTAGCTCAGATCTAACTTGGGAACACATTATGACTTAGCTGTATGGAAGGGTAAATCTGGATTCTGCAGCTGTAGGTCAGAGGTTAATTCACATGAGAGATGTCAATCCCTAGCGGCAAGGAATTCACCTTCAGGCTGAAGAAGATGGGGCAATTACAAGTATAACATCTCAGTGTTACATCCTCAGCCTCAGAGCACACAAACTTGACTCCAGGCTATGGTAAATGACTATGAAAAAACTCAAGTCTCTGCAAGCCATCAGAAACCCCAATGGCTCTGAACTGAATCTGGGGAGGATGTATCAGAGGTAGAAGGGAGGTCCACCCAGTTAGTGGAACACATTTGACGCAAAGGGCATCAGATGATCTTGTCTTGAAAGACTGGGACAGCTTTGGACTTTCGCACAGCAGTGTCTTTGGCATCCACAAATATTGGGAGCTATAGTTTTTTTGTTTGTTTGTTTGTTTTGCGGTGCTGGGGATTGAACCCAGGGCCTTGTGCTTACGAGGCAGGCACTCTACCAACTGAGCTATATCCCCAGCCCGGGAGCTATAGTTTTGATAATGGCAAGAGACACATTTGCAGAACCATCCCCATCATTCTGGCACCATAACTGGAGCAAGAAATTTCTTTAGAATATTCTGAAACACTTTAGAGATTTCTTTGAAGGGGGACTGGGGGCTTTGCAGTAGTAATAAGAGGTAAAATCAAAGAAATACTATTCCTATAATTATACCACTATTAACTCTTACCAGTGTGAGCTGGTGAAAATCAATGTGCATACGCTATTGAAACAGCTAAACAATTTTAAAGTTTCCAAGCCAATGCAAAATTTTCCTTTATTTATATGTTAAATGTTTCTGTTTTTCATCATCAGTGCCAAGAACATATCATGCACACATCACATAGGACTATAAAACGAACCACAAATAACTTAAGACTTGTCAGACAGCAAATGGTTCAACTATGGACCAGCTTCACACATTACATCTTCAACATACACAGCAGCTGCACTGAAAAAAGCACATTCTAACTAAAATCCTAAATAAATTAAGAATGATAAAATTACTACTGGGATTAACTCAACAAAATAATTTGACTTCCAGAGTCTTTCATGCACTTAAAAAAAGAAAAAGTAAGCTATATCATGTATGTCCAAGACATTCATATAAGTTTTTGAATAGACTTGTTATCATGATTAGAAAAGTCAAAATGAAGACAAACTTCACAATATTAAATGCTGAGTTTATGCAAATATAAGTTCTCAAAAGCACAACCCTAAAGGCCTGATGCAAGGGGAATGGAATTATTATGGTTGAGATGTGAGGGTCCCCCAAAGCTCCTGTGTGAGACAACGTAAGAAATTTCAGAGAAAAATATTTGGGTTATGAGAGCCTTAACCTAATCAGACCATTAATCCCCTGATAGGGAGTAACTGGGTGGTAACTGGAGGCAGGTAGGGAATAGCTGGAGGAGGTGGGCCATTGAGGTCATGTCTTCAGGAAGGATATATATTTTGTCTTTAGTTAGAGGAGAAGTCTCTCTCTCTCTCTCTCTCTCTCTCTCTCTCTCTCTCTCTCCTCTCTCTCTCTCTTTCTCTCTCTCTCTTCTCCTTCCTGGTGTCATGTTCTGACCTGCTTTCCACTGTCACACCCTGCCCATGATTTCCAACTTCATCTTGAGCCAGCTCTTCATGAGCAGAGACCTCTGAAACCATGAGACACAGAATAAACTTTTCCTCCTCTAATTTTTCCTTTCAGGTTTTTTAGTCACAGCAAAAAAAAAAAAAAGAAAAAAAGAAAAAAAAAGCCTGACTAAAACAGAAATTAAAGATGTGATTGTCCTATTGTGGATCTCTTACTTGCTCAAATTCCCTCTCCAAGATTGTGTAGCCCTCCATCAGTATCTTCAGAAAGCTCAAAATTCAAAGATAGAAGACTATATTTTTAAAAAGCCTGTAGCCAACTTCTTTCCATTGATTTCGCTCTGTTAAATAATATTAATCTGGACTGCAGATTTGAAATTCAACACATCAGCATGGTTATCTGATCTAAGAAGTGTTAAAAACTAATCAAGTAATTAGCCTCTTTGGTCAATTTCACTGATCTTGTATTGGTGAATACCACCATCTCATGGTGTCTTGTAAGGATGACTGAATTAATGTAAATGTCATAACTAGCACATGCCTGGTACACAATAAATTCTCCATCATCAACAATAGATATTGAGTATCAACTCGATATGAGACTCTACAAACACTATTACATCGACTACTTTTGCTTTTGCTTAGTAGTACAAGTACTACTAGTACTTGTACTTGATCATGATGAACATTGAAAGCTCTGGATATGAGAATAATGAACAAAGGTCATTTATTTTCAATGACAAAAATACAAGAATAAAAGTGACTCTAAAAACTCTGGATATTGAATAATTCTTGCTAAATTTTTCTCTGTTAAGAACATTATGTAATAACATTAGCTTGGCACACTTGCATCATGGTTGATTAAAACAGAGGGAGTACCTTCTCTCTTAGGCCATTTTGACTTTGGAAAGCTAGCCCAAAAGATTCTAGAATGTAAGGATTACAGAACTACACATAACAATGAGAGTATCTGGGGGATTTTAAATTTCTGGCATTTGGCAATAATAAAGGGCAAAATGAAATACATCAGCAGTATTTTCAATATAGAGGGTATCTATTAAGCCCATAAAATGTTGTGCATACTTAAGAATTATACCAAAAAGTCTAATAAGTGAGGCAAGAACTCTGACATCAGTGAACTTACAACATATCTGATAACATAAGATTATCATTGGGGGAACAAAAGTAAACCATTCAAAACAGCACAGTCCCTAATGGTTGCACTTTGCAATTTAGCTAAACATGAACTTAGTGAAGAATAGAAGAGCCACTTAAAATTTCACAAGTAGTAAGAGATGCTGAAACTGAGACCTGACAGGTGTCAAGAGAGCAAAGGTAAGACCTTCCAGGCTAGAGCTTCATCATCAACCAAGACACAGAAAAAGGATCCAACTCTACATGTTTGCAGGAATGATAAGATCACTGGTTTGCAAAGAGTTTTGCAAAAGAGTGCATCCTAAAATTGTATATAAGTCAGCAAGCTGGTAACTTGAGAAAAATCTCTGTAGGGAAAATGTCTACATCAAAATGCCAGATGATTTGTGAATGGCAAAGACTGCAGACAGGAAAAGCTTGTAGGAGGCTGAAATAACCTGCATATGAGGCAAAGAGAGTTTGGGCAGGGGGGATTGCTGAGGAATAAAAAAGGAGTTTGTAATGAAAAGAGCATGGAGAAAGATAAGCAAGCCATATTAACTGATTGGATGTAAAAAGAATGTTTCTGGGGAGTTAACAAAACAATTCCAAGTCACTTAAACTCTGATATTTGAACCACGGTGCCCCCCCAAAAAATGGAATATTTGAGTATAGAAAATGGGCCAAAATGGGAGAGTCCTATTAAAATTACACCAGCCAGGTTGAAATATGGACATGCTGATGGGAAACAAAGAGGGAGGGAGCTGTAGCCATGATGTGTGTGGTGGCCATGAGAACAGAACATGTGTGGACAGTCAGAGGACAAGGTCTTGATCTTGCAGATAGATACTCATAACAAGGAGACATTAAGTTCACACAAACAAATGATGCTGGAGGGGAAATGTCTTTAAAATTAAGAATTTCTCAGAAACCACCTCCATGAAACAACATCTGCTTTCCAAAAGACAAACATGAGGTAAACAGTAAGTTGTGATTTATGCAATAAATTTCTATTATGTCTGTGTGCCAGACACAGTTCAGGGACTGGGGATGACAGAAGGCCAATGAGGTGGAAATGAGGACATTATTCTCTGCCTCCTACCACTCAAAGTCACTGATGCTTGACAAGGACAGCCAGCTTCACCCAGTCCCAGAGACAATCTAGACCAATGCAATTAGAACCAGGAAGGAGGGGATCCAGAATCTGTCTTACTGCAAGAAAGCTGACCTCTTATGTTTTGAAGTTGATACCTAGATATACTCAGTCAAATCCCATCCTCCAAGTTACCCCCACTCCATATTTTGATCATACTCAAAATTTTCTGAGGACACTATAGTTTGGACTACTGCTGATATTCTCTGATTCAGCCTTCCCAGAGCTGAGTTAGCACCACTAAATAAGGCCCACTTCCTTCTAGATTCCTTAATTTCCCTTTATAGCACTGCTTATAGGTATTATTGAAGGGATACTACTTTAAAGGGACTTTGAATATAGTTATGAAAATATTTCTCTGATTTCACATATATTTCTAACAATATATTCACAAAATAACCTTCACTATTTCAATAGCAAGGGAAGTCCTTGTTTTGGCTTTCTAATTGACAATTGAGCAAGGCAAAAGGTATCCTCAGGAAGGTCCTGAGATATGAGAGTCAGTGAACTCCAATTCAGATAGCCCAAAGAAAACTATTCCTGCTTTCCAGCAGTCATTGGTTTTGTGTACATAAGGGCTTACAGTCTTCTGCCCTCAGTAAAAATTGCTCATTTTTGTTTTTGCTTCATTTATTCTTTTTCAATGCATAAGAAGGTATTCAAGAATGCAGAAAACTTAAATAGTCCCAGAGCATAAAAAGTCAAGTAAAAAAGAAAACTCCTTTGCCTACTTTTAGCCTGGCATTAAACACCAAAATATTCCTCTCAAAATGTAAATCAGATTGAAAAACTCAGATTCCATTTATTTCATAATATTACACTAGCAGTGAATTTAGTTTTGGAAAAAATAATGGAGTCAAATATAAGAGCAATCCTTCATAGGTATAGTTTTACCTATAAAACATTAACTTATTTACTAAGTGGCTTTGTTTCATTTGATTTTTAGGCTTCGTCTGATTCGAAAGAGATCTTGTTCAATAAATATTTGTGCATTACTAGTTACATGAAGGCTCCATGGCCCTGATCTCTAGAGTTTTAATTATTAGCTCAGTTCAAAAATCTCAAATCTGGGTCTAGGCTTAGCAGAAATTGAGACTAAGTGGCAGAGAAGAATGTCCATGTGAATGGAATGAATTATCCTGGCAGTTGCAGGCAGGGGTAGGCATTGAACTATTTTAAGCTGGAGCATGATGCGACCGAATTTGCATTTTAGACAGATCACTATGGTGATGATGGGTTGGAAGGAGGCCTTTTGGGAAAGAGGGAGAATGAGGAGGGCCAGAGCTGCTGCTGTATCCGTGGCAAAGCCAAAAAGTGGCTGCATGGAGAGAGGGAGAGAGGATTACAATAGATTGGACATGGGTTGAAAGCAGAAAAGAATTATCTTCTCCAAATATGCTGGTGACAACATTCTCACCACTGGAGGTCTTGCCTGAAGGAAGAAGCAAGCATCTCCCTGCACAAGGTGCCTCCCCTCTGCCCCATACTCATCAGGCAAAAACTTAACTTTGTTTTCATAGTCAAGGTCCTATCAGCAGCCAAACATTCATCACAGTGAACTGAGGTGATTCAATTTGATCTTCATGTTTGTTTTTGTTAAATTTATTTTCACCTTTTATTTACTAAAAGGATGTAACAACAACCCTTCCCCACCACACACACACACACACACACACACACACACACGAAATTTCAGAAAATAGGTCATCTTGGGTTTTAGTGCTGGCATTTTGGGTGAAAGATATGACCTTGACCATACCTCATACCTTCTATGAATCTCACTGAGTCCATAGAATATGGGGATTACACCAGATAGAAATAAAACTTCTTTCAGATATTACGTACATTCTAAATGATTCTTCTCTAGTCCATAGATCAATTGCTGGGACGTAGAGAAAGCACTGATTAACCCCTAAAGCATTTTATAACCATTATATATTAGATGACTTCTCAAAAAAGAAAGTCCCTGAAGCACAATAGATAGTGAAAAAAAAATAGTTCTCTAAATTAAAACAAAGACATAAAGAAAGTAAAGCAATTTAATGAAATTTGATTGCTGGAAAAGTGCTGATCTTGAATTTGATATCTAAATTTGTTAAGAAAATCACCCAGTCTCATCTGAGGCTGAAAACTTAGGAGAGGTGTGTGATACTCCTGAACCAGTTAATCTCTATTCGATAGTTGCTAAATTAACCTAATTCCTTGTGACCATCTTGCAAATAGGTTCTTTAGTGAACACTTAATTGGTTTGTTTTAATTTTATCCAGGAGCCTTCTCTGTACGCTTGGGAGAGCCTCTGACAGTCTCCTGGGGAATGAGCCCTTCACTCAGTCTGGGAGCTGTGGTCTTTCCATACAACCTTGAATCCTTTCCCATAGCAATTTGGTGGCCACCAGGCTTCTTCCCTAAATCTGGCAGAGTTCTTTTTAAGGACTTTTCCATGTGGAGCTGAGAGATAGAAACCTTTCCTTTCTGCTGCTAATGCTGGAAAGATACAGCTTCAAACTCAGTGAAAGAAGGTGTTCTGTTGAGAAAAGAAAAGAAAAAAAGTGAGAGATGGAGGTGGAAAGAAAAGGAGGCCTGGCAGGGTACCAATATCGGTCCCTGTACCTCAAACTCTGAAAACTGTTCTCTTCCTTATCTTGTAACAGTTTTTCAATTCTTTTGATTCTCAAGTCTAGATTTCCTAACAAAATCAATTCAAGTTGAGCTTCTATATTTTGCAACCAAAAATGTTCTTTCTGGTGGAGTAATTTTTACTGTAAGAAAGGAAAGTAAAAAGAGAGGTTTAACTCACTTCATCACTACTGGAAAAAATAATTTGAGTAACCAAGTACTAGTGGCATGTGTATGATAGTATTTGCCATATCAAGCATTACCCACCCACCCACTCATCCATCCATCCATCCAACCATCCATCCACTGAATTATCTATTTATCTATCCTCTGAATTACAGTATTTGTTGCGCCAAGCGAATACTAGAGTGCTGCTTGCAAATAAAAAAAAGTTTAATTGATAAGGTTTTGTTTTTGTTGTTGTCATCAAGTAATTTGCAGCAATTTTATGAACTCCTCTAAATGATCTTGAGTAAAACATGTAAGGAAAAAACAAGATGGGTAGCCATATAGAAATATCCTAGGGTTAGGGGTGTTAGCTCAGTGACAGAGCATGTGCCAAGCATGAGTGAGGCCCCAGGTTCAATTGAAAGAAAGAAAAGAAAAGAAATAAAGGAAAGAAAGAAAGAAAGAAGAAAGAAAGAAAGAGAGAGAGAGAAAGAAAGAAAGAAAGAAAGAAAGAAAGAAAGAAAGAAAGAAAGAGAGGGAGGGGAAGAAAGATCATCAGGGGACATTGTGAGCAACACATGGAGGGGGGCATGTGTCTTCCCTTCACTGAAGGCCACATGGATCATGACAAAGGAATGCAGTAGGACTAAACTGAAATGGCTATTCTGTCTGATTTCAATTTGAGTCTGAGAACAACAACAAAAAACAAAATCAAAATTATTTTCCACCTTCAGGAAAAATTAGGCTCTAACAGCTGGAGGGAAAGGGGTAGGAAAAATAAAAATGAAAATAACTACAAATCACTTTTCATGAGACTCAATAAATCTGAACAGCTGGGCTTTGAAAGCTTTGGGACATATTCAACAAGATGGTGCTAAATTCATTATGTTCTCACTTCTCCTCTGTGGTGAGCCAGTTTGACAAAGATCATCTTCACAAATTGTTTTATCTATTATCAGATCAAGTGTGTAAATTGGGAGAAAGTGAGTTTCTAAGAAAAAGATAGGATAAAAGAAAAACTCTTCACAAATGTGAAAAACTATGTCTTTTGCCCTAGTCAAAACTACTTCACGTAGGTTAAAGCAAGATCCTACTGACTCTTCCATCTACCCCATAATCCAATCCATACATGACTCAAGACACTGAGGCAGAGGATCACAAGTTCAAGGATGGCCTCAGCAACTAAGCAAGACCCTAAGCAACTTAGTAAGACCCTGTCTCAAAATAAAAAATAAAAAGGTCTGAGGTCTTTTACTACCTCAGTAGTAAAAGCAACCCTGGGTTCAATCCCCAATATCAAAAACAAATAAATAAATAAATAAATAAATAAATAAATAAATAAATAAATATAAAGATCTAAATCTTGTCAGATCTCTGCCTACATAAAACACTCTAATGACCTTGCAATTTAAGTTAAGTAAATTAAAATATCACACTGTGGTCTACTAGACCCTACATTATCTGAACTCTGAACCAATGATATAATAATAATAGCCAGCATTTGTTGAACATCTACCTACCATGTTCCAGACCCTATTCTAATTGTTGTTTGTGTTTTACCTTTTCATCTTCCAACAATTTCCATCAGTTATGTATTTTTATTTATACACAAGATTTAAAGATGAGGAAACTGAAACATACCTCAGGTAATTTGTGTGAAATTGAATGAAAAAAATTAAATGCATGTCTATTATTTGAACTGAATGAAAAAATTAAATACATGTCTACTATTTGAACCAAGCACTTAGAGCTCCGAAGCCCAGTCTGAAACATTACCATGTTTTGCCTCTCCCCTCTTGCCATTTCCCTGCGTTCTGTACAGAAGGCACAAAGGACTGTACATCAACCACACTTCACTCTGGTCCTTGAGCATGCTGAGCTAGCTCCCACTCTTGAGGACTTGAACCTCATGTGCTTCTCCTGGAGACTCTTCCCCCAGACCTTTGACCTTCACATGCATGGCTCCTCATAACTCCAGTTTATTAGTAACACTAATGACTATCTATCCAAATCTGCCCCCTTCTTTGTCCCTAATTTTTTGGATATTTAACCTTTTTCATTTTTGTTTTTATACTTAATAAAGTTGATCCAAACACAATCTCTAGGGACTCAATCTTAATTAGTCTAAGACTTAGACTCAAAGCAAATCATGGTAATTTAATTCCTCATGCAGTTAACTCAGTGTTGGCCAATAAGATATAATATGAAATCTGCTAGGAATAAACATTTTCTTACTGATAAGAAAAGATGGGAAGAAACTCTTTCTGCCCAAAGACTCTGCCTAAGGTGTGTGAGGGCGGAAGGTGCAAAAGTGCTGTTGCTACTCTGCAGCTAGGAGGCCAGTCCACAGGCTGTGAGCTCCCAAGCTCCCGCACATGCTCAGCCTCTGAACCAAGGCCAGAGTCCCTCTATATTTTTGTAAGACAACATTAGTTATTTTATGTTCAGTTTTATTTGCTCCTGAAAGCACCCTGGATGATCCACAGATAAAGTGCACCTCCCCAAAGAAACTTTCCCCTAACCATCTTAAAAAAGTTATTTCTTTGCACACTCTGTCACATTCCCAAGTTTTTTTCATAGCACACATCATCTGAAAGTACCTTGTTTATTTATTTAGCATTTATTTTATTCCCTAGATAAATTCCCTAAAAGGATCCCCCATCCATTTTGCCCATTACTAGACTGCCAATGTCCAAAATACTGTCACCCTGCTCCACCTGAAATTTTAACCTTGAAAAATTGTTAATATCTCTATGTCTCAGATTACAAAAATCAAATTAATCATTTTATATAAATTCATAATAGCTAGATTGTGGAACCAACCTAGATGCCCTTCATCAGATGAATGGATAAAGAAACCGTGATATATATACATAATGGAATACTATTCAACCATAAAGAATAATAATATTATGGCATTTACAGATAAATAGATGGAAATGGAGAATATCATGCTAAGTGAAATAAGCCAAACCCAAAAAACCAAAAGTTGAATGTTTTCCCTGATAAGTGGTTGATGATACATAATGGGTGTGGGGAGGTGGGGGAGTGAGAGAGGAATGGAGGAACTTTAGATTATGTAGAGGGAAGTGGGGGGTGGTATGAAAAATGGTGGGCTGAGACAGGCATCCTTACCATATGTACATGTATAATTACATGAATGGTATGAATCTACATCATGCACAACCATAGAAAAGAAAAGATGTACTCCATTTGTGTACAATGAATCAAAATGCAGCCTGTAAAATTAAAAAATAAATTTAAAATGTTTAGAAAGTGAGTGCATACAGTTAATGCTCAATCATGTTTTAATATTATTATTATTATTACATAGGCACTCAATAAATATCAGTTGAAAAAATGAAACAATGGATGTCTAAAATGTAATGTGACTGCTGCCTAAATTGAAACAATATCACACAGAGATTTGTCTTATTCCAACTAAAAAGACTTTCAAGAGGAGATGCACAACAGTGGTAAAGGTTGTGAAGATTAACGTCTGCATGGAAATCTCCATTTCCTGAAGACAGGGTGCACTAGGAAGCACTTGAGTAAGTGATAATATCAGTGGCCATTATGGAGTGCCTGTCATGGGGCAGGAATTAGTGGTAAACCAGACAGGCGAAGCTCTTGTTCTTATCAGCAGTGAAAAAAATTTCAATCATCCATGTATTGGCTGAGCATTTTATTTGGCTAAAAACCAACCATGAAACAGATTCTTAAATATCTTTAATGACAATTAAATCTCTAAAAAGCCAAGAAAAATAGTCAGAGGAAACAACTACTTTGGACCTAGTTCTGACAGCAATAAAAATTGATTGATGAAGTGCAAATATGTGAACTGTGAGAAAGAAAGTGTTCTTATTATCTTGAATTCTACTTTTTCCATGGAGAAGAAAGCTGGACATTATGAATTGTACAACCCACATTATATCAATGTCTGCAAAATGTTTAGAGAAAAGATATGCATTATTCATATCATGAGACTCCTAAGAAGATTATGACTCAAACATGTTATGATGTTCTTCAAAAAATGCAATTTTGAACACAAGTGCAAATAATAAAATGAAGAGGAAAAGGAAACTAAAACAGTGCAGCCACAGATATTTTAAAAAGAAAAATACAATTGAACAGTATTCATGTCTTTTTTATTCATCTTCTTAGGGATACAGTTCCAAGAACAAGCAATAGTCAAAAAGTATTGTTGGGTGAATGAATCAATGAACATGGACTTTGGAGAGTGTCAGGGCCAAGTAAGACTCAGGTGAGAGAGAATGAAGTCCCAAATGAGGTTAGACTTGGGGGGGGGATTATTTAAAATACCAAAGTAACTTAGGGTTTTATTTGGAGCAAGAGAAGACTATTATGTTGAACTAATTGATATAGTGATGATATAGAGATAATGGTGTTCAACCTCCAAAAATAAAGCTAACAACTATAAGGAAGCAACTGAAGTCCAATGAGGGCAACCACTTCATTGGTCATTACCTAACTGTTCTAAAAAATTTAATATCTCTTGATCAGGATAAATCACAAAGCACAGTATAAAAACAATTTGCTGTGAACTGAGATCTCTGAGTGCTATGAACAGTATCAGAAAGCCAGAAATAAACAGAGAATTTTAAAAAGCTACAGAAAGGTAAATTTGCAATTGATTCTGAGTAGATGATCCAAAAAAGCAAATATAACCACATTTCCTCCTTTGATACTATTATTAAGTGATAGAGTATCTGGGCTTATCCAAAAGTGTTCACGCAGTATTTATGATCTGTATTTTTTATTTTAATTGACAAATAATAATCATATATATTTATGGGATACAGTGTGACGTTTTGTTACATGTATGCACGCGGTAAAGATCAAATCAAGATACTGAGCTGTTATGGTTTGGAGGTGAGGTGTCCCCCACAAGCTCACGTGTGAGACAGTGCAAAAAAGGTTCAGAGGAGAAATGATTGGGTTATGAGAGCTTCAACCCAATCAGTGAATCCCTATCAGGGATCCCCTGATAGGGATTCACTGAGTGGTAACTGAAGAGGTAGGGGGGATTGGAGGAGGTGGGAATTGGGAGTGGCTTGGGTATATATTTGTGTCTGGTGAGTGGACTCTCTGCTTCCTGATCATGATGTGAGCTGGTTCCCTCTGCCACACTCTTTCTCCATGATATCTTGTCTCACCTCCAGCCCTGAGGAACAGGGCTGTCTATGAATTGAAACCTCTGAAACTGTGAGCCTTCAAATAAACTCTTCCTCCTCTACAGTTGTGCTGGTCAGGTCATTTACTCACAGATGCGAAAAAGTTGACTAAAACATGAGCATTTTCCTCATCTCAAATATTTATAACTTCTTTATAGTGGGAACATTTAAAATCTTCTCTCTCCTAGCTATCTGGAAATATATATGTATATAAATACATAAAAATACATAACATATATGTATATGGTTGTTGACTATAGTCACCCAATTGTACAACAGAACACCAGAATATAGCAACTTCTTTGGAACCATCTGGAATAACAAGGTTTTGTTGCTAGCTTAATTTGTTGAATCATGGTTGGTTGCATTCAAAGGATGGTTATGCTCACCTTAAGGAAACAGCTGAATGGTGTTGCCGCAATGCTTTCTTCTTAACTTCATAATGTTCTGTATTTTTTTAATCATTAAAAATTTTGAGGCTATGACATTACATTTTTCAATAATAAATGTCTTGGTAGTATTTTAAAAACATTATTCAATAGAATCAGGATCCAAGGTTTTGACACTTTGGAATAGTAGGGTGGATTTAACAAAATTGAGCATGATAAAGGTAAATGAATGCTCCTGAACTCAAGTGCAAAGTATTAATGGCACAAAAACAGGATATAAATGAGTCTGACTCCATTTTTTGATGTTTGACTATTGACATAATTCAATCCTTTTATTATTCCCCTTCTGCACAATACCTGGGCAAGCTGATTAGAAAGCTTGTGTGCTACTTTCTTGGGTTCCTACAGGAAACTCAAGACCATACCCATGCTTGGGCACCTTTACCCAGCTCCAGCCTCCGGCTTCAATCAAAACTCCTTTCTGTTCTCTCTTAAGTCATTTCAGACCCGCTTAAGAACCCCACCCTGATCACCTCGGAAACCTTCATTATGTAAGTAATAAATCTTTCTAGACCTTCTTGGTGTGCGAAGGTGACTTCTTCAGTCTCATCATTCAAACCAGATTTGGGTGAGGGTTCATAAGCACCTGAGCATTGGATAACATGGTGGAGAGAGAAGGAGGAAGAGGATGTAGTTTAACAATAACTCCAGGAAAGCCACTCAGAAGGCAGGGGTGGGGAATTCATCATCAGAAAGCCCAATACAACCCACAGTATGGTGGGGCTGCCAAGAAGACAGATGTGAGGGTGGAGGATAGGAGGCTGCCTTCCCCATTCCCTGCAGGTCAGCACACAGGGCCCATCCATCTGCCTTTCCACCCTTTCTCTTAAATAATTCTTCCCACTTTGTAATATCAGCCATGCTCCTCAGTTTAAATTCCATCCACATGCTGATAATTCCTGCATGTTTCTCTCCAATCTAGACCTCCCCTCGGGTGGCTCTGGGCATCTCAAACGTGACAGATCCAAAGCTGAACTCCTGACTATCACCCACTCACCTCCTCCTCACAAGCCCTCCTCATCTCAGGAAATGATGACTCAATTGAGAAACTTGGTGTTATCCTTGACACACCACCGTTTCTTTCACAGCCCACTTCTGATCCATTAGCAAATCTTGTCAGCTCCACCTTCAAACTCTCCACTGAGAATTCAACTGCTTCTCACCCATTCCCCTGCTACCCCAGTCCTCATGACACAGTTAGGCCTCGCCTACATTACTGCCATAACCTCCTAGCGGGGCACCCTGCCTCACTGTCTGTCTAATCACCATCAGTAACCAGAGTGTTTTTTACTAAAAATAACACCAAGTCACTCCTCTGTTCCAAATGTTCCAACAGTTCTCCATTACTCTCAGGGCAATAGCAAAAATTCTAAATAATCTAACTCTGTTATGGTTTCACCTCTCAGTGTTCCTCTAGGTTCCTGTTACCACCACAGTGGTCTCCTTGCTAATGCTTGTTTTTAACGTATTGACCTTGCACTCACCTCAGGCCTTTGAACTTGGAGTTTCATCTATCTAAAATTCTCTTTCTCAGATAGTCATATGACTACTTTCATTGCTTCCTTAAGTCTTTATTTAAGTATTACCTGCTCAGTGAGGCCTCACTGATTACCTTAGCCAATGATGATAACCTCACTGTCTATATCTTATATGTCCATCCTTCTTGATAATTTTCTCCCAAACTTTCTAACTTCCTTTATATCATTGATCTTGTATACTTTCTCTCTTCCCCATTTAAATGGATTATGCTGTAATGACAATTTTACTCCATTGTGTTCACTAATCCCAGTCTCCAGCACAATACTCTGAATGAGTACTACCCAGTACATGTTTTCTTTAGTGAATGAATGACCCTTAAAATATTGTGTTTCCATTGTCACATGAATAAAGACATAGGCACCCTGAACTTTTTCTGGTCAGAGACAGAACAAGGCTTGGTCCACAAAAAAGTAGAAAAAGAAAATGTATCCTTAGCCTAGAAAAGAGGTGACATGAAAGATTTGGAAGAGGAGAATGGATGCTGGTTTGACATAGTAGAAAGCTTTAAATATTTCAGGGATGCATTATGAAAAGAAGCTACTCCAATCTCTGTTCTTAAATTATCTGTTGGTATAAACAAAGGTAAATAGATTTCAACTCAATTCAAGATTTTTAATATAGTGCTAATGTTGTAATGATGTCCTGGGCTGCCATTGCAGAACCAAGTTTCTCCTTTCTGAAGGATTAGAATTAATGGAAAATTATAGGAATGATGGTCAAACTACACAATCTCATTCTTATGCCAATCTATGTCACTAGTATACTTTTATTCTGTGGATGAAATCATATTCCTGCCTAACACTAAATATATTTTCAAAGAATAGGAATTTTTCTAGCTTTCTGAATGAGTTGAAAAGTTTTGATCTTATAACTATTCCATTAAATGAAAAAATTTTCCCAATTTCTCCATTTTATATTAATCTTCTCTCCTTCCTCTCTTTTTTACCCCCAAACACACACTCACACACACACACACACACCATTCTAATCACTATAAAAACTGTCAACTTTGGTATCTCTGAAATAGCCTCAATCTTTGCTCAGATCCAAGTTAAAAACAACCTAACAGGTGTGGCTGGAATATCCCCTCTTGATAGATATAAACATTGCAGAGGACTGTTGTTGTGGCTCAGTGGTAGAGTGCTTGCCTAGCATGTGTGAGGCACTGGGTTCAATTCTCAGCACTGCATATAAATAAATAAAATGATGTCCATTGTCAACTAAAAAAAATTAAAAGAAAACATTGCAGATTTGGAAAGCAGTGGTATCATACTCGATGTTCCTTTCCAGAGCTGAAACTGTGCTAACACCCTGTCAACAGAAAAGGATTCCCATGGATCTGAAGTAAATGCTAGGTCTCAAGGGCAGAGACCAGAAGGTTCTTTGTATCTTCCCACAGGACAAGTGCAATGCCTTAATCGTAACTGCACTCAATAACTATTGACTACAGTACATACTTCCCCCAAAATCTGGCAGAAAGTGCTTTAGAAGAATTTGCTTTTATTCTAGCTTCCTCACTTTTGAAAGTTCCAAAGGACTTTTTTAAGAGCATAAAAGATCATTCAAAGACACTGACATATTAATTATCTTGCTGTGAAAGGATCTCATAGGATTAGAACTGTTCTACTTCTTTTAGATTATTTTTAATAGACTTGACTTTCAACTTTTCTTGATTTCAGTTCCATATGTAACACGTTCATCAAAGATAGATCTAATTCCCATTCCATGTTCTACAGAACATTGAAAGCAGACTCTAGAAGAAAGAGGAGGAAGTGAGGATGTGTGTGTAGGGGGAAGGTCAGTTCTCATGTCTCCACCTGGCTCCTGACTTTTCTGCCAAATTGGCTCAGTGTCTTCACAAACTGTTCCTGTTCTGCTTGATATCTGCCACATGAGTAATAAAGTCCTTCTCCTGATTTTTATCAAAAACAAAAAGTAAGTAAGTAAAAGGAGTGTTCAGAAATTCTTTGTATGCCTAGTCAACTTCACAGAAGTCTTGAAAAGACAGAGGGAATTTGTATCACGGCAACACACACACACACACACACACACACACTCACTTTTACACACCTTTAACTGAACATTTGACATCTTCTTCAATATCCCTTTCCATTGAGTGGGTTTCAGCTCCCCAAAAGCTCCACAGGTCTCCTCTCTTTGTTTCCTTCACCCACAAGTTCCTTGTTACTTTTTATGCAGAGCAGCATAGTAATGTGAACATTTATTAGAAATCCAGTTAAAAGATCTTAAGTCATCTCTTTTATTTCCTTTTGTTGTAGCCACTATAGCTAAACTATCCCCAAATCTATTTTTTTCCTTCAACCACCATTCAGAATGCTTGTCTTTTCTTTCCTGCTGCCCATTCTCTAGTCCAAAATCTACAAACTTAGCACTGGTTCTCCTGTTTTTCCCCCACACACTATATAACCAAGTGCATGATCACATACTTGCTCAGATTACATTCCTGCTTAAAAAACTGCCTACAATTCCTAACTTCCCACCCAGAGATTTTCTAGGTCTAGTGTACCTCCATCAACCCCATATCATTCCAGGTTAATTTCTTAACACAGACCTCCATAACTCACAAGAGCCTGATCACCATCTATGCCAGACATACCTACATCTTGCCTTTGCTCTTGACGTTTTCATATTCTGCAGCACTCTCTCATACATCTTTAGTTAATTCAAAGCCTACTCATGTTGAAAGACCCCTGATCTCACGTTCATGCCCATTTGATTTATTTAAAAGAAAATTTCTTTTTATTACCGGGGATTGAACCCACCAGTGCTTAAGTATTGAGTCACATCCCCAGCATGTTTTGTTTTTGTTTTTGTTTTTTATTGTTTTGTTTTGTTTTCACATTTTGAGACAAGTTCTAAGTTGCTTAGGTCCTCACTTAATTGCTGAGGCTGGCTTTGAACTTAAGATTCTCCTGCCTCAACTTCCTGAGCTGATGAAATTAAAGGTGTGCACCACTGTGTCTGGCCCATGCCCAATTTAAAGACTTCAAACCCAAACTTATCTCTCCTTTTGCCAAATTGTTTGTTTAGACAAATAATTAAAAACTTAATTGCTTCAGGTATTTTTGTTCATTTGTATATTTGCTTCTTTAAATGCTTCCCAAATTTGACATGAACTCAGAGGAATAGGGAAGACTCTGCCAAATGTATTATGATGTCTTCTCAAAGAGCCACACCCAGACCTGGACAAACAGGGCTGTTTGTTACTGAATGGCATAACAATGATTAAGAAGGAAGGCTGAAGATGGTCACTATTCACCAGCTGTGGGATCACAGGGCAAATTTCAGGCTGTGGTTTCTTCCATTTGTGAAACAAAGATAACATGAGTGACAAGAGTCATGGGAATGGTTTGAATCTTTCCCCCAAAGTTCATGTGTTAGTAACTTGGTTCCCAAATTCCTATGTTGATGATATTTGGAAGTAGTGGCCTTTTAGGAGGCAATTAGGATTAGATGAGATCAGGAGGGCAAGGCTTCCATTATGGGATTAGTGGCTTTATTAGAGGAATAGAGAAGTGAATTTGTATATTCCTACTGTCTTACCATGTGATGCCTTCAACCATGTTATGACAGCAAGAAAACCCTCACCAGATGGGGTCCTTTGATCTTGGATTTCCCAACCTCCAAAACAATGAGAATTAAATTTCTTTTATTTATAATTTTATCCACTCAAGTATTTTGTCAATGCAACACAAAATGGACTAAGATAGCCACCAAGATTAAATGAGATAACACAGAAAGCTCTTAGCACTTAGAAAGGCTGTGGCATTTAAGCCAATCATTTTAGCTGGGCACTCATTGAGAAAGAGCATGTATTACCACACCTTCATTTCACAAATAAGAATATTAAATCACAGAGAGATTAATTGTGAGTGACCTCCATGGCCTGCAAATAAAATCAGGCTTGGTTGAGCCATCAGACATGGGAATCTAGCTTTCAGGAACTGGCAGTCATGAAATATTTTTCCAGTTTGCCTGGAGTATGTGGTTTCCATGCAGATTGGTTCACTGCTGGAATTTGCAGGCCTTAGATGTGCCGATGACCTGCTAAAGCAAAATGGCTTGCTTAACTCCACCCTATTCTATTTCTTATGGAAGAAGCTCCTCCCAGAACCCCTTTGATCTGTACCACTATAAATAAAGTGTGGGCTCCTCCATTTTGTTAGTCAGACCCTTTAGCCTGGCTCAGCTCATCACTTCCCTTGATTCAAGAGATGATTGTCTCCTGTGGTTTTTTCTATTAAATAAATTTCTAAGTGATTAATTTACAGCCAGCCCATCCCTCCGAGAGGAACCCTTTCCTTTCCCCATGCAGGATGTAGGGCAAGAATTAATTAAACTGGAAGACAACAGTCTGCCTCAAGGAATTGGTCAGAGACTTTTTCATGGTTTTTACAGGATTGGGGCAGACTGAGGACCAGGCCTGACCTCCTGACTTTGTGCTCATTGCCATTTCTGCAGCATTCTGATAATTAAATTGGAGATGGAAAGACCTTCAAGGAATCGACAAAACACTAGGTCAGTGGTTTTACTTGGAGTATTATTGGAGATTCTAGAGACAGCTCTTAAGATGTCTTTAGGTTGTTCTGATAACAAATTAATTTTTAAATCAATACAGAATTAAAAGATGTTATCTGTGATTCTGAACAAAAGGACATTGCTGAGTCATTTTTTTCCCTTGGAAGAAAACAAAATGGATTTTAATATTTACATCCTCAATGATCTACCTCCAAACCTTCACCATGAGATTTTAAAAAGGTGTGTGTGTGTGTGTGTGTGTGTGTGTGTGTGTGAATAAGTCCACAAAAGTGCACATGCATGAGCACATGAATTTGCTTGTTGAGGGAGGAAGAGAAATCTACATCACCCCAGAATTGGTAAGATGCTACAAAGTAGACTGGGTAAATCCAAGCATAAACCTCAATAGAAGACCCCCTGTAACTCAAATATTACCCAGAAGAATTTCAGAGACAATGAATGACTTCAAGAAGCCATAAGGGAACAAATTCTATGGCACAATCTATAATGTTAAGCCCCACCAGACAGTGCACAAAGGATGTTTCCAGATTCTACTTATATCCAGTTGTATTGCCCATGTCATTTTGGACCAGCCTCCTTCTTCCCCTCATACAAAGAAGTGCATATATATATATTTAGAAACCTTGGAGATGAACCACTGTGACTGTAGAAACTGTACAATATTTTCTGCAGCAGAGTCCCACTTGAAGATTGACTCACTTCTTGGAAAATCTGTGAAGCTAACTACAATTTATCAAATACTTTCCATGTTCCATCTATTCTAAAGATTACATGAACGGTATTATTTAACCCAGGAGATTGTCAGAAATATTTAGCAAATGATGTCCAAATGAACTCAGCCATGGTCACAGAGCAAGTGGCAAAATCAAAAATCAAAGTGAGAAGCAAATGACTCCAAAGACCATATTGTGCCATTGAACTACACCACCTTCAATACTCTATACTTCCCCCTGAGAAGTATGCTTCTTGTAATGAACAGAATGTTTGTGTCCCCCTAAAATTAATACATTGAAACCCTGACCACTAGTGTGGTTGTATTTACATATAAGGTCTCTAAGGAAGTAATTAAGATTAAATGATGCCAAAGTGATAGTAGGGACCTTATGTAATAGGATTAGTATTCTTACAACAGAGACACCAGAATATTTATACATTCTCTCTCTCTCTCTCTCTTTCTCTCTCTCTCTCTCTCTCTATTCCTCTCTCCCTCTCTCTTCCTCTCTCCCTCTCTCCCTCTCTCTTGTCATGAGCACACAGTGTGGAAAGGTCATCTGAGGACACAGTGAAAAGGCTGTTATCTGCATTACAAAAAGAGAGTCCTCACCAGCAAAAATAGATCAGAAAGTTGATCATGCTTGATCATGAATTTCAGCTGCCTGAATTGTGAGAAAATAAATTTCTTTTGATTAATCCACCCAATCTGTCATTTTGTTATGACAGCATGCTATGATTTGAACATCCCCAAAAGTTCATGGGTTAAAACTTCAGTTGCCAATGCAGTAGTGTTTGGAGGTGGGGCCTAATGGGAGGTGCTTAAGTCATAAGGAGTTCACCTCATGAAAGAATTTAAGGCATTCTCTCGAGTAATTTAGTTCTCATAGGAGTGGGTTAGTTATTGGGAAGTGGCTTGGTTATAAAATCCAGCTCTCTCACATGTGTTCTCTTGCCCTCTTGCCATGTGATACCTTCTTCATGTTAAGACTCAGCGGGAAGACCCTCACCTAATGCCAAGCAGATGCTGGCACCATGCCCTTGGACTTTCCAGCCTCCAGAATCATTACCCAAATAAACTTCTTCATAATTTCTCAGTGCTATTCTGTTATAGCAACATAAAATATACTAACTCCCAAGCTCTGAATCTTGTGTGAGTTTTGTGACAAGAATTATTCTTGTGCATACCAGTACATATGTCATAAGGGAAAATAAATGTGTATCAAAATAAAAGTATAAGAAACAAAGGTCCATTAATACACTGTAACAGACAGAACCCTAGCATATTTGAAAAGATGACAGTGTTGTTCAGTGAAGTTCTTCCCATAACCACCCCAACTTAAAATGTAAGTAGGAAGAAAATCTGAAAAGATCATGAAAAAATGTCCAGTGTTATTGTATATTTGAATTGTATATTCAATAGTTATTAAAACACATTGATAGAAGAATTACAATCTGAAGATGTATACTCTAAATATCAAAGCAGCAGATCATTTTTTAAAAATCTCAAGTATTTCTCTCAATTTTGACTTTTCTATATAATGATAATAGAACCTACAAAGAAATGGTTAAAGCCACACAGGATAGTGTGAAGTTGAGTCAGAGCCCAGAATCTTCTAACACTGCTGCAGACTTTTCTCCCCAGAATCCTGGAACCTTGGACAGCTCCAAAATCTAACCAGCTAAACTCCTGAGTATTTCTTACAGCTACTCTGATGGCCAGAGTAGGAAAACAAGAAGAGGTCAAATCCATCTGTGAGACTTTCAGAATGGCCTCTACTTCAGCAAAAAGGTTTGAAGGGCATGTAGCAATAATTTGACGCTCTTTTGGAAAGATTGCCCATAGTCTGCTGGTTATGAGCCATTGCACAGCCTGCTGTATGGCTATTAGGCTCTAAATTGTTCATCACTGCATCCCTGACATCAAAATGATAGTAGAAATTCAGTAAATCACTTTTTCATGCATCACCACCACCATACCAATTATCTACATCACAAAAATTCCACACTTGCCTAGAAGACTCTTCTCAATATTGAAGAAAATGAGAATCTGAAATTAGGATCTCACTGAAATGTGTCATCAGGCAGACCTAGTTTTGCTATAAAGAAGCTACCTCCCACACTTATTTGAAACTTATTTATTCCTCCCCCAAATTGCTGGATGGCCATAATACAATCATCACTTTAATGCAGAATGTTTTCAATACAATGGAACTCACTTGCATGCATCCTCCTAAAGCAATACATAGTAAATGGTCACAAGATTATAGAATGTTAAAGGTAAGCAGCAATAGGATATCATCCAGTTCCTCCTTCATTTTGGCAATAAGATGACAGAAGTCCAGAGAGTTGAAATAATTCACACAGGTAAGGGAGTGCATTCTCTTTCTTCAGTAGTTTTCTTTTTTCGTGCAAACCTCATCTCTGTCTGCCTCCTCCCTCTTCTCTGTCCCTAATCCTTGACTCACTATGGCATCAGTTGTATATAGACTGTAAAGGAGGTGAGATAACCCAGGCAGCTATCTTTCTGCAAGCAGATTCTCACAGAAAACTGGCACTCAGTGCCTTGGCAAAGAACATGCTCAAGCAGGAGCAGAGAAGAGTGCACCATCTGGACAGTATGTCGCTTGGTGCCAAGTGGGCCCCAGCCATGGGGAAGAAGGAGGAGAAAGGAAGGGTGTCACCCGACTGCACACATTTATTTTCCCTGTAAGGGGACTTGTTAGTAATCGTGCTATTTTGAGTGGAAGTTGTGGTAGGTGGTTCTGATGGCTGACAAATGTGTAGGCAAGGATGAAACAAGGTGAGTGGTAGCCAGGCAATTTGCAAAGTGATCTGTGAGCCTGAAATAGTTGGTGGTGTCTGATTACTATGTATGAATGAAGGGACACATTTTTGAAAGATAAAAGTATTTGTGTGTTTTCCCCTACTTATTCTTTTCTCCCTTTTTAGAAAAGTAGTAAGTACAAGATCCCCTGAGGTACCTAGAAAATAATTTATATTTAACAATACCTGTGGATGTGCCCCTCTTCTTGCTAAATTTTAATCACACTAATATTTTCCTATGCTACAGCTATGGGTCCCGCTTATGAAAACCATACCTGTGTACGCAATGGTTTCCAATGTTCAACTAGTAGCATCAGGATTGCTACAGAGATTTTCTTCTTCATGATTCATTTTTCCTATATACATATTGCTTTTGACAATAGTTGCCAAATAACATGTATCTTAATTGACATTACCTTCCATATTTATTAGAAAGATGGCTCTAGTGAACTTAACCACCATGGGCACATGGATATTTTAAAGTGTCTTCTTCAGTTTTAGAGTAATGCTGAATTTTTAATAATAAATTCATAATACATCATCTCCATTATCTAGCATTTTAGACTTAATAAAACACAGTCACATGTATAAATGGTATCATTTTAATTTTGACAATAATAATTTGATTTTGGTAGTTAATCCAACTTTATGGAAATGCTAAAAGGTTTACCAAATAGAACTCACTCCTGAGAAGGATTGGAGCATCACTTACTCTAGCATCAGATGGAGCTAAACTTGTATCCTAATACCTATTGTGGGCCAGATCAAACCAATGAACACCTACAGGCTTCAGTGGTGGCAAACCCTGCCTCAAAGATTCATGCACAAATGAGATAAATAATGGGAAGATGCTTGTCACATGTGGAGACACCTGCCCATGTCTCATTCCAATCATAACTATTCCCAAGCCTAATGCTTTCCTATTATACAATGATGCCTTCTCCCCATCCACTTTTTATGGTCCTCCTTATGACATTATCACCAGTCAAACATATCTAAGACATCTATATGAAAACAAGGAATAGATTTTTTGACCATGGAAAGCAACCACGAGAAGTGCCAGATATAAGGGGGGAATATGCTCCAAAATTGAACTAATTTGACTGATCAACACCATCATTAAGGAAAAATGAGATCACACACAAGTTTTTAATATGTTATAGGTTTTCTCCCATAATATAAATATGGTCACTTTTCTTTTTTAAAAGAATATGGAGAGGATTTTAGTCCTAGATCATAATTCAACAGAACTTAATATTGCTTCTTTATGTTTTATAGTGATTTAAATTCATATTTAGTAAACAGTAGGCTACTCATAACAAAAATGCTAGTCTAATAAGCTGCTGCTTCTGAAATGATTTTTATTTTATTTGTCTCTGCAGTAATATAAAATCTAATGACCAAGCAAAAAAAAAATGCATCTGGTACAGCTGATCCATTGAAAATCTGTTCAAGCTGGAATGATGACCTCAAGGCAAAACCTTCAGTACTTGGAATAACCATCCTCTCAGTTCATCAGGATTCATTCTCTGTGAAATAAAATGTGATGCCTTCAATAGGTAATTATTCTGTCAAGGAGAAATCCCTCTATTCTGCTAATTGGAATCCATTTATTATACTGTGTCTTTCTTCGAATCCTACCAAGGCTGGATGACCTCACAATTTCATTACCTTGTAGCGGAACCTAAACAGGATTCACAAATTGTAAACAGAAAGATTTTCTCGTTAGAAGAGGAATGTTCTGCCCACTCTTAGGGTGTCTTTCCAGAGGGCAATTACACTAGTTCCCCTCTTGGATTCTCCTTTCCACTCCTTCCTTTCAAGGGTGCAGGAATAACTCAATCTTGTTAGTCTTTAAGAATATTTAAAAGTACAGAGCAGCCCCATTCCTCCCATTTTATCCTTAAGATTGTCCTGCTCAGTAGCCTGGATTGTGGCAGCCCATGACTCTACAGGCATAAAAACTGGCATTTTACCAAGTGATTCCAACATTTTAACCAAAGGTTAGAGGGAGCTTACAGTAGCTGTAGTAGAACCTGTATCCAATTTTTGAAGAAAATTTATAAAGAGAACTCAGTATTAAATGTACCTTCTAATATATTTTTTTTGTTGGAAAAAAACCTACTAGTCCTGCTCCAAAATATAAAATCAATTTAATTTTTAAAGTGCATTCACAATCTAATCTAGCTGCCCATATAAAATATATTTAGATTCCATTCATCATTAAAGACAAAGAGATAAATGGAAACTTTGTCTATTGGATTTAAATTTCCCCAAATCTTGAAACAATTTTTTTTCAAATATCACTCCCAGCTGATGTTAAGTACACAATGAAAGAATTTAAAATGATAAGGAATGTAGTTCATCAATAATCATTAGTAAAATTCTGAATAAACATAAGAATAAAATTCCAAAGAAATACTTACAAATCAATGGAAGTCAGTCACGTTGCAAACCATTTCCTCCTCCACATATCTAATAACATCCAAAATACCCCAGCACACAGTTGTTATGAAACACCTTACTTTTTGCCCACCATTCTAAGCAATGACAGAACAGGCCAGAAATGTTCACATGTTAGGCGCTGGCTATTTTTCCTATAGGATATTTGTCTCCCTAGCCTTGAAAAGTCATTCTAAATCCAGGTCATCCGCTAGGTCCCTGCAAGGCTCTGTCCACACTGCTATACCCTTAATCAGATAAGCTCTGAGCTCATTTACCTTTTTCTCACAAAGATCACTTTCCCTAGCCTTCAATCATCTTTAGGACATTGTAAAAAAAAACTTCATTTACCTTTCCCAAATCTCCCTTCAGAATTCCAGAGTTTCACCTAATTTAACACCTTTCTCCCATTTATGCAGAAGATGTGTGGCTTCACTGTAGCCAAAAAGAGGGAAAAACCAATGGCGCTCCTGTATGTTTCCAGTATGCAGTTATGGGGTACAGCACACGTGTTTGGAGCACAGTAGCTTGTTTACTAACATGTCTGAACAGTTTGCAAAAAAATTCAGGAAAATGTCATTTAATTCAGACCTTGCTTTGTCTGGAATTCTTTAAGGTTTTTATCTCAAGTTTACTTTGATGATGTCTATTTACACACATACTTCGAAATAGATAAGTACCCCAGGAATGCTTACCTCAAAGCCCCTGATAACAGCAAGGGCCTTAAGTTTTATTAACACAGGACATAGACTTGTCCACTTTTACTTGGTGCTTGTTAAGTTATTACACTCCACATGTTATGTAATGCTTCTCATCATGTCTTCCTATATATATTTATGAATTCTATTTTGAAAGAAAAACATGCTCATTACAAAATATCTGCCATAAAATGGGGCACGAAGATTGTAAAGAGCTACCATCTTAAAGCCAAGCCCACAACCTCTCTGCCCTCGTCTCCCACCGCTCTCCTGGCACATCCCACCCCTGCCTAACTTCCTGTTCCTCAGACACACACATCTGCTTCTGCCTCAGAACATTTGTGCTTTTTACTCCATTCCTGGAACACTCTTCCCCAGTTGTCCATTTGGTCCACCTCTTTCATCTGGATCTCTATTCAAAGGTTACCTTTGAACAGAACAAGGGAAGCCACTCCAAACTAAAATTATTCTGATATATAAAATGTTAGGTGAGAAATAAAAGCACAGAAATACATTATTTCTTGTTATTTGGAGAGAAGAGCAGTCCCATCTGCTCTTAGCAGAAAGTCTTTAGATGATCATCTTTGTGGAACAGTTTTCTCCACTAACCCACCTGGCATCAGATAGCCTCACACTTCATCCTCTTACTCTGCCTGTTATCAACTAAATATATGTGCTCCCTCCAAATTCATGTTGACGCTCTTATCTCCATATGGCTGCATTGGAAGATGGGGTCTCTGAGGGAATGATTAAGATTAAAAGAAGTCATAAGGGTAGGTCTCTAAAAGGACAGGGTTAGTGACTTCATAAGAAGTATCTCAGAGAGCTTTCTCCCCTCTCCTCAAGAACACAAAGAGGTTATACAAGTACAAAGCAAGATGGCAGTCATCAGCAAGTGAAGAAGAGAGAGAGAGTGGAATGAAATCTATCTTCAGCACCTCAATCCTAGCCTTCCCAGCATCCAGAACTAAATGAATGTTGTTGAAGTCACTCAAACTGTGGTATTTGGTTGTGGTAGCGCAGGCAGACATACACTATCCTACCTTCATAATTGCAATAAAGAGAAATATACCTTTAAATACGTTAATATAAAGCATTTTCTTTGCACCTATCATGTTCAAGCACTGTATTTCTGCTTTTATTGTCTCCAACCTAGAAAGAAGGAAAGAGGAGAGCAAAGATCTTGTCTTGTTCATCTCTGAACCCCCAACATGTAGAGTAGTATCACGTGGTATCTACTCAATTGATACTTGCTACATAAATGGATGTGGAATAAGTAAATTTCAAAGTAATATTTTCTGAGTTTTCTGCTATCTGGATATTTCACCCTTAGTCTGAAATGGCAAGATTTTTCTGAAGAAAAACATTTGAGAAAGAGTACTTTGTTTCCTAGTTTACAGTAACGAGACACAGCAAGAATATGAAATCCACTTCTCTGGTGTCCAAAATAGAGCATGCCATCACCACCTGTGAAACTGAAGTGAGGAAAAAGCAAAGAAAAAAGAGCAAAAGGAAAGCATGAACATCTCATGAGCAAGCAGGGAAGACACTCCAATCTAAAATTATTTTGGTATATGATATGTTAGATAGTATGAGGAATAAAAATACATTATTTCTTGTTATTTCGGAGAGAAGAGCAATTCCATTTGCTCTTATAGTTTTCAAATATGTTCTTCCCATATTATAAGAATCCATAATAGCCAGCTAGAAACTGTGGGCTGACAGATCTATTGATAGACTTCAGCAACACACTGCAGTCTGTCAAGTCTCACATTTACATCTTAGAACCTAATCTGTTTTCTTTCCTTCGTGAAATCAATTCCGTAGCAATTAAATAAGCAGCCCACAGAGCATTTTGATATTCCAAGCATAGTTCTATATATAGTCCAGAAAAAGAAAGGTAATTAGAAGTGACCTACTATCATCAGTGCTTAGGAACAGATTAGACAAATCAGTGTTTCATCACTACTTTGAGGAGGTACCACTAAATCTGCTTCATTGTCTATTCAGTCCTTCTTGGTGATATGCTTTTGAGCGCTTTTATATGATTCCTGGAGGATACAGACTCTAAAATTGTTGTCATTATCTAGGATTTTGTTTCATTTTCTTGTGAACTTAAGGCATCACTGAAATAGGCTCTGTTTTTAGCCGTGGGATGATATCATCGCATGCACACAGTACTAGATGAAGTAGGCTTTGTAAGATGTGAAAGAGCTCAAGGAAAATGGCTTTCCAGATTCTCATCCCTTTGAGTGTTTTGAGCTGAGCCCTGCAGGTTGAGAATTTCTTGTCAGATTTAATAAAAAATAACAATGAATCGCCATAAGATCTAGTCCAGTATTACTGGTCTTCACTTCGTGAAAATTCAGTTTATAATTTCAGATCTGTAACTTGACCAGCTACAGAGTTTAGATAAGAAAGGCATCTTAAGGGTCTAAAGAACCTCAGGATTTAACCTTGAAAATCCCAGTCTAATTCCTGGCTTTGCCCCTTATAACTACTATTAGTCATTGAAACCTCTGAGTCTAAATGTCCTTATTGATATAAAGATAATAAGAATTACCTTTGTTGTTTGTTACCTACAAACTTATTTCCATTATAGTCATTGAAATTGAGGTACAATTTACAAATTTATGGTTGCTTTAAAGACCCCGTTTTCCCTGGCTGTATTCACAGTCCCTTTGTCTTAAGTCCTCTCTCTGGTGAACCTGTGTTTGGAAGTCTCCAGACTGAGAATCTGGAGACTTACTGTGGAATAAAGGTAGATTTCCTTGATCAGGTACTTAGCTCTATCATCTGTCTGCTATACCTACTAGACACTTGAAATCAGAAGTCACCTAAGGAATAATTAGGAAACTCAGGGCTAGAAGAAAGATTCAAAACCCATCTGCAAGCAGCTTAAAACTTCTAAGAAAAGTGCTTCATTAAGGTTAAATGCAATAACTTTTTGCTTTCGTAATTTTTAAAAGTGCATTTATAATCTGTGGCATGTTAGTCTCATGAAACATAATACCTGCAACAAGTTCAGATAAGATCACACAGGGAGAAGTGCTTCGTACATGACAAAGAAAAAGATGATAATGAGGCTGTCAGGAGTCAGTAGAAGATAAGAAAAACAACTCTGGTTATTTTAAGCAGAAAGGGTTTGATCAAGTTTCTCACAAAATCTTTGAGAGGCCTGGAGCAGCAGGCTCCAGGCAGTACCTTCAAGAGTGATTCTCAGAACATCAAGACAGCACTGGGCTCTTCGATATTTGATATTTGCTGTCTCTACGAGTGTCAGAAAGCTTGGGAAATCAGAAAGTTATCTCTACAACTGTTATGTAGCTAAAAATATATATTTGTATATGTATGTGTGTGTGTGTATATATATATACATATATATATATATGCAGCTATAGTCCTAAAAAGAATTTATTATAATAATATTAGTATATTCACCTATAAAAAATAGGGACGATGGACCTGCAGCATACATATACATACATATATGTATACAAATATGTATATGTATATATGTATATATACACACAAATATTTGTATATGTGCATATATATATATATATATTTATATATATGTATGTATTTGTAGCTACAATCCTAAACTATGATCTCTATCAGGAAAGTACCAGCAAAATTGTTATACTAGAGCAATTCACTCAGTTGATAGGTAGATACCTCCTACTCTCAGATTTCCTTCTGTACATCCCAAAAGCTAAGTATGGTATATGGGGATCTGTATCAACACAATCATAGAAACACCTGCTGCCTCTATGACCATGCTTGACAGCAAAAAGCAGGAGAATCAGGAGAGACAACCCAACTCATTTTCTCTCCCTTTGTATTTCTTGAGAGTGTGTCTCACTAACCTAACCTAAATTACATCTAGAACCTTGGCTTCCAAAAAGACCTTAATGTAGTTTTATTTCTCTAGCATCTGCAATACAGGTAGGCATGTTAGGGCATGAGAGGAAGGTACATTAAAGGGCAATACTGATGATTTAGGGAGATCATGTTTCCCTCTCACCTTTAAAATGTGAACAAGTCAGAAAAGGTTGTTCACAGCATGTGTTTAAAACCTTCATAGGGCTGAGGATGTTAAGACACTGAGTTCAATTCCCCAAACTGACAAGCCCTTCCCAAGAAAGTACAGGTCATGGTTGCTTCTAATTCTGGCAGAGCAATGAGAGGAAAAATGCATCTCCATGGATGGAGATAAACCTGCCACCTTCCAACAAACCATGAAAAGCAACATATGGGCCGACATGATCAACTCAAATCCTGAGGAACTCTAGTCACAAAAATGGTTGATACCCAGTTTCCAACACTTTTCCAGGACCTTTCCCTGAATGCAGTAAGTGGTGCATCAAAGGCCAAGGGTGGGACAAGAGACTTGGAAGAACTCTCTCTGTAGTACTTCAGACCTGCCAGTATGTCCTTCAGCCAGCAACCCCCGAAGACTGAAAGATAGGCCAAAGAAAAGAGGTCAATCTGCCCATGGCAATCCAGATCTTGACTTCTTCCCTGTAGAAATCCTCCAGAGTCTGGGGGCAGGGCAGCAGGGTAGAGAGACATCTCCTGCTTTGGTGGAATGTCCTCACTGACATTCATGATGAAATTTAATCCCCACTGTGAGATATTGAGAGATGGCAGTAGGTGGGACCCATTGATTAATGGGTTATCTTGAGAGCATACCTGTTATCAAAGCCAGTTTGCCTGTCTCTTAGATATCTCTCGTGATATCTTGTGCAACTTCAGAACTCTACGGAGACTCTCCATCAGTTAAAAGGCCCTTGTCAGATGCAATCCCTCTTCCTTGGATGTTCTAGCCTCCAGAACAACAGCTGAATCAATCTTAACTCTATAAATAACCTAGTCTGTGGCATTCAGTTACAGCAGTGGAAAGTGAACTAAGACATATTTGAAGACCTAAAAATCCAAGGATGGAACTTAGAGCCTAGAGGGTTCCTCAGTGACTCAAAAGTTAGAGTTGGGCTTTAACACAGGCAAAGCTACTGAAGCTGGGAAAGCTGGTTGTTGAGCTATAAAATAGGAAGAGATCTCCAGAGCACCACTGGAATTCAGACCCCAGCCCTGATAAAGAAAAGTCCTGATCTTTCCTCCAAAACATTTGCATTAGAAGCTGGTGTTGTAGCGGTGAACCTGCAGTTCAACTGCAATTAGGCTCACTCTGCCTAACTCCACACACCATGAGAAGCCTAAAGAAATATGAATGTGTCATTTTCCACTAATAAATATAACTTCAGTTGCTGCTTTTATATGCAATGCTCATAATAAAATTAAAATGTCAGATTATAAAGAAGAGAAATAATTGCAATTCATTTCCAAGAGAGGAGAAAAAAACAACAGTTGACTTAGGGCTGGACCCAAAGTTCCAGTTTCAGACAGAGATTTTAAATAATCAAGAAAGAAAAGGTAGGCAGCATAAACCAAGAAATTTACAGCAAAGAGACAGAAAGAAGGAAATAAAAAAGCTAGACAGAAAAATTACGATATCAGAAATGAGGAATAATTTAATAGGCTTAGCAGTAAATAAGATACCACAGATTAAAGGATGAGTGAACCATTTATGCCTATGAATAGAAATGGCACAATGTAAAAAAAAAGAAAGAAGAACAGTAAAAGAGACAGAATATTCAATATTTGTGAGACAACTTATATGTCCCAAATGGAGTTCCAGAAGAAAAGGAGAGACAGAAACACACACGCAGACACACACACACACACACACACACACACAGAAAGAGAGACAGAGACTCAGAGACAGAATGGAAGAAAGAAATATTTGAAGAGCTAATGGAAAATTTTTCTAAGACTGATGAAGGATATCAACCTTTAGAATAAGAAGTTCAGTGAACCCAAAGAAGGATAAGGAAAAAAGTAAGCTCACCTAGGCTCCTTATAAGCAACTGCTGAATCCAGAAGATAAAGAGAAAATATTTAAAGAAACATTACATGCAAGCAAACAATGATAAAAATCAATACTAATTTCCCATCAAAGAAACATGTCAGAAAATAATGAAATAATATTTTTGCAGTGCTGAAAAATAAAGTGCCTAGTTGGAATTTCATGTTCAATGAAAATATCCATGAAAGTAAACACAAAATAAAACATTTTGAGATAAACTGAAAAGGAGAAGATATGCATCCAAAAGTATATCCTAAAATAAATGTCAAAATAATTCCATCAAGCTAAAGGGAAAAGATATCAAATGGAAGTCTGGATCATCAGAAAGATAAAGGAGCACTAGAAAAAATATATTGACCTGTAGATAGAGGACAGTTTATATTATCATTATTTTTATACATGCAATTTTAAATTTCTTTGAAGGATTACTTTTTAAAGCAAAAATAATATTATATTGTGGAATCTAGCATGTGCAAAAGTAAAATACATGAAAACAAGAGCAAAATGTGTAGCAAAAAGTGAAATTCTATTGTTAAAGATTCTTATACTTTTCATAAAGCATTAAAATTTTATTTGGAAGTAGACTGTGGAAGCTTAAATCAATGCATTATAGTTTCTCAGCCTATCTTTAACAGAAAGACTGAAGCATATCTAAAAAGTCAATAGAAAAGATAAGCTGGAATACAAAAAATACTTAATTCATTCAAAGAGAGGCAATAAAAGTGGAAGAGAGGAATAAATGACAGATGTGAAAAGGAAAATTGATGCCAGGAGGGCAAACTTAGATCTGACCATATAAATAATGACATGACACATAAGTAAATGAAAACCTCAATGTTTACAGAATAAAAAAGGAAAAAAGGATGAATATCAATAGATGTAGAGAAGGCATGTGACAAAATTGAAAAACTTTTCCAGGATAAAATATATCAGCAAACTAGGGATCCAGATCATGAATTTTCTCCATCTAATAATAGACATTTAAAAATACTATTGGTGTCATTAATAGTAGGCATGGAGCACTTAGGAAAGTGTTTCCAGAGTAGGGAAACGAGAGGATGCCTGGCCTTAAAACCTCTGCTCCACACTGTGGAGGAGGTCTAACCAGGAGGCCTAACCAGTACAGGACAAAAAAATGGGATAGAAGGCATGGAGATTATGAGGAAGAAGAAAAACTGTTTCTATTCTCAGGAGACATGATAGGAAGAAAGAAAACTTTATGGAACATATACAGACACACAAAAGATGACTGAAACTAGTAAGTGAATTTGACAAGGTGTGGATACAAGATTAGTGAATAAAACGCTTTTGTCTATCCATATGCCATCAACAACCAAATAGAAAATGAAATTTACAAATCAGTAGTGCCTCACTAGCTTTGAAAATACCTAGGAGCATGTCTAATGATAAAGATATGCAAGACCAGTATACTAAAACGCACGAGGAAAGAGTGCTTCGAGAAATCAGGTGCTTTTAACAACCATCGGGATTGACAAGGACTGAGAAGTGGCCCTTGCATCGTCCACTCCTTACTGTCACAGGCAAGTACAAAAAGCAAGCATAGGATTGCAAGAAACTATGTAACTATCAAAAGGCTTTGGACTCAGCCAGATCTGGCTTTTAAATCCTGCTCCAGTCACTTCTTTTCTGTGACCTTATACTTAACCTCGTAGATAACAATTTCTCCATCTTTAAAGCGGAAACTACATTAATTACAGATGATTTTTAAGAAAATAAAATGATAGATGTTAGAGTTTATATCTAAAATAACATGTTATAAGGTCAATATTTAAGATATTAAAATTTATTTTTAATTATCAATACAAATGACTATTGCTGTCATCATCAAAATATGGCTTTGCAAGAAGATAGGATTATGGCTATAGAAGGACACAACAAGATGAAGAGAAAAACATTGTTTTTAATTTGAAAAGCAAGTTTGTCTGTAGACCACAGACATAATGTTAGTAGAAATAACATTACAATTGATCAATTGCTACCCTAGAGGACATAGAAAAGGATAACTCAAGAGCACAGATGACAAATGTGAATTGATTTTTAAAGATTTTGTTTATAAATGTGTACGTATGAGAGAAAGAGAGAAATGAGGTGGGAGTGGAGTTGAAAAGATGAAAGATATAATGGAATGCGAGGGAGTTCCCACCTGGTTAGTAAAATTACAGAGAAAACCAGTTTAAAGCTTGTCAGGGCCCCAATCTGTACAAGGTATTCAAATGTCACTGTAGAAAATTACTTTTACCTGAACGTCACTCAAAGTGTGACTGCAGTAATATGTGAAGTACGGAGGCATATTTGATTGCTTCTTGAGGTGGAATAAAAGTGAGATAGCCTTCCCTTTGTTTTTTAACTTGAGCTTGGCTCAAGATCGCCCAAGTTCTTCAGGCCGTGGGCCCCAGTGACCTCAGAGCTGCTGTCCTGCTTAGCGTGCTGCCATAGCTTGCCTAGAATTAGCAGAAGAACCAGCCATCATTCATTCCCCGTTAAGGATTATTTAACAGCACTGATTGGAAAGGCTCAAAACTACCAGTCTAGAGTAGCTCAAATCTTGGCTCTCCTAGGAGTGGAAACTGTCCAGGGAAGCCCCAGGTGGTGGTGGGTAGGTTAGGATGTTGCAATAATGGTAGTATTGATGACAGTCTATGAGAAATGTGAAATGAGCAAGTAAGGTAGGCATAGTAAGGGCTAATAAAATGAGGGAAAGGGAAAGATCAAGTGAGAACTCTGAGATTATCTGTATGTCCCCTATATTTTCCTTAATTTCTTTCCCTTTGCAAACTATTTCTGCAGATATTCTGTGAAACGCCACCTTTCTTAATTCCCTTTTTCTTTTCCCTTCTCTCCTCCCCCATCTCACCCTTGGCCCTTCTCATTGCTCAGCATTCTCTGGTACAAAATTGTATTCTGTAATACTAGTATCTTCACCAAACTCTTGATCTTTTCCTTTTTTATCAATAGCTGTCAAGTGTGTCCATTGGAAAAGGTGAATGATCCAAATGAGAAACTCAGAGGTCAAGGTCCAGATGGGACTCTGCAGATGGAAAAGGGATGATACACAAATTCCAGCTTCTTTGACAATAAAATGGAGTAGAACATAGTCAAATTTGCTTCCCTTTTTACGTACACAATTTTTTTCTCATATTTTGCTGTAGAGAATTGCAATCAATCTGTCTAGTACCTTTTCCCTACTCCAGCCTCATTAGCACACACAGGACAAGAAGAATCCATTTGTTTTAGATATCCATATTTAAACCAGAGTATTTATCTCAAAATAAGACATTGCTCAGGAATAATTACTGTTGTAGTTAAAGACCAACAGCTACAGCACTGTTTGGGCCATTAATGCATTCCAGCTTGTTGATACCCCCTTAAGAAATGCCCAATGTAATGTCTTAAGAGTTACTAATTACTGCAGCTTTTCTTGACTTTTCTGTGTTTCTGTGACATCACACCTTAAACAGTTAAGTTATTCTCTTACCAAATGCTATTGTCTTTGACTGTAGTTGAAGGGTGGTCTACGTTTACTTTCACATAAGTACAAAAAAATAATTGAAAGCAGAATACATCTCATACTGCAACTTCCCACACAATACAGACCTTCTTTCCAAGACAAAGAATCTGCTAGCCCTGGAATACTCAACAAGTTAACTAATCTCTTTTGCACTTCATCTCCTCATCTCTATAATGGGAATAGTAAGACCAGCTGCTATCATAAATATCTTGCAAAAAGTAAGGAATAATGCAGAGAAAACATATCAGATCATGTACACCAAGTATTCCTTAATAAGTATACATAATAAGTCAAATAAGTGGTAACTTGAACTTACTATTTTCTTTTCTATGAAAGCAGAGGTCACATGGCATGGATTTAGCTAATTTTGTGCCATTTACAAGCTCACCTCAATCTTGCCATTTTTGGCTCTCTTTCCTAAAGAAAATTCTAAGGAGACTTATACAACATTCACGGTTTCTCTAGATTAAGTGGGACCATGAGAAAAGAAAAGAGGACAATCAGGATAGACTTCTCATGCAATCACTTTTTGCATGTAAAAGTACTTAGCCAACTAAGAATTTTATGGCCTCTATTTTAATAATGATACTCGAAATGACAATAAATAACACATCCAACTGAATATGGCTTTTTAAAACTTGCTTTTAGGAATACTAATACTAGGTATCATTAAAAACACATTTGGACAAAACAGATAAGACACTATTGCCCCATTTAACAGAAAAAAACAGAGAAATCATGACTTGCCTTACCTACACTCAAACTGCCACAATCTGTACTCACTCAGTGATATGTGACTCATACTCTTTTCCACAAGCTGGACAGTTTCCCAAAGATGCATGCCAGTGAAACTCATGCAACCCCCAGGCCTATTTCCATAGTAAAAATGTACAGAAAGTGAAGGAAGAAAAAACAAATACAGTGAGAAAGTACAAAATTGTATTCCTTAGTAGCTTTACCAAACTCTTGATCTTTTTTTTAACAATAGTTATCCATTGTGGCCATTGGCAGTTATGAGTGATCTGAGTGAGACACCGATAGATCAAGGTTCAGATGTGGTTCATACACCCAACTTGCACACAAAGCATGAAAATCACATAGTGGGTCTGAATTGCAAGATCAAGAAGATACTTGGCAGTATGGCAGACTCTGATGGGAGTCCAATGCCAACACAGGCAAAGCTTCCACCCTGGGTCCCCTGGAGCATCCAGGGCCCTGTGGAGAACACAGTCTTGGGAATGACATTATCCTTTAGAATGGGAACGCTGTCGCCCTGCAGATGTTTCCCAATTCCTCTCCTGCCTGTCTCCCATACCACCTTATTTGCTTTGCTTCTCTGAAATCTAGTAGAAAAAATAATAGCCTAAAAACTGAAAAGTAATATTCAAGCATCCTTCACCTAATGTGATCCGTTATGTGAGCCATTATAAGTCAATGGCTTGAGGGTTTTTTTTAAATTTTCAAAATCTTATTACATCCTCTAATAGGGTTCTTTTATGGATAAAAATGATTCAGGGCTTTTTTAAGTATAAAATCCTTGCTGCTTGTAAATGCTAGCTAGAGTCACACAAGTAGAGTAAGTTACAAATGTGAAAATAAAAAAGTAATAGACTTTTGATTGAACCAGAGGCTGTATATATTTTTAACAAATCACAGGAGCAAAAATATATAGCTCTAAGTTGTCATAAATAAAACCAAATAATTTAACTTTAAATATCATTTTGAAATTTTTAACTCAATGCATCAAAGAAAGACCTAGTATGAAATGTTTTATGTGTTAATAACTTAAAATAGTAGCATTATTATTTTCTCTGAAATGTTTGAATATGTTCTTCCATTCAGAATTTGTTCCATCTCTAAAAAGACAGTATGGTCATGAAAGAATTATTTAATGCAAGTATCTTGATTCCCATTTCAATTTCTATATGCAATCCCTAACAAATTGAAAGAAAGGGCAATTGAAATAGGGAAATGACGTTTAGTCCCAGTGATGGTAAGAGAGTTCTGCAGCAGGAAATTTCAAAAACTGAAAAGCATACGATTTACTTGTGTAAATATTTGAAAATATCTGGATCTAACTTACTTACTTTTGAAACAAAGAAGACTTTAGGAAGCTATTCTTTTATGAAGCTCTTTGCATCGTCTAGCAGAGTGATTTCATAATTATCCTTGCCTTGCTAAACATGGCCTTCACTGAGAAAAACCAGCCCAGGAATGAACTCCTTTCCAATAAAGCTGATGCAGCTGTTCGATGAACAGCGAAGCTCATAAGGATTCCAGAAGCAAGAATAGTGTGTATTCAGTATGCTGGCAGAAGATAATCTTTCATTTAGATGCTCAAATCACATAATGAGATTCACCACGAAGAAAGGGTGGCCCCAGAAACTGTCCAGATAAAAGTAGAGGGGTGTGAATTTCATTGGCCATCAAGCCAGGCCAACATCAAGGCAGCAGACTCATAGAACTGGTTGTACACAGGAGCATAAGGATTTTCATGATGAGCCAATCGACCAAAGCCTTCTTCATCAAATAATGAATATATCAATAAATTATCTGTGTGAGAAATCAGTTTGTTTTTCTATCAACAAGAGGAAAAGATTTTGTATTTGCTACTCCAGTGTTGGCTGTATTCAGCTGCTAAAGGTCCTCTGCTCCCATCCACTACCCACCTTTTTTCATTCTCAAAGCAGGGCCAGAGGAGTAGTATTAGAGGAATATGTAGTCTGATCCACATAACACTCATGAAAATAAGCTGTGATTCTTCCTTATTTTGATTGAATTGACTATCCTCTTTAGATGAACACACTGACTTCTCTCTTCAGGTCCTGAAATTTACTAACTTTAACCTGATTTTTCAGATATATCATGGAGATCCAGTTCTCCAGTTCTGCTGTGAATTGTGCAAAATTTATACACAGGGACTTAAATGAAGAAACAGGCATCTGTTTAAGAGCGAATCTTTTCTCTGCAAGCAGCATGGCAAAAATTAAAAGGAGGTCACAAGCATTACCTTTCTTGGCTGGTACAGAGCTTGTGAGGAGCAGAGTGCCAATTTGTGGGCCAACCTCTGTGCACCTAGCCCTGCTTATTTCAATTCCAAGCCAGGAGGCCCCAGAAACAAAGAGCTGGTCGCTAAGAGGAAGGCTATCTCCTGACACAGAAAGCCTGCTGGCAGAGTCAAAGGGCAGAAGCTGCATCTTATCTGCCCTCACAAGGTGTGCTTTATCACTTAGGAAAGACTCTTTCTGACCCCCTGCCCAGCAAAGTAAGAAGTGGACCAGAACTTCAAAAATGTACAGAGAGACACAAAGCACAATATTTAGAGGACCTCTGAAGATGTGAACCTTTACAAGAAAGAAAAAAAAAGGACAGGAGGAAAGGAAGAAAGGAAGGAGGGAAGGAAGGGCGTTCTATACCATAAAAGCCGAGATAATTCCTATAGAAATTCATCTTGGAAAATCAGTTCTTTTGAAAAAACAGACCTTTCTCAACTCACCCTAAAACCACTTTTATGAAGCTACCCTGACAAAGACCATGACTTTTATTTTGGCTGTGAAAAATTTGCAGAAATTATAAAAAAATAAAACCTAATGCAGAAGATGTAGCTGAGTATAACAGTATGGAATTTTATATTAAGGATTAAAACCTTGAAGAAAAACTCTGGGACAATGCAGAAGAAGAAAGTTCTAACTGGCCAATTATTTGGAGGACTCTGTCAAAGAAGTAAGAGGACAAGAAAGAAAGAAGGAGGAAAGGAGAGAGAAGGGAAGGGAAAGAGGGGAGAGAGAGGAAGGGCGGGAGGAGAAGAGGTGAATGGAAAGATGACAATTAGAAAGGGCAATATTTCAAAATTTAGCATGAATTCTAGGAAGAGAGAAGAACAAAAGCAGAAGGAAGTTTAATTCAAAAAATATACAAAAGAGTCATATTCAGCAATTGCCTTCACAGCTGTGTACTAGTAAAATTATGTCAGGATATATCAATGGTTACAAGAAAAGTAGTGGATGGTTTTAGAGGTCAAACTAAAGATTAAGTGTAGGAAGAGATTTTTTTATAAGGAGAAGGTAAGACATGGAGATTAACCAAAGTCAACCTATAGATGTGGCTAAAGAAATATTCATAAAATAGATTAAGTGCAGAACAACTTTACTTTTTGCAATAAAAGCACTGCATTTGGGAGTGAATCTCAAATTAATTTTGTTCTGATAGAATTTTCTTAAAAAATCAGAACCTGCTTAATTTACCTTCATTATCCTAGGACCTCTTTCACCTAGAGTTCCTTAGAGACTTAAGCAAGCCCTAATACTCTAAGACCTCAATTCTATGTGCACTAACTTCCCTCCTCAGCATTTTGTTTACAGTAGACTCTCTTTCCATAGGGGATATGTTCCAAGACCCTGATATGTTCCAAATGTCTGAAACTAAAGATATTATCATACCTTACGTTTTTCCTATATAGTCAAGCCTATGATAAAGTTTAATTTATAAATTAGGCATTGTAAAAGAATATAACAGTATCAAGAAAATTTTTATGATATACTATAATAGAAGGCAATCTTTTTTTTCTCCCTCAAAATATCTTATTGTACTGTACATATTAATGGGCAGGTAGCATATCCAGAGTGGATGTGTTAGATAAATGGACCATCCAGGTGCTGGTGGAATGAAACAGATGTCAGAAGATTTCAACACACTGGTGAGAACGGTGCATAATTTGAAATTTATGAATGATTTAGTTCTATATTTTTCTAACCCTAACCCTAATATTTTCAGACTACAGTTAACCTCAAGTAACTAAAACCACCAAAAGCAAAGCTAAAGAGAAGGGGGAACTGATTACTATACTAGTTACATACTATCCTTAAGACAACCAAAAAAAATACTGACTTGAATCATTGTGCCTGTGGTTTATTTTAAATAAGGGACTCAATCTAAATCTTCAGGTTAAATAATTTCCTATAACATTTGCCCCAAACACAAAATCTCTATTTCACAAAGAACCTAAATAAGATACACTGTCTTTCAACTCAGCGACTTGGACTCTTCAAGACCCTATTCCCTCTGGCCCTTGAGGTTCCTCTTCCCAGAACCTTCTCTCCTGCCCTCTCCAGGCTCTTAGGTGTCCTCTGGGTTCCCACTTTCACACTCCATCAGTCCTATTTTCAGCACTCACCATTGCATTGGGATCCACTATGGGTTGTCCTTTTTTACCTTTCCTTATTTTCAAGAAAAAAATGGTTTTTTTTCTTATTCCAAAAATGCTTAATTTAGTTTTTAAAATAAACAGTGTTCTATAAATGCCAACTGTTGGATTTGAAACCATTTTATCTATAATGCCAGCCATTCAATAATGGAAGTAGAAGCAATCATCCTGTTTGATATTCCAAACATGTAATCATCTTTGGTATCTATAAAATGGCTATCAAACTCTATTGCACAGAATGTTGGGATTCCTTCAAAGAATTTATAGTCATATTCTACACATATTTGTTCAATAACTAGTGAATGAACAAATGACTGAATAACTAAAAGCCATAGAAAGGTGATTTCAAAAATAGTACATTGATTACTAGGTATTTCAAAATCTTGTCAAAAAAAATTGGGTATATAAACAAATAAAACATCTCAGCTTTATTTTTGCAGCTTAATGGCTTTGTCTTTTTTAATTACAAGTTTGCCACTTATAATTCCCCATAAATATTCCTATTAAGACTTTAAGCTCTTTCACAGCTTGGACTGTGTCATAGATTATTCAATATTCACAGAGTTCTAAGCACAATGATTAGCACAGAGCAGGTGCTTAATAAATTCATTTGAACAGAATTAAATTTCAATGATTATAAATTTACTTTTAAAAGTGGCATGTTAAATAGCTTCACATATAAAGAATATTTTGCATAAAATATGTCCTCAAATTATACTTGTTATTGTGATTATCCAACTAAAGTCCCATGCAGAAAATGCAAGTAAATTATGATTTGCAATTTTAAAGTCGAGTTTTAAATGCATTGTACTATTTAAATTTCTCAGTTAATTTTTTTAAAATAGAGGTCAAAATTATACAGAAAATGTAACAAAAATTATAAGAAAGTCAAAATGGATTTTGATGGGCAATCTTGAAATTTCAGGTTAAGAAATTTTGTCTTAATTTAAAGGAAGTTAGGGAGCTTTTATTATTTTTTAAGAAAACTTTCAAATAAGATTTAACATAAACCATGTACTTATATTCAAGAGAACTAAAAGTTCACTTGACACCAACATTTCACCTAAATGCCTTAAGAACACTAGCTTACTTTACAGAAATCCTAAGATGCTTTACTTGTTGGGAATACGGAACTAGAACCAGCAAACATATATTCTAGCCAGATAACCTTGGGAAGTCACTGAATCTCTGTGCCTCTGCAGAACCATCTCTAAAATGGGGATAATAATAAAATCTGCCTCATAGGATTACTGTGAAAATTAACTGAGGTAATACAGGTAAAACATGTAGCAGTTACCAGTACATAAGAAATGCTAATAAATGTTAATAATTAGTATCCCATAGGACATAATATCTGAAACCTACTTTTATATCAAATAGAGGATTAAATTAAAAGGAAATAAGGATTTTTACATAGGAGGTTCACTGTTACTTTTCTCCCACATGTTCATTTCTCATTTCCTGTCCCTGAAAAGCTGTCTTGTCTATGAACAAGAAAAAACTTGAGAGTATGAAAATTGGAATGAAAGGTTTTACTTCATGAAGTTCCAACCAAAAATTATTCACAAATGTCTATAAAGAGAAAAATGATGGGAAAGCAAAACACAACAAAAATCAAACTGAAAGAGTTGCTCAGGGGACAGCATAAATATGTAATCCATCAAAGTCCACCTCGGAACCCTTCTTGTAAGGACTCTCATGGCTGGCATCCATGTGCAGAGCATCCATCTGCAATTACTCACCTCACAACCCAGTCCTGAGACCAGATGGCACAGCATGAAGATTTCATTTCTGAGTGAAAATTATTTTCCAAGTCAGACAATGAAACCTTCCAAGGAAGCTCAACTTCCTAACAGGATTACAGCAATCAAAGTCTCTGACCCTTAGGTCAAAAAACAACCCTGAGCAAACTGCTGCCCCAGTGCACCTTCTGCACATATATCCTCATTTGCAGAACACACCAAAGAAGCAATGGAGATGACTGTTCCACATTAAGAGAATATACCTAGGAAATGGGGAGTATATATTTAAAATGTGTCAACCCAGTATCTCACCCAACCTTGGAAAGTTCTAGATGAAGGGATTCTTTCACTAAGAAAATAAATAAAGAGACTTCATAATATGGTTCACAGCATATTCATGAAGCATGCATAAGGGAAAATTCTGTTCTAGTGGAAATTACATTATAAATGAGAGAATAAATAATTCCAAGGCAAGTAAGTACACATACAGCATCACATCACATAGTTGGTTATACAGTCTATATGTCAAGGAAATATGGAACATGAGAATCATCAGCATGTTCTCAGGTGTTTTAGTTGTTTTTTGGTTTGTTTGGTTGTTTGTTTGTTTTTGTCACTGTGACCAAAAGAACTAACAAGAACAACTTAGTGGAGGAGAAGTTGATTTGGCTTATGGATTCAGAGGTTCAGTACATGGTCTGCTGACTCCATAGCTCTGGGCCCAAGTGAGACAGAACATCATGGTGGAAGGGTGTGGCAGAGGAAAACAATTCAGGACATAACAACCAGGAAGCAGAGAAAGAGCTCCACTTAGCATGAACAAAATATAAACCCCAAAGTCATGCCCCCAGTGACCTACTTCTTCCAGTCATGCCCTATCTCCCTACATTTATCACCTAGTTAATCCATGTCAGTGAATTAATCCACTAATTAAGTTATAACTCTCATAATCTAATCATCTATCTCTGAACATTCTTACATTGCCTCATGCATGAATTTTGGGGAAACACCTCATATCTAAACCATAACTTTCTTCCCCTGGTCCCCAAAAGCTCATGCTCTTCTCACAATGCAAAATACAGTTAGTCCATTTCCAAGAGTCCCCATAGTTTCAACAGCTTCAGTATTGCCCAAAAGTCCAAGTCCAAAATTTCATCTGAAACTCAAGGCAAATTCTTTGAAATTTTCCTCCATAAAGATCAACTCAACTTACATATGTCCAATATGTAATGGCGCAGAGTAAACATATTCATTCAATAAGGGGTATAGAAATAAAAGATGGAACCAAAGCAAGGCTGAAATCCAGCTAGGCAAAAAAGTCTTGGAGTTCTACATTGTGTATGGTATGATTCTGTTGCTAAAAGGCTAAAAGGCCACTCCTATGGCCTTACTGGTTCCACCACATGGCCTCTTCTACTGGCCTGTCTCTGCTTGATTCCTGTGACTTTACTCAGCAGATGGTCCAACTTACTGACATTTCTTAATCTCAGGGGTCTCCAAGGAAGCTTCAGTTTTCATCTCACATTCTCACACATTTCCCTCTCAAGAGCTTCCTGTAGAAATTCCAACACTGCTACACTTTGCTTCACCTCCCAGGCCTTCCTTTGCAATCTCAGTGAAAGCCTCCATGACCCCCCAAATCCAGCATACTGCATTCCTGCAGAGCCAGCACCACATGGTTAATAACAAAGTCTACTACCATCTCAAACAGTAGCCAAGTCTCCTGGGACCATGATTGCACAGCCTCTGAGTAGACAGGTGGTTGAGTACACTTAACTAACCTCCAAGATGCCCCTGTGCAAGCAGGGTGCCCCCATTGTCTCTTTTCAAAGGAATGTTTACTTTTACACCCTTGATCCTGAGAATGGTAAAGCCTTACCAATTCCTGATAGCCATTTCTCAAGCCATTTTTCCCATTTTCTTTGGGTAAAATACTTAGCATCTCTTCAGAGGTTGTAACCTCTTCAACAAGCCCAACCTCCTTGTTCCCACTTTTAAAAACACTTTTCTGGCCAAATTGAAGATTTTCAAATCTTTCCACTCTGCTTTCTGCTTTCCTGATTATCACAGTGAACTTGGCTTAAAGCTGCCAGCAATACCATGACTCTGCTGAATGCTGAGATTGAAATTTCCTCTGCCAGATTGATTAGTCCATCAGTTTTAAATTCAGACTCACAGAAAATCTCAGGACATGGGCAAAATATAGACAACTTCTTTGCCAGAATGTGTCATCAATGGCCCTTAGTCCAATTTCCAAGAGTCCTTCTTCTTCTCTGAAATCTCATGAGCCCAGTCTTTACTGTCCATAGTCCTGCTAGCATTCTGGTCTTTTGAGCTCCCTGCAGAATCACCCATCAAGCACCACTTACAATTTTCTAAAGTTTTTCCAGATTATATCTCTGAACTTTTTCAAATTCCTTCCACAAACAACCTCCCAAGTTCTCTGAACCACGTGGTCAGATTAGTAACATCAATAATCCCACTGTTAGGACCAATTTCTGCTTTAGTCAATTCTTCATTACTGCAACCAAAAAATCTGACTTAAAAAAATTAAAGGAGGAAAAGTTTATTTTAGCTCACAATTTTAGAGGTTCAGTCTATGATCAGCTGGGCTCAAAGGCAGAGCATCATGGCAGAAGGGTGTGGAAATGAGAGAGCTTAGGGCATGGCAATAAGGAAGCAGACAGACCTTGAGTGCAAGGATCCAGGGATAATATAATCCCCAGTGACCTACTTCCTTGAGCCACACACTATCAGCCTATATTTACCACCTAGTTGATCTACATTGAAGGATTAATTCACTGATTAGGTTATAGCTCTCATCATCTAATCATTTAACCTCAAGCATTGTCTCACACATGAGCTTTTGGGGACACCCCATAGCTAAACCATTGCATCAGGATTCAGTGCTTAGGGTTACAACAGCCTAGTATGTTAATACAGATAAGGCAAAGGAAGAATTCCAGTGGAAGGCATGTTCTCAAAGGTGAGAAAGATGCTATAGGAATAGGAGGAATCCTGCCTTCACGTCTGAGCCAAATTATCTGCCCAGGCACACTGCAGTTTTCAAACCATGCTTATTGGATAAGGTTGTTTCATAAACCAACCCAAATCAGAAGTTTCCTTCAGATCTCATGCTCACTAAACACTTTAAAGTCATGAATGTATTGTTGGGGGTGGGTGTTCTCACTATGTTGCCTAGGCTGACCTCAAACTCTGACTTCAAGTAACCCTCCAACCTTACCCTCTGAGGAACTGGGGCTATGAGTGCACTACTCTGCCAGGAAAGCACAATTTTAATGAATGGCAGCTACAAACTCTTTCAGGTATCCCAGATTGATATCCAAATAAAACTGACAAAAGTTTGGACTTCTGAAAGTTTAGAACTCTCCAAGCTTTTTCTTTATCTGCACACCTGCTATCTACTTCAGTGGTATATTCACTGAATTCTCTGTCTCAGGTTTTCATGGTAAGAAATAGAACTGAGATTCCAACCCCAACTCTAGAGTCAGAGTCCAGAAGCGCTACTATAAAACAACCTCAATCAATAGTAAAGAAGGCATCTGATGGAAACTACTGTAGAAAAATATATAAAGTATAGCCTCAATCAGTCAATTCCTTGAAACATTTTGCCCTGAACAGGAGATACGTGATAGTAAATGAAATACAGGTGTGCATATGTAATAATTAGCTATAAACACTCTCTTTAAACTCTCTTAAACTAAATAATACTGCATAGACATAGGACCTTGCTGAGCAAAGAAGGAAATGTCTTAATCCCAGAAGCTATTATGAATGCTAAAACTAAGGGGCCCAGCAGCACAATCAAAGATATTTCTTGAGATGCCACTGGCACAAGTCGTCCTTGGATCAGCAGCCAAGTCAAAGTAGGTCAAGTGCTGCTGGTGTTGGCCTTTTGCCCCCATTGTTGGAGTTGTCAATATGCCCAGCACGTACCTGGTAAAGGAACACTATGTCACTATCAGGCAGGTATAAATCCAAGAAGAGAGAAACAGGACTTCCATGCTGCACAAACTCCATTTGCTCCACAACTTCAAAAGACAAGGCCTGCAAATGGAAACTGAACAAGTGCATTCAGGAAACCAGATCGATTGGAAGTAAACTGTAAAGTCTCTGTATCTTGACCATCTGTGGCAGAAGAAACCTGTGTAGGCAACGCATTCTTAACAGCAGAACCAGCCCGCCCCAGGGAGACATCTCAGGGAAATGTTCCATTTGAACTAGTATGTTCTGTCCTATTTAAAAATGTTCCCAGCAAATCCCTTTACACGTCTCTCATGTAAATAATAAAACCCAGGGGAATTGCCTTTCTCTTTCCAAGCAAAGGCTATTTGTAACTGCTAAGCCTGCCTCCTTTGGACTGTTTTATAAATTCTATTTTGCACATTATAAGATATAGAGCAATTTCACATACACTAAGATGCTTAGTCTTCCCAATAACCCCCCATCTTCTTTCTAGTCCCACTTTAGAGACAAAGAAACTGAAGCCCACAATCATTTAACTTAAACCAGAGCTCAGATGGCTATCAAACATTCCTCTTGCTAGAGATCACCCTGGATTCATGGAAAACCCAGCCACGTCAACCAAAAATTCTAATAATTTAAAAACTTAAACCAGATTTTTTGGCACTATAAGAAAATCAGCTGATTAATTCTCCTTGCTACACATTAAGCTAGACTGTACAGGAGCTTCAGAGAAGCAAGCCATGAAAGAGCAAGAAGAGAAAGATTAAAGATAAAATTCGACAAATCTACAAAGAACCAGAGCAGGAAAAAAGAGGCAAATTGGGAGCTAAGAAAAACTAGAACAACCTCTTCAACATGAATTTGATTTGGCATGGGGCCTCTGACCCTTTCAGATTCAATCTCCTATGGTTCTCTTTGTATTTTTCCATTTAACTGCCTGCTTACCACTCCCCAGTCCGAATGAGTCCCTGGTACTTGATTTTAGTGATTTACCTAAAATTGGCAATAAAAAGTGTTTATGTGCTATATTGTTTAGTATGTAAGGAAGAGTGAATTACTAGAATTACTAAAGAAGAGAATCCTGATTTCTGGAGCAGTAAGTGGGAATCCCCTGTAAGAGCTGCTGTTTCCAACCACCCAGGTCAATGCAGTACAGTTTGGGGAGGAGATAGGGGAGAAAGGAGTTACCATGAGCTTCTGGAGAAAAATAGTGCCTGCTTCGAATTTTCAGTGAAAATCCAGGAGTGATTTTTATTGCAATAAAATATCAAAATTGGAATGATCCTGCACAAATTAAAAGCTAAATCCATGAAATAGAACACAAAGCATATTGTATTTACTTTATCAGAGAGAGCTAATTAATATACAACTGGACTTTCATGATTTAAAAATTTCATCAGTACTTTTGAAATACCAACAAGACTCCTTGTGAATCTCAGAACATCTGGCAGAGGGAGGTGAGGGTGCTATCAGGATTCATTCTGGAATTCTACCTAAGGTCATGCAGAGTCTTAAACACTAAATGCATGTTACAGAAAAATTTGATAAACTTAGCCCTCCTGGTTGGATCATATAGGGACTCTTTAAAAAGTGGGCTATGAAGGCCTCAATACTACCCTCAACTAGAGCGTGAGTATTAATGCTGATTCAATTTAAAAATCACAATGCAATACTTTAGTCAAATCAAAAATTCAGCAGGGTTGCACATTTTTATTAATTGTTTCAAAAATAGTTACCTAATGTGACAAAAAGCCATGGTAACAAATTAACATAAATGTTCATAGAAACCTAAAGGAAAATTCTATTCTCAAAAGTCAAGGTGTCTAATATTTTCAAAAATTTTTCCTCAGTAGATAAATTGAAGCAGTTAGGATGGCCTGTTCAACCCTTTCTAGACCCAGCTCCTTTCCATTCAGAGCAAGTCCTACCTATGTTGCTGTTTCTTCCCAAATGACCTTGCATAACCTTTATTCCTATATTCATCAAGTTGTTTGAACTTTCTTTTTTTAAAATAATGTATATGTCCTGCCTTGTTTAGATACTCCCAGTTTCTATGGGGCAGAAGCCATATTTTCCAAAAGGCCTAGGAAAATAACTTTCATGTGATTCAGTGATTTAAAATGTGTTGATTAATAGACCAAACTATTTTTTCACCCACAAGAAAATGAAATAAAGATTATAGAAAACGCAGATGGTTTTGGATTTAAGTTGAAACATTGCTAGGTTAAAATGGTGCTTTTTATCCACATATCAGAATGACATTCTGATCTGTGATCCATCCATAGTCATAGATGTTTGGAGAAGACAAACTATTCTATGGTTCCTTTTGCAATTCTTGTTCCATTTTCCCCTAAAATATATTAAGCTGTTTCTTTAACCTAGTATGATAAATGTTGAGACCGACATGATATTTAATGGATTCAAAACTTCAGCTGTGTTAGGCTCACCATCTATCATACCCCTCTTAAGCATTTATTAAAACCCCATTCCGTAAACAGAGGGCTGGATGGAAGGACTAGTATTTGCAGAGCACTTTAGAGCATGTGAAGCTCTTCCCCACACCTCCTTCTCTTTGACCCTCATGGCGTCCCTGAAAGGTAAGTAGAGCAGGAAGCATCATTGACATTTAACAGAGTAGGAAAATGAAAAGAGATTTAATGACTTGGCATATGTCATGGAGCCTATAAACAATAGAAAGAGGACAAAACCTCAGTCAAAACCTCAGTCAAACCTCAGTGCACTTTCTACTTCGTCTCTAGAAGTTTCATTTTTAAATAAATCCTTAGGATTCCAAGTGAATGAATTCTAAGATTCCCAGGACTTTCAGTTTTCTCACATGGAGGATGTTTTGATTTGATGATTTACAGTGATGTTATCACTTATTGATGGCTCACTCGGTGCTTCTTAAGTCTTTTGTGCAGCTGTTTGACAACATTGCTTTATCACTCTCCCTGAGCTGTCAAACATCCTGCAAACCTATTTCTTGCCATGCACATGCATGAACGGTTGACTAGATTCTGTGTACGAAAGAAGCTAAATAATGAAACATGGCATACAAAGAAGGTCAAAGATAGCCAAACTAAATTCCACTACATTGTTTGCACACTTTGGACTCTGTTAATTGTAATTGTTCAATATAAATGTACGGCATACATTTCACTATGGATGGGAAACATATTTGGCAGTCTCTAAAAACTGCTTTTCTTGCATTCTTTATAAATGATAGCTACTTGAAGGTTGTCAATCTAGGGGTGAAGCTGACCTGCAAGAGAAAGATAAGGAGCTGGGTGCAGTGGTACATGCTGTAATCCCAGGGGCTCAGGAGGCCGAGGCAGGAGGATCGCAAGTTCAAAGCCAGCCTCAGCAAAAGCAAGGTGCTAAGCAACTCAGTGAGACCCTGTCTCTAAATAAAATACAAAATAGGGCTGGGGATGTGGCTCAGTGGCTAAGTACCCCTGAGTTCAATCCCCGGTACCAAAAGAAGAAAAAGAAAGACAAGGAGTGAAAAAAATGACATGAAGGAATACATGAGATTGAAACGGATAGTAGCACCCCAAATTCCAGTTTTTTCTAAGTGTCCTAGAACTAACGATAACGGCTGATGGTTTAGTCCAGTTATGCAGCAAGCAATTTCTTCCTTGTATGATCTTCTAAAAGGTTTAAGAAATGCAGAATTTCTTCCATGGGGTTTGGTTTTCAATTTCTGAGTCTAGTAACAAATTGTTATAGGTTTAAGAACTATTTTTAAAATATATGGTAAGATTCCTACTGAAAACTGTAATTAATCACTCCATTCTTCTAGCTAGGGATTACTACTCAATGATAACTAATAATTTCTACATATTAGGGGAAACATTTTTATTTCAAGGTATCCACCAAATCTTTAGCTCTTCTCTGATTTTCCCTTGCCTTATTCCAATTAGTAGAATTTGACCATATGAGATAAAAATCATTTCCCAAAACATTAAATATATTTTTCTTTGTTTTCTTCCCTTGACTTATACTTAGAAGAGGCTAATTTATTATCAAAGCAGCAAGTCATTGCTTGGCTCAACTGAAAATAAAATTAACATGACACTTTACTAAGACAATGAATCATAAAAATGTTCTGCCATGAAGGCAAAACTGAGTGTGCTTGTATTAAATAAATTTGCAAATTATATAAGATACTTGTAATACCTAAAAACATGAGTTCAGTTTCCCTTACAAGGCCAGAAGGTGAGTGCACATCCTCTCTGACTACTCAGGCAGCTAAATAGAGAGTACTTCAGCAGATCCTGTACCAGAAGTGGTGTCCCTCCACAACCACATACCACAGACTGGAGGGAGTAAAGCCAGCTAGCCAATAGGCAGACCAGCTGGCACCTGTGTGTCCTGAGGCCTTGCCCCCCCCCCAAACTGTGGTAACAATTCACCTCCACTCTCTAAAGGCATTTAGATCTACCACAGCCTTTTGGAGTGAATAGTAAACATGTTTTACATAGATTATAAAAGCTCAAAGTCGGAACCCATGTCTGGTTGTATGTGTTCTCAGCACCAAGCCCAATATTTGGCCACCAATTTGTGATAAGCAAGTATTTGTGGATAAACTGAAGCCTCACACAAAGATCTTGGCTCTGCTCTTCCAGACCCTCTCCAGGGTTCTTACTATTGCCATGGTGAAATAAGAAGAATGGAATCTCCCCAGTGCCTCACTGCTTCCAAGAATCCTTAGCAGTGAAAAATGCAAACTTTAGATGAAGCTTTAGCTACCTCTTCATAAGTCCACTTCCAACTTCCCACTTTCCCTAATGAGGAGAGCGTGGAGATCAGAAGTCCTCTCCTCTTGGGGATCTAGGCTCCTGCCAGACAAGGAAGCCAGGAGCACTGAGTGAACAAAAGAGGATGCTTCTACATTTTCCAGGACTCCTAAGCATTTCCCAAGTCTCTCAGTGATTATCAGACAGCAATTAAAGTATTACTAATTATAGACCCCTCTCCATTTATCTTATAAATCCTCCTACAGACTAGTTTCAGAGCTTCATATTTTATGCATGTTGTTTTCTCAGTAGTAGACAAAAAGGGCCAAATTCTGGTCTTTAATGCATACTCACAGTTGCTGCAAAATTAATCAAGAGCTGTGTTCATGCATTTAACAGCTAAATTTGCTATCATGGAATGCTTCTTTCTTTTTTTTTTTTTTTTTTTTTTTTGGCAGTACTGGGGATTGAACCCAGGGCCTTGTGTTTGCGAGGCAAGCACTCTACCAACTGAGCTATATCCCCAGCCCTAGAATGCTTCTTTCCTTGACGTACATTTGTGCATGTCTTAAATACTGCTGCAGGAGCACAAATCGTTCCAATACACAAAGTATCAAGAAATGAAAACTATTCAAAAACCTAAATCCATGCACAAGTACTAGAAAACAAATTTACAATTCATTCACAGACCATGCTGAAATATTCCTTTTATAATGCATTTTCTTTTGATCCTAGGTAATGTTTCCTCAATAGTCCCCATAAGAACTCTGGGGTTTGCTGATTCTTCTGAAAAAACTCACTTTTAAGTTAAGGACAGCAAATACTTTCATATATGTGCCCAACAGATAGTGCTTATCGGTCTTTTCTTCTGAATCTCAGATTCCTTCTCCTCACAGTGCTCTCCAAAAACTACTATTTAAAAATTTACATTGATGCTTAAGATAAAACCTATCTGTCACCTTTAGTCTAACCTTGCTCTTTGTCTTTTGAATAAAAAACACTTGTGAAAGTTATGAACCTTCTATAGAAAAATTCACATATACAAAAAATAATTTTTATCCTTTTCCAGGTAATTGTTGGTACTCCTAAAGCTTATCCATTAATTGTTTTTTTAGATCCACCAACTCATGAGAAAAATTCTCTGCTCTGCATCATGTATTTTCTAAGAAATTCAGGAAATAATGGAAAATCTGGATCATGATAACCAGTACTTGATTTCTCACTTTCCTTTTCAAATTATATATGTGTGTCTATATATACATATGTAATATATATATAATATATTTCAATACATTAATAATGGTACGTATATTTTAAATTCATTAGTATAAATGTCTCAGATTTATATCAGTTTCTTTCTCTAAGTGCCAAAAAAAGGGTCAAACTGTCCAAAAGTAGGCAGGATTATCTTAGACTAATATTCTCTGAGGCTTCTCCCACAGTTTCACCAGAGGCAGAAAAGACTGTGTGAAGAAAATATAACGTGCTGTAATGCTAGGATGGCAATTGTAAATGATCTGAAAAATACTCTTCATGGATATCAAAAATCTCTATTTTTTTTGTTTTTAAATTACTATTTGAACTTGTTTCTTTAAAAATGCAAAGTGAGTATTATGTGGGATTCAGATTTAGCATCCAGATCTACTACACTGAGATAATTTAAAATTTAAGGTAATCCATCTTGAGACTTTCATATGACCTCAGACATATCCTTGACACAGAGGTGTTAATTGATCCATTGATAATTTGTAGGCTACAATGCAAACTGAAGCATATGTAATAGCTATATTTTTAAAATACAAATTATGTCAAAATAGGTCAAATATTGGTACGCTTCCTCATTACTTATTTTTTGACCATAATCTGTACTAGGTTTCATTCTTATTAAATTTCACAGGACATACAATACTGTTTTTAGATTCATATCAAATTTTTTGATGCAGGTTTTATTGGGGTGCCCTAAAGATATTCTATTTTCCTTTCCTGTTTTACTAATTTTATTTTTCCTTCCTTATTCTTTTCTGTAAGATCTAATTCTACCCTAAAGAGATTATTTCTTTTGCTTTCATATGGCCTCTCATCAAAGCAACATAAATGATAGTGTGGTAGACAAAATTCACTGTAATTATTAGAATATCCTCCTTGCACCCGGTAAGTCTCTCATAACCATTTCTGCCCCTTGAAACTGTCTCCACTGTCTTACAGAACTTTTTTTTTTTTTGCTTCAAGGAAGAAAGGACATAAGACAATCCAGAAATTATGAAACCCACATGTTTTAAATATTATACTATTAATAGATTGAAGAGCATAGCCTTGTAACATACAAGAAGGGTGGGCAATTTGAAAGAGCCAGCATTCTATTTCCAAGGAGGGGAGGGTCTATTGAGTTTATATTTACTTACATGGTGACTTTGAAAATTCAGGGACAAAAACCTAAGTTACAGGCAGAAATCTATACATAAACAAAACAGCTGACAACAAAACAGAAAGGTCTAAGAGCAGTTTGCATGTCCAAAATGAAATAAGACTGCAAGGCTATGGCACAGGGATAGACATGTGGCCCGATGGAATAGAATGGAACATGCAAAATTAAAAACACACACCCACATTCCCCTGGTACTCGACACAAGTATTGAATACACTCATTGGCAAAACAAAAATGTCTTCAACAAATGCTGCTGGGATAACTCAATTTCTGCATGCAAAAGGATGAAATTGGACCTTTGCCTCACACAACATACAAAAATAAATTAAAAAATGGATTGATATCTAAATATAAGAGCTACCATCACAAAATGTTTAGAGGAAATTATAGGGGTGAACCTTCATGACCTTGGATTTGGCAAGGTATTCTTAGACATGACACGATGGAAGAAAAAATGTCAACTGGACTAACCCAAAAGAAAATTTAAAGGTGCTTTAAAATTATCAAGAAAATGATAAAATCACCTACAGGAGAAAATATTTTCAACTCATATGTATCTCATAAGGTTAATACCCATAATATACTTTTTACTAGAGCTTTATAGTTATACATAATAGTTGGGTTCATCCCAACAAAATCATACATGCATGGAATTCGATTTCAGTTCATGGTCCTCCACTTTTCCTTCCCAGTTTTTCCATCCCATTCTCTCTCCCTGCCCCTATTCTCCTTCTTCTACTCAGCTAGACTTCCTGTCACTCATCTATTTATTTATATTTGATTGGTTCTTCTTACTTATACATGAAAGTGAAATTCCCTATGGTATATTTACATATGCATATAACATGATTCTTAAAGACAGAATTAAAAAAAAAACTGACTCAGCCATAAGAAAGCAAAAAGACTTGAATACACATTTCTATAAATACATACAAATGGTCAATAAGTCCACACATTACCATAATAAAAGTCATTGGCAGCAGGATATGGAGAAAGAAAACATAATGTCTAGAAGAAACAAAAGTCCTTGTAATCCCAGGAGGTGCAGGTAAGCACTGGAAACTCAAAGAGGCTTTATAGATGTGACAGAGAAGACTATCCATCATCTCTCAGATGACAACTTGATTAGATATTAATGATCAAAAGCCACTGGTGACTGCAACTCTATGGAAACTCTATGCACAAATGTCAACACCATGGATCAGATCCCTCTTCCCAAAGCCACATCCATCTCTCCTGGTGCTCTGAAAATATGTAAGCCTCTTTTCCACATTAAGTAAGGAATTGAAAGGAGAAAGTGAGGAGAAACCCAAATGTAACTGAGCATTCAAAATACTCTGAAATGGTAAAAGACCTAACTCCTCTTCCTAGTTGGTACTGAATGATTTTCCAACTTCCCTAGTTCATGCACTAAGCATTGAGCCAAACCTAGTCTAGGAGAAAAATCTTGTGAGGAGCTGCAAAGTGTTTTTAAAAGGAAAGTTCTTTGCTTTGCCTGTAGGAACATTGAAAGTAACAATACAGATCTTGGTAGGTTTGTGAAGTTTTAGGAAACCAAGGAGAGACAGGCATAGAGAACTGGAAGCTGGAGCCAAGAATACAAAGAGGGAGGTAGTGGGTAAGAGGACCAGGAGAATCTAGGCAGCTATTCCTCTTTGCTTTTCCCCTTTTGGAGAAGCAGTTCCTGTCCTCGTAACTACACCATCCAGAAAACATTGCATCAAAGGAGACCCTTCAGGAAAAGAGTGCATTTAGCTGAGGGAGGCAAGAACTTCACCCAGTAACCAGGTTTCCTACATGACTCTTCAGTTCTAGGGGCAGAAGGAGAAATGATCCCACATTCACATGTGGAGATGCACATCTGGATGAACAGAATCTGGACAAATATCCTAATCCATTGCCTAGGGTGTGGATGGGGAAGGTGGGGTGGGAGGGTGGCAAGTGTTTACTTCAGGGAAAAGAAAATTAGCATAAAATTGAAAGTGAAAACATAAAATTCTATGAAAAGCCAGCATTTTCTTTTCAGCATTTTGCTCATTTCCCTACAAACTTTTACCCACTGAATTACTTGGCATTTGTTTCCTCAAATTTTGAAACTCAGAGAAAAAAAAAAATAGTTTTAAAAGCCAAGGTGTTTTGATTTGCAAGAATCAAGTTGTTTTTGTTTTTTTTTTAAGAATAAGGTTTTTAAGCACCAAAAGCTTGACTTTAAACATAAAAGCCAAAATACTGAAGGACACTTAAACAGAGTTTAAAAGTTGTCTCTTTAGTGTTTCTAAACTCCCAGAAGCTAAAGATTTCTAGGCCAGTAAAGGAGAATATTCAGAAATGAAGAGGAAATAAATTAGTTATCTCTTATATGGCTCTCTGAGAAAGAGGGTTTTGCATGCTCTCCCCTGAAAAAGAGCTGAGCCTAAGGCACAGAAACACAGAAAAACAGGTGATTTATATCTCAGAAGAGAGAGGATATGCATCTCCCTTCCCCAGGGGTAGCCTGGAGAGGCTGCAGAATTCATGAAGTGGGCCCCCATCCAACACAGCAATAGAGCAATGAAATGGCCACTGCTGAAAAGACAAGCTAGACAAATGACCCACAAGCGGGCTGACAGTTGTGGGCAGCCCTGGAGTTAGGGAAGATAGTTCCTGAGCCCTCGGAGAGGAAGTCGGTAATGTGAGAGTACAAATTGCAGTTGGAGGGAGAAAATTCCAGAACACTTGGACCTGACAACATAGAGCTGGCAACATCAGGAATAGATGTCAGTAAACACCAGCAAGGACCAGACAACATGGGTCAAGAAGAGCTGTGCATGCTCAAAGAGCAGACCCTCCTGCTTTGTTTATGTTGTGATCCTGTTATAAACTGCCTGGAACTTACTAAAAGAATGCAAGAAAATCCCCTGCATTGACTGAGTAGGTTAACAGAAACTCAGCCATTGCTTTGACCACGTTTACCTGGATGTCAGCAAGTTTTGTTTTCTGCTAATACAAATGGCAAACCATAAAAAAAAGCCCCAGGTTTTACATAAAAATTAAATATCTCTTCTGCAAATTCAAATTTTTCTTTTTTTTTCTTTTTTTTTTTTTCCTTGTGAAATTCCAACCAACTACATGTACCTTCTAATTATTTTCAGATTTTGTTCAGCATTTTGTATATTCTCACACTAGTGATTATACGTGCATATATTGGTTAACGTCCCCAAAATAGATATACCCATTGTATGTTGGTTTCACTCATTCAGTTTTGTGAAATGCATCCCCAAATTAAAAACTTTACCTAATGACTTCGATTTCATTTAGAATTTTTTGAGACCCGTTGCTTTGTAAGAGAGTTGAACAAGTATGTCTGTCTTGTGGATAAGCAAAAGGTGGCGGGGGCCCTTCCCTGGTCTACTCTCCCCAAAGCAAAACAAGCTTCAGGCAGTGAGCAACCATGCTTGTTTGTTGTTTTTTGAAGTCTTTTGCCTAGCACAATAAGATTGCAAATTGTAGATACTTACTTATTAGTAATACGTGGAATTGGCTTGAAAGAAATTGAATTTAGATAAAGAGGTACAAGTATGGTTTTTTTTTTCACTGTTTTTTTTTTGTTTGTTTTCTTTCTTCCTTTTTTTTTTTTTTTGTTTTTTGTACTCTGTCATGCAAGTAATTGCTGTGAATAATTTATCTTCCCCAAACTCAACCAAATGAGTAAATTGGCTAAGTCCAGTTATGTGGAAAGTTAAGCTTAAATGTGGAACCTAAATGTAGTATTTGGGGGAATGTGCAGGACTCTTAGCAACCTACACATGCCTTCTGCATTCTAACTGTGGGATTGGTTCCTTGAAGTTCTTTTGGCCCTTGATCCTTTATGTCTTCCTGAGTGTGGTGCTGTGGGCATTGCAGTAGATGAAGGGCACACATCTTTGAAGCACTTGTGTTCAGGGCCAGCTTTCTAAGGGTGTAACCTTGAGAAAGCTACTTGGATTGTTTAAGCTTTGGGTTCTTCATAAGACATGAATAATATCACTACCTTGTTAGGTTGCTGTTAGTCTAAAATTAGATGAAAAAATTCTAAAGTACTAAGCACTTTAACCAGTAAAGTGCCTGGCAAAGTAAGCAGTATGTAAAAAAAGAGTTATTGGATATTATTCTTCAATTGTTTTGGGAATAGAGATTTTACTGGTCTATCCCCTTTTCTAGGTAGATATGAAACAAAAACATGTTTCTTCTCATTGTCATATATCCTATCCCATGATCTACATCTTTACACATGATATACTGTATCTAACAGTATGGATTATACATTCCACACATTTACCTAGGTCTTCCCCGAAGCTGTTTCTATATCTTTGTTATCCTTTGTCATCAGAGTCGTTCAACCCCCACACCTCTGTCCTCCTCTGTTTGCCTTGCTGCCCATCATGGGTGAGCAGACAGCATCTGTCTTCTGGGGCATCCAATGAAACATGCCAATGCGCACAGAAGCAACTGAACGAACACTGAATCCATGAACAAATTAAGACAAAAGTAGAAAACAGATCTATTAACAATGTGCAAGCATAGAGCTCAGCAAAGGGAAACTGTCTTCTAAACAGGTCAGCCTGCAGGAAATAAAACATCTCAACATTCCTCCAGCTGGATTAGAAAACATACAAGAACAAATACGTGATTTCACTCTACTGAACTCTCTGTAATCCTTATATTTCCATTCTGAATACATTACCAAGAATCACAAAAAGAAATATTGAAGAGTCCAACATACTGTTATATCACTAATCTTTTTAGAATATGCATATTGGGCTTCATTTTATTTTTTCAGGAAAAGTGTTGATAACTGTGTAAAGCATTATTCCAATACAAAGTATTATTATTTTTATTATTTCTTGAAATCCAGTTATCTATCTGTACATGCCAGGGGCTAAGATATTTTTACAATCCAGAAACAGCAGCAGATGCTATTATTGCCTGTTTTTTGCATACATATCTCTGAGTTTGGCCTCATTTCTTAACTGTGGTAGCTACATAATGGCATAGAAATTATATTAAATGTGAAATTCATTCAGTCTTCCAGATGTTCTCATTAGGTGATACCAAACAATGAAGTGATTGATTGATTAACTGAACATCCCCTCTGTATTTGATTTTTTGGCATTATGTATCACAGATTTAAATTTGATCTGAAAGTTTGTAACATCAACTTTTTTCAAGAATTTGAGGTTATCCATACATACTGAAATAGTACTATGTGTCAATGTTGCCATTTGGTTAGATGCTTATTGAGAACATAAAAATTACAATGCAAAGAAAAGCTGCTATATTTTTCTTATTTTCTTAGAAAATTGCTGTGTCTCTTTTAGTTAATATCTTTACCATATTTCTGGAAATCCAAATAAGAAAACTGATTCATCTTTGTCACTTCTTTCTCCCACACTACCTGTAGTGCTTTGGGGCTCCATCTCCATTTTTCCATTCTTGTACACATTTTCCTATTTTAAAATCTCATAATCTCTACCTTGGACTTTTGCCTTGGTTTCATAATTTTAAGAGGCAGTACACTGTAGCATTTAAGACTACATACTCTGCAATCAGACCAGATGGGCTCAAACCTGGTTTTGCTATTCTTTTGCTCTGAAACCTGTACAGCTTTCTCATCTATATAATGAGATCAACAATAGGACCTACACGGTCATGAGTAGGTGATAGGTATCTAACACCAAGAAACTACCTAGCAGGATGTAAATGTGGACAAGTATCAGCCATGAAATTCTCCTCTTTTTGTTGTCATCCTGCCCATTCAATGACATTTCCAAAATAAATGGTAGTCTTCAACCCAGAAAACTGTGATAGTTCCTTGCTGTTTATAAATAAATCCATATAAGTTTTTCACCTTTTTGCCCCAGGGTAACATCCCAGCCTTCTGTTAACACATTTCCTGTGCTTTAGCTAGAGTGGACTTTATGTACTTTATATTCTCATATACTCAAGTCTCCCAGTTTTGCTCACATTGTTCTCTTCGATTGAAACGTTCTTTCTTATTCTCACCCTAGTCATGTTCTATGCCTCCCTCCTGGCCCAGTTCAAATGTCAAGTTCTTAGTGAAATGGTCTGAAGAAAGAACTGCTCCCATGTGTGTTCTTTCATAGAATTTTATTCAGACCCCAATGTAGGATTCAAGCCACTCTAAGATATTATCATTATTTGCTTTTGAAACTGTTTTTGTTCTTTGGTTTTGTGTTTCTTGTAGAAACTGATAATGTCTCAATGGTCTTTATATAATAGACAGTCCATCATAGTGCCTGACATCTTCCTGGAGCTGAATAAATATTTAAAAGAAAACAAAGGGAGGGTTGGCATCATAAGTAATTGTATAAATAACAATTCTTATAAGAAATCTTTCTTTTGCAAGATTCACATTGGGTTCACATTCCTTCAAGAAACTTTTTCATCTGCCTCAGTTAAATTGACACCCTCCACCTTGAACTTCTCTACTCTTTATTCTGTCATTCATCTGACATTTATAATATATTGCATTGTAATTTCAATTTCTCCGGTTCATGTATCTGTAACTCAGATGTCAGCTAGAGCCTATCTAACCATTAAGATCTATCTAAGTGTCTCAAACCTCATTCCTGCCTATTTTCCACATTCAACAAGATTCTAAAGTATTCCTGGAGGACATTTGTGCTCATAGTCACCTCTGGCTTTGAACCCCTTCTTCTTTGGAATTAATTCAGTATGTGTATCATCTTCCTTTCCCGCACATGCTATTCCTATTCTGCCCCTGGTAAATCCAGAAGTGAATTTCAGCCCTTTCCTGATGTCTACAAAACAAAATCAACCCATAATAAGCAAATAAACTCCACTCTTAAACTTATAAGGCTTTGTATAAATGACAGACTTAACCAAAACTTTGGAAACAGAATAAATTCACATAACAGTCTAGTCAGTTGCTATTTGGCAATATATTGACTCAGAAAGATGTGTGGATGTGTGTATTCTATAAGGAATACCTCATAGTCTCAGATCTGGATTCAAGAGCCATTATTGAAAAACTAAGACCTCTTAAGGCAAAAGTCTACATTTCAGTCATTCATGAATGGCGGCAAAATCAGCAGTGAAATCTGGGGATTCTTACTGGGGAGATTCGTTGGCCTTTTGACTCCATGTTGTACCCCCAGCTTTTCTTCATTGGTTTCTGCCCCTCTCCACTCACCTACCCCTTTTTTCATCTTCAGTTCTCTCTCTTCCCTGTAGGAAACACCTTCTAGAATCTCAGAAACTTGTTCTTACTCAATCTGACAATTTCCTTTAGTGTCAAAGTCAACATCAAGCATTAGGCCTACATTTGTATACACAAGTTGCTCAGCAAATAAAAATATGTCTCATTTAGTGGGATTTATTCTCCTCAGAAACCTGCTGGTTTAACTGAAAACTCATTTTTTTCTCCTAACCAAAGCAAACTTTAATCTGTTAATTGTATTTTAAATCCCTGAAGACTGACACCTTATACAACTTTGATCTCTCAACATGCAGTGTCTTTAAAATCATTCACTCATCTACTTGAGGAGTTGCTATGTAAAAGGTTTTATAAAATAAACAATCACCATACTTATCTGCAATGTGCTCCCAGTAGGAAAGTATACACATGTGAACAAAGAATTACAATGCACTGTGAAAAGGGCCACAGACCGAAGTTCAGTCTTGAGTTTGTAGAACGACAAGCAGGAAGTCTTACATAGTGCTCAACTTGTCTCCTCTCCAGTATCTCTGAGGACCATCATGTTCCCCAACCAAGAACAGCAATTCTCCACAGTGGAGATTCTTACCCTCAGTGGGAGTGGGTGTGCTGGGGGTAGACGACATTCACCTTCCCTCTCAAACAAGATAGGATATAAGAAGAGAGGATTGGACGGAACACGGAATTTTCAAAAAGTCCTCTAAGCATCATTATTTCTGATAAACATGCTCAGGGAGTATGTCCTTTGAGAATCATTGATGTAAAATCTTTAAAATATAATTAAATTAGACCACAGTTTTTCAAAACCACATTTATTCCTCAAAGTCAGGTGTACCAGGCATGTTCGTATGTGTGCCAGTGACTAGTAGCTGTGCCCCCAAAGCGATCCCTGTGGCATTTCCTTAAATCACTAGCACAAAGGCGTAAACAGCTTGCTGCAGGTCTCTCTGTAATGGCAGAATAATGAGGTCTCCAGGGTCCTGAGCTGAAAATGACTGGAGATTTCTTTTTGAGAATATATTCTGAGTTATTGTGAATTGGTTTTACCTTATGCAACGCTCAGAATAAGAAGACGAAAATCATTTCACAGCAATTTTTCCCAAATGGGAGTATAGTCCCTCAGCTATTTTTAGCTCATTGTTCTAAATTCCAAATAGTGTTTTATTAATGTCTTTCTCAAGTACAACTAGACATATGTTAAAAGTTATTTGTTAAATCTTTTCTTTAAAAAAATGACAATAAGCATATATTCTCCAAGGGAACAATTTGCTTTCAGATTGAAATCACCTAATAAAACCATCCAGCTCCTTGAAGCAAAAGTTTCTGTTTCTTTTTAGATAATTTTTTTCTGCTTTATGAAGCAGATCAAGGTGAAGACTAGAGAGGAAATCACGACTCAAACCCAGACCATCATTTGGCCCTCAAAAGAAGAATGCAAATAGAAAAGAGGAAAAAAATTTTTTGCTTCAAAGAATCTGGCAGATCTATTGTCATCTCATGGAGTTTGTCCCTGCTGAGGACCACCCAACAATTCTGCATGGGCTTCTAACCAATTACCTATAGGAGCTAACTCAAAGAATAAGCCCCAAGTTAACTTTATTAGAATGTGTATGAATGTGTATATACCGACAGTTACTAATTTGTGCAGATTCATTTTGTATAGCCAAAGGATTAAATTTGATTTGAAATCTTAATAATTGCTTTAAAGTATGCAGTCCTTTCAGGCTGTTATACATGAATACTGAAATAAAGAATAAAAACAATTTTCTGAGAATCTCAGAGCATTAAAGAATTTTTGTTTATTATGTTCAGAAAAAAAAGGAGGACAATGTGATGGTGATTTATGTGTGTGGTGGGGTGTTAGCTTGCTGTTTCTTATACCTAGAATATTATCCTCCCTGGAAAAATGTATGACTTCCTTCCTATTTTTCAAATCTTTTCTCAAATGTTACCTTTCCAGGTAGGAATTCTCTAAATAGAGGAAATTACAACCATAGCTATTACATGTCCTAAAAAGCTAAATGATGAACTTCTTTCTTTTATTATTTCTGTGTGTCACTCCAACAGAATAAAAACTCAATGATAGCACAAATGTTTCCTGTTTCTTTCATTTATCTGCTATACCTGCAAGTCTCCAGTTCATAGTAGGTACTCAAGAAATATGCATAGAACCAACTAACGTATGAAATGAATGATGGGTGCACCATAATTAATGGAAGTCTCTCACTGTGGCACTTGGTAAGGCTCAATTCTATGGGCTTCTTCTGGCTTCCTTCTGCTTATAAAATTTCAACTAACTTGGGTCCAGTTAACCTTAGCCAGGAATTCTGATAAACTACCTTATAGGGAAACATACCTTCTTACTATAAAAGATAATGTTGGAGATGGAATTTTCTGAGTAATATGAGAGAAAAACCATCACAGATTCTCTCCCATCATAACCAAAGAAACTTACAAACTATGGGTAAAACTCCACACAAAAGTAGCAATCAAACAAAGGAAGTAAGACAGCCTTTTACTCACTATATAAGAAGCACAATTATATCCCAAATATGAACTTGTGAGGATAGCTTCACCCTCCTCAATGATGGTAGAAAAATGACTTGAACACTCTTACCATCAGGAGTTGGCTGGTTCCCCTGAGCAATGGAGCCACACTGGAAGTTGTTGGCTTCAGCTGTGGATAGGTTCGACACTCAGCAATAGCAGTAGCCAAATTAGCTATTGAGCTAATGCATAACACACACACACACACACACACACACGCACACCCCTTCCAATGTAGGACGACTACTAAAAGTATAAATAGTCCAAAGAAAAGAAACACCAAAGTCCACCAGTGTCTCCACCAAATCAGAAGATACATCTCAGGAGCATACTGTCTATTTTATGTTTAGCTAGTTTTTAGTTTTGTTTTCACAAGCTGAGAATGAAGCAGCAAAGAGAAGGCAGGCTATTCACAATCACCTAGAGCTAATTATATCCAACAAAATATATGTATCTAGCAACACAGAAAACCAAAAACAAAGAAAATATGAACAGAGGATACATTAAACAATCTCCTTTGAAGATGCAAAAGTCCCAGGGTGGGAAGCCACAGAGCCCCTCCTATGAAGTTGCTCCCTCCCAACAAATGATGAGGTCATAGGTTCAGCCCACAGGTTACACTATTTTTGGAAATAGCAACAGCAGATGGGGAGACACAATTTAGGAAGAAGAAATAAAATCCCATGTACAGTTTTTAGGCTCCACACTAGGCGGGGTACTTCCTCAGTCATGGACGAGACCTCAGATACTTGAGGTAAACTACAGGCTGCGCTTTGGACCAAACCTGGAATAGTGAGAGAAGAGATCAGGTTCCCAAACAGCATCCCACTAAGTCCTGATAAACTCTCCTATTTTCCCCAGCTCCTCTAGAAACAGAAAAGAAGCACAATACGCATTACCTGGACCTGTGATAAGTTCTAAAAGACAAAAATGGTCCCAGATAAGAAAGGAAAGGAGCTAAAGAGATCTCACTCCCACAATATCTGTGAATACAAAAGTATACAAAAGTATCATAATACTAACACCACTTTCTGTTTACTATGTGCCTGGTCATTTAGTGCTTTATATATATTAATTCATCAAATCCACACAACCCAATCAGGTAGGTACTATTACTGATACACATATGCTATGGTTTAAGTATCCCCCAAAGGCCCATGCTTAGGTGCCAGGTCCCCAGGCTGTGGCACTATTGGGAGGTGTAGGACCATAAAGAGGTAGAGCCTAGTAGAAGCAAGTTAGGTACTGGGGACTTGCTCTCAGAGAGGATATTGGGACCCTGTCCCCTCCTCTTCCTGTCTCTCTACTTCCTGGTAACCATGACGTGATATCTCATGCCACAGTGAGCTCCTGACCACAATGTGCTGCCTCACCACAGACCCAAAGGCAATGGTGCCAACCAACTACAGACTCAAACCTCTGAAATTATAAGCAAAAATAAGCCTTTGATCCTCTTAAGTTGATTGTTGATTATCTCAAGCATTTTATCACAGTAACAAAATTAATAAACAATTTCATATTCAAAACTCTTGGAATCAAGTGTGTGTTGAAACTCAATATTTTTTTGATTTTTAGAAAGGTGATAAAATATGCCATCTAAGACATAAAATCCACAGGTTTTGGAGAGGCATCCTTTATTCAAACAAGCTAATATTTTGCAACGAATTCTATGAATATTCACATTAAGTTTGAAAAACAAATTCCATAAGCAACTCACATCAATTAAAATTAGGTCAGATTTTTATCACCAGATGAATTTGGGCCAAACTTATACAAACAAGGTTTGCAGAAAATTTTGGATTTTGGAGCCCACAAACAAGTGAGGAGACTAAAGCAGAGAAAGATTTAGGACTCAATCCTACGAGGTCAAATAGGTAGAAAGTAATGGAATCTAGATGCAAAACCAGACTAGAGTCTAAAATTTTAACTTCCAATTGAGAAAGTCAGAGTGCATTCATTCACTCAGCTAACATTTATTAAGTAACTATTAAATTAGAGGAGTCAGGGATACAGTAATGAAAAAGATAAAGTCCTACCTTCATGGAGATTACAGTTTAATAGGGCAAAACATAAATATAGACTGCTTAAATAATTAAATGAGAAGGCATTAAACTGAGGTGGCTGTAATGCTCCAGTCTCCTAAGTAAGCAAACAAAACCTAACTATGAGTTTTTCCTAGAAGCAGCTTCATTGAAGGAAAAAAGAACCTTAAAGCCCAGCCAATCACAGGCAGCCCGCTGGCATTAGTCATGTTGTCTTGATTTTCCCATTGGCATAGCCCAACTAAAGCCATTGCTCAAATTTAACCTATCAAATAATTTCTTTGTTTTGCTCCTGAATCCACCCTATGAAATCTCTCCAACTTCAGCCATTTCTGGAAGAGTCTTGAGCCTCTTCCGGTTTGGAGTTACCTGATTCATGAATTGCTATCTGCTGAAATAAAGTATGAAATTTTAATGTGTGGAAATTTATCTTTTAAGAGTAACATGCCAGGAGATGATGAGTGGTCAAGGTGCCCATGACTACATTTTATGCTTAGTCTTTCTTACCCCCTGATATAACTCCATTTTCCCTTCAGTAATAGATGCACATCATAGCCTGTTGCTTTTCCACCTGCAGTTTCAGCACCTAGAGACTCAAATGGCCAGGTGGCCCTCTCTTTGAAGAGAAAACAAAACTGTATAAACCTGTAAGCACGCCTCCCTCAGGTGTATGATTCTCAACTCACAAAGATCAAGGTTACAGGTATGAGAAGCAGAAATTTTAGATGGTTCAGTACAACGGTGAGAAGGGTAATTCACCTCTGTTCCTGTGTTTTCAGGTTGTGAATTCTGGCTATTGGGGAACGATACGAATATTGCTGATGTGAGGTATACATTCCTGCCTGTTGGAGAGCACTGAAACTTCACAGAGGCTGTCTCCAAGCTGACACCAGAACTCCGACTGAAGTACACCTGTCTACTATCCTATCAGTTCAGCTAATTTAGATCATGAGTATAAATGGGGGAACCAGTGATTTCCATGCACTTGACCTCTTTACTGTACTCTTCATTTAACTATGAAATCAATTTCTTGGTTTAAGATGATGTTGTAAGAAACACCATGGCCTTTGTGGGTCCTTCAATGAATAATAGGTGGCAGTGGTGACCAAAGAAAGGTGAGAAAGAAAGGCAAATCTGTATCCAGATATGTATATCCATGTATGAATATACATTCCTGCTATATATACATATATATATATGGGTATATATATACATGGCTTCCCCCTCCCTCATGCTGTGATGATAGGAATTCAATATATTCAACTTACCACTAAGAGTATGACTGGTTCCCCTGAAGAACAGAGCTGCACTGGGAGCTCTGCATTGGCTTCTGCTATGGAGAAGTTTCATACTCAACAGAAGCCACATTAGACTTAGTAAGGACAGTCCATTCCGTTGAGCCATTGCACAACTTCAATCCTTGATGCCCTGCCTACTTTATAAATAAGTCCCTTGGAGCCGACATCCATCACACAGGTCTTCCTGTCACTTCATCAGGGAGAGCTTGCAAGTAGATGGGCCTTCACTCTTTCCCAGACCTCCTGTCACCAACTTTCCCATTGTTTCTTTCTAAGACTGTCCCCAGCTATCCAAGCCCATAACTCAATGCATATCTGCATTTAGGTTTTTCTCTTTAAGGTGAGCAGACCACCAGATGTACTGCTCAGAGTTCTGCCAGCTAGGAAGCTTCCCTCACCACTGACCACCCAAAACACTATTAAATGAATCAGTGAAAACATTTTAACTCTCCACTAGTGACTGGCTCCAGTACTCTCACATGGAAAACAGGCTTTCCGTTTTTCCTCTTTTGTTAACTGATGATTGGGAACTCCAAAATTACCATGGGTGTTTATTAATTAGCCTCCTCATTCTCACCCCAGGGTTTGGATCTTATCAGATCTAAAAAGTCTGGAAAATTCCTTTTCACCAATGTATAATCACCATATAAATGTCTAAGTGAAAGGCTCAGGGGAAGATCTATAGGACATGTTGTTACAGGATCCTTCCAAAGGGACCTGACCTCCTCTCAATCAATTTTCCAATTTTGAACTGGTTTAAGTCTAGAATTGATGATAGCCTGTGAATTCCCACATGTCATGTTTATGTCCACAAAAATTAAATAGCTCAATCAATATTTCAGTAGCCTACTTATCCATTTATTCCTATTGACCCATGATCAATTAACCACTGGCACAGATTTCTTTAGGTTCATATGGTTAACACATTCTAGCCTGGTGCAGTTATGCATGCCTGCAATTCCAGAGACTTGGGAAGCTGAGGCAGTAGGATCACAAGTTCAAGACCAGACTCAGCAATTTAGTGAGGCCCTAAACAACTTAGAGAGAACCTGTCTGAAAATCAAAAATAAAACAGGTTGGAGATGTGATTCAGGACTTAAGTACCCTCAGGATCAATCCCCAGAAACAAAAAAATTGTGTTCATTTTTCTCTTTGATGATTAAATCCCCACCCACCGAAATGCCTCATCGAGATTTCATTATTCCTGCTAAAACTGTGATTCCAGGGCTGGGGTTGTGGCTCAGGGCTTGCCTAGCATTTGTGAGGCACTGGGTTTGATCCTCAGGACCACATAAAAATAAATAGAAAAAAAGCATTATGTCCATCTACAATAAAAAATATTTTTAAAAAATTGGGATTCCACTTCAAAGACAGTATTTTCCAATATCATCTGCAGCTTATATAGCAGAAATCAGCAAATTTTTCCATAAAAAAAGAGATAGTGGTGGTTATGACTACTCACTTTACAGTACAAAAATAGCCATCAATAGCATAGTGTGCATGCGGTCCAATAAAGTTTTATTTATGGACACTGAAACATAATTTGCATGTGACCCAAACCAGCCTTTCTTTCAACAATTTAGAAATGTAAAAATTATCTTTAAGTCTCAAGCCATAGAAAAGCAGGCAACTTAGTCATTGACCCACAAACTGAAATTTGCCAGTACTGGCTTTAAACCCTTAGAACACATTCCCTTAAGTATTCCCGAGGCTTCCACTCTAAAAGAACTGAAAAGCAGTTGCAGTTCCTTCAGTCTGTTTAATGTCTCCCCCGGCAGTGAATTCAGTTCTCTCCTTGACCATGCTGTGGATTTAGCTCTCTGTGCAAGTAGCCACGTGCAGGAACCATCCTCACAAGAGTTCCAGCTACTCCCTGAGACATGCTTCTGACATGGGGAGAAAACAGGGAAAGCAACTGCCTCTCTCCTATCACCCTCTGCTTTCCTGCAAGCACTTCCCAGTGGCCAAGTCCAGCTGGGAAGGCAGTGGGCTAGCAAGCCCAGAAGATGTAAACAACAGAGGTAAGCCTCAGCACAGAAGGAAGCAGAGGAGAGCCAAGAGTGAATCTGGGGCAGGTGTGAGAGAATGAACAAATGGAATGAACAGCACATATGGATAGCCCTCTCTTACACATAAGGAAACAAGCACAGTTAATTTCATATAGTCACTTGGGCAGTGGCAAAGCTGGTTTCCAACCCAAGAAGTCTGCCTACGAAACCTAAACACTCAATAACTATGCTCTACAGCCTCAGATACTTTCTTTTTTGTGTATTTTCTCATAATATTTTTTAATTTTATTTGTTCTTTCTTGCTGTGAGGATTCCTCTTGGAGGGATGGGCTGGCTGTGAAATAAAAGCTATGAAATTTATTTATGAGAAATAAAGACAGAAGACAGAATTATCTTAAGAGCAGGGGGATAACCAATTGAGCTGTCCAGAAGGGTCTGGTTCTAACAAAGGAAGGAGCCTTTTCTTGCTTTTTTATAGTGGCACAGATCAAAAGGAACCAGTAGAAGTTTCTTCTATGAATAACTGGATAGGGGGTGGAGGTAAGAAAGCCATTTGACTCTCATGGGTGACTCTCACATTTGATGCTTGTATTTGAACTTGAGTGGTGAGCTAACACAGGATAATCACATGACTCAGGCATTCTTGAACAGTTATCCAACTGTGAGTTCCTGAGGCCAGATTTTCTTGGTTAATGGCTCAAACTATGCTTGGTTCTCATAGGAGTCACTATGGATGGCTTCCCACAGTACTTTTTAGTTATACATGATACATAGAATGCATTTTGACATATCATACATACATGGAGAATAAATTCCAGTTCTTATGGTTGCATATGATGTATAGTTACACTGGTCATGTGTTCATATATGAACCTAAGAAAGTTATGTCTGATTCATTCTGTCTTTCCCATTCCCATCCCCCTTCCTTTCCCCCCATTCCCCTGTCCAATTCAGTGAACTTCCACTCCTCCCTCCCCTCCATCTATTTTGAGTGAGCATCCACATATAAGAGAGAACATTCGGCCTTTGGTTCTTGGGTTTGACTTATTTCACTAAGCATGATAGTCTCCAGTTCCATCTATTTACTGGCAAATGCCATAATCCCATTCTTCTTTATGGCTGAATAATATCCCATTATATATATGTGCCACATTTTCTTCATCTATTGAAGGGGACCTAGGTTGTTTCCATAGTTTAATTATTGTGAATTGAGCTGCTATTACCATTAATGTGGCCACATCACACTATGTTGATTTTCAATCCTTTGGGTATATGTCAAGGAGTGGAATAACTGGGTTAAATGGTGGTTCCATACCAAGTTTTCTGAGGAATCTTCACACTGCTTTACAGAGTGGTTGAACCAATCTGCAGTTCCACCAGCAACATGTGAGTGTAACTTTTCCCCCACATCCTTGCCAACATTTATTGTTATTTGTATTCTTTTTTTTAAATTTATTTATTTTGATTCATTGTACACAAATGGAGCACAGCTGTTGTTTCTCTGGTTGTACACAAAGTAGAGTCACACCATCTGTGCATTCATACATGTACACAGAGCAAAGATGTCTGTTTCATTCTGTTATTATTCTTACCCTCCCACCCTGACCCCAACCCTCCCTTCCCTCTATGCAATCTATCCTTCCTCCATTCTTGCCTCCCTTCCACCCCGGGTTATGCATGATCATTCACTTATCAGAGAGAGCATTTGGCCTTGTATTTTTGGGATTGGTTAATCTCACTTAGCATGATAGTCTCCAACATCATCCATTTACCTACAAATGCCATAATTTTATTCTTCTTTATGGCTGAGTAATATTCCATTGTGTATATATACCACAGTTTCTTTATCCATTCATCTATTGAAGGGCATCTAGGTTGGTTCCACAATCTAGCTATTGTGAATTGAGCAGGTATGAGCATTGATGTGGCTGCATCACTGTAGTATGATGATTCTTGATAATTGCTATTCTGACTGGTGTGAAGTGAAGTCTCAGCATAGTTTTAATTTTCATTTCTCTAATTGCTAGAGATGTTGAACATTTTCTCATGTATTTGTTGACCATTTGCAATTATTAATGTTGTATTTGAGAGATTAATGCTATATTTGAGGTACAGGTGGCAAACATTTTTTCCCATCCTGTAAGTTATCTTTTAATGTTCTTGATTGTTTCCTTTGCTGTGAAGAAATATTTTAGTTTGATACAATCTCTTTATTGATTCTCAATTTTACTTCTTGAGCTTTAGGAGTCTTGTTGAGGAAATCAGTTCCTTAGGTGACATATTGGAGATTTGGGTTTGCTTTTTCTTCTAGTAGGTGCAGGGTCTCTGGTCTAATGCCTAGGTCCTTGATCCACTTAGAGTTGAGTTTTTTTCAGGTAAGAGATAGGGGTCTAATTTCATCTTATTACATAGGGATTTCCAGTTTTCCCAGCACCATTTATTGAAGAGGCTATCTTTTCTACAATATGTTCATGATGCCTTTGTTTAGTATGAGATAACTGTATTTATGTGGCTTTGTCTCTGTGTCTTCTACTCTATACCATTGATCTTCATGTCTGCTTTAGTGCCAATACCATGCCATTTTTGTTACTATAGCTCTGGATTATAATTTAAGGTCTGGTATTGTGATGCCTCCTGCTTCACTTTTCCTGCTGAGGATTGCTTTGACTATCTTGGGGCATCTTATTTTACCAAAAGAAATTCATGACTGCTTTTTCTATGTCTGTGAAGAATGTCATTGGAACCTCAGTGAGAATTGCCTTAAATCTGTAGCACTTTTGGTATGATGGCCATTTTGACAATTTTAATTCTGCCTATCCAAGAAAATGGGATATCTTTCCATCTTCTAAGGTCCTCTTCAGTTTCTTTCTTTAGTGTTCTGTAGTTTTCATTCTAGAGGCTTTTCAACTCTTTCATTAGATTGATTCTAATGAAATTTCATTTTCTTTGAGGCTATTGTGAATAAGAAAACTTTCCTAATTACTCTTCAGTTGATTCATCACTGATGAATAGGAATGCGATTGATTGATGGAAGTGTTTTTATATCCTGCTACTTTGCAGAATTCATTCATAAGTTCTAGATTTCTGGTGGTTTCTTTGGGTCTTCTAAATATAGAATCTTGTCATCAGCAAATAGGTATAGTTTGAGTTCTTCTTTTCCTATTTGCATTTCTTTAATTTCTTTTTTTCTCTCTAATTGCTCTGGCTAGAGTTTCAAGGATAATGCCAAATAGAAGTGGTGAAAGAGGACTTCCCTGTCTTTTTACAGTTTTTAGAGGGAATGCTTTCAATTTTTCTTCTTTTGGAATGATGTTGGCCTTGGGCTTAGCATATATAGCTTTTACAATGTTGAGGTATGTTCCTGCTCTCTGTAGTTATAGTGTTTTGAACAAGAATGGATGTTGTATTTTGTCAAATGCTTTTTCTACATCTATTGAGATAATCATGTGATTATTGTCTTTAAGTCTGTTGCTGTGATGAATTACATTTATTGATTTCTGAATGTTGAACCAAACTTTCATCCCTGGGATGAACCCCTCTTGATCATGATGCACTATCTTTTTAATATGCTTCTGTATGTGATTTGCCAGTATTTTACTAAGAATTTTTTGCATGTATATTCATCAGTGATATTAGTCTGAAATTTTCTTTCCTTGATGCATCTTTGTCTGGTTTTATCAGGGTGATTGATGCTAGTTCATAGAATGAGTTTGGAAGAGTTCCTTCCATTTGTATTTCATGGAATAATTTGAGGAGGATTGGTGTCAGTTCTTCTTTGAAGGTCTGGTAGAACTCAGCTGAAAATCCATCTGTTCCTGGGCCTTTTACTTGGTAGACTTTTGATGGCATCTTCAATTTCATTGCTTCAAATGAATCTGTTTAAAATTTCTATGTCCTCCTGATTCAATTTGTGTAGGTCATATGTCTGTGGAAATTTGTTGATCTCTTTAAGAATTTCTATTTTATTAGAGTACAAATTTTCAAAATAGGTTCTGATTATTGTCTATATTTCATTAGTGTCTGTTGTGATTTTTCCTTTCTCATTGTGAATTTTGGCAATTTGAGTTTTTCTCTTTGTTAGCATGGCTAAGGGTTTATCAATTTTGTTGATTTTTTTTTCAAAGAACCAACTTTTTGTTGATATATTTTGTTTCTTTTGTTTCAATTTCAATGATTTCAGTTCTGATTTTTAATTATTTCCTGTTGTCTACTCTTTTGGGTATTGATTTTGTTCTTTTTCTAGGGCTTTGAGATGCAGTGTTAGATTATTTATTTATTGACTTCCTATTATTTTAATGAATGAGCTCAATTCAACGAATTTTCCTCTTAACACTTCCTTCATAGTGCCCAGAGATTTTGATATGGTATCACTATCCTCATTTACCTTTAAGTATTTTTTTTATTTCATTCCTGATTTCTTCTGCTATCCATTCATCATTCAATAGTGTATTACTTGGTCTCCAGTTGTTAGAGTAGATTCTGTTTTCTATTTTATCATTGATTTCTCTTTTCATTCTGTTATGATCTGATAGGATGAAAGGCATTATCTCTTTTTTTTGTATTTGTTAAGAGTTGCTTTGTGACCTAAGATATGGTCTTTTTTAGAGAGGGATCCAGTGCTACTGAGAAGAAAGTGCATTCAGTCATTGATGGATAAAATATTCTATTTATGTCTGTTAAGTCTAAATTATTAATTTCATTTTTTTAGTTCCATAGTTTATTTAGTTTTTGTTTGGAGGATCTATCTGGTGGTGAGAGAGGTATATTAAAGTTACCCACTATTACTGTGTTGTGGTCTATTTGATTCTTGAAATACTCCATTTTGGGGGGCTTAAATGTTTGTGATTGTTATGTCTTATTGATACATAGTCCCCTTATGTATGAAAAGTTCCTCTTTATCATTTCTGATTAAATTTGGTTTGAATTCCACTTTATATGATGTGAGGATAGAAATCCCTGCTTGTTTATGAGATCCATATATGTTTTTCCCATCCTTTTAATTTCAGTTTGTGAATGTCTGGGCCTATGAGATTAGTCTCTTGGAGACACAATATTGTTGGGTTTTGTTTTTAAATCCAATCTGTCATTCTATGTCTTTTAATTGATGAGTTTAGGTTATTTACATTCCATGTTATTATTAACATATGATTTTTATTCCCTGTCATTTTATTTCTGATTTTTAATCTGAATCAGTTTCTCATTGATTCACTGTTCTTTTAATAGTTCCTCCCTTCACTGGTTTTCACTTTTATTTTTCATTTTTTCTTCATGAAGTATCTCATTGAGAATGTCCCGTAGTGCAGACTCTCTAATTGTGAATTCTTTTAACTTTTATCATGGAAGGTTTTTATTTCACCATAAATTCTGAAGCTTAATTTTACTGGGCATAGTATTCTTGGCTGGCATTCATTTTCTTTCAAACTTTGGTATATATTATTCTGAGACCTCCTAGCTTTGAGGGTCTGTGTGGAGAGACCAACTGAGATCCAGATTGGTTTCTCTCTAAATATCACCTGTTGTTTTTCTCTGGCAGTCTTTAAAATTCTATCCTTATTCTGTAAGGCAGTTTCATAATAATGTGCCTTGGTGTGGGTCTCTTGTCATTTTATATGTTTGGGGTCCTATAAGCCTCCTGTATTTGATTTTCCATTTCATTCCTTATGTTTGGGAAATTCTCTTATATTATTTCATTTTAAAAACCATGCCTTCCTTTCATTTGTATATCTAAGCCTTTATCCCAATAAATCTTAAATTTGGTCTTTTCAGATTATGCCATATTTCTTGAAAGTTCTGTTCATGGTTTCTTAACATCTTTTCTCCATGGTCAATTTTGTTTTCAAGATTATATATTTTGTCTTCATTGCCTGAAACTCTGTCTTCCAAGTATTCTAGTCAGTTGGTGATGCTTTCAATTGAATTTTTAATATGGTTTATTGATTCCTTCATTTTGAGGATTTCTGCTTGGTGTTTCTTTTTTAGAATCTCTATTTCTTTATTAAAATGATCTTTTACTTCCTGATTTTCTCTGATTTCACTCTTTATACCATCCATTATTTCAGAGATCAGTTTATGTACATTCTAAACTCCTTCTCTGACATTTCTTCCACTGTGGTGTGAACAGTTTCTGTGTTTGGAGTATCTTGGTTTATTGGGGGTGATTTGTTTCATTGCTTTGTTATGTTGTTTGTGTGTCTACATATACAACAGATGGATCTGAGGCAATGGAGTTTCCACCCTGAGTACTTAAATTGTTCCTGAATGTTTCCAGTATCTGATTTGCTGAGAAGCTGCCGATCTGCTTACTTGATTTCACACAACCGAGCAGCCAGGAAAGTGACCTCCTCTCTTTCATCTTGAAAACTGACCTCAGACAGATACTTTCAAATATCTGAGAACTTGGAGAAGAGAGAATCCACAATTGCTTCTTGAATAAAAGTACTGCTTGAAGGACAAATGACAGAAGACTGGAAAATCCAAGACAAAAGGAACAATGGTGAGCACCAAATAAATGTAGGAAATGTGATTGTGAAGGGAAATACCAAATTTAAAACTGCTAAAGTTGAATTGTAGTAATACAAACAACTAAAATTATGAGTTAGTGGAAGAATTAGTTTAAGGACACTAATACCTTTATCTTTCTCTCTGAGCAATCAATACTGATAGAGTCTATAAGAAATGAAAAATACATTTTTGAGCAAAGATATAATTGTATCTTTCCAATCTTTCCAGTATTTATTTTCATCTCCCTAATTTATCATGAGTGAAAAAGTAAGTTAATAGTACACTATCATTGTGTTTCTGTTCATTTCTCTTTATAGTTCCTGCATTTTATGCTTCATCTAACTTGATGTTGCAGGAAAAAAAATTCAAAGAACAATCTGAACATTGAAAAACATATTCATATTTGTAACAAAACAAATAAGTCCAGACATCAGAAGAACTGAGCTTACTGAATAAAGAATGCAGTCAATAACCAGAGGAATTTAAAAAAATGCTCAAAAACTTTCATTTTGTTTACTTTTGTCCTTGATACTAAGAGGACATTTTCTTTCACATGATCATCATATCTGCAAGAACTGCTACATGTCCTTCAGATGTCAGAGACAAAGGTGCTCTTTCATAGAGGAAAAACTTGCAGGAAAGGGCTTCAAAACTTCAGTTCTTAACAAGGGGTTCTCATTTTTTGTAATTGATCTAAAGACAGAGGTTTGTTGTTTTATTTTCTCTAGTGGTGCTACAGGATATGCAGACCTTGCAGTGGTAGCCATATATCAGTTTTGTTTTCTCCTTTTGTTATTTGTTGCATAAACTCTAAAATAATCACATTTATTTGTGAATTTTTCATTCTTAAAATATACTTTTTTGTCTCATTTAATACCATTTTTAGAATGGTCTGATCTTAACATTGCAATTCTATCTTTTTTTTCTTAGCATTTATCTCTAATTTTTGTATGCCTTTTTTAACATTTCTGAGTCACTTTGTTTTGAATGCATCTTTTGTATTAAGTCCTTAGTTTGGTGTTTTAATCCAACTTGAAAACAACAATTTAGGGCAGGTGGTTTTATAATATATGCATTCATTGATAGATTAAATATGGTCTTAATTGGTCAGAATTCTATTTTTTATTTTTAATGCTTCCTTTGTTTTCTTTGGTTATTGATTGGTAGGGAGTAGGGAGTGTTTAACAGTGAAAAATTAGAAGGATTTTCACTAAAATAAGGAGCAAAAGAAGAATCTCATCATCATCACTACTATTTGACTTCACTAAACATAGTTTTCTGGAGTTAATGAATTAATGCAGTGAGAGAAGAGCAATAAAGCTAAATACATAAAACAGGAGAAGAAAAGTTCTTCAGGATTTAGAGATGGCATTATCACAGCTCTGAAAAATCCAAGACAATGAGCTAAAAATATTTAGAAACAATTAGAGAATAATGTGCCTACTTAGAAAATAAATTCACCATATACAATGTTATATGAACCCATTGTTTAAATGCAAAAAATGGATAAAATATAAGATGCCAGTAATAACAACTCAAAATAAAAAGCCATGTAGGAATCAGTTAACAAGAAAGACTGAGACCTATATTTAATTTTTAAAAACAGCAGTAAAAATGCCACTAAGGAACAAACCAACTTAAATGCATTGAAAGATCATGTTCTTGGATAAGCAAGTTTTGTATTATAACAAAAAAAGTACCAGTTATTGCTGAGCATGGTGGTGTACACCTGGAATATCAGCTACTCGGAAGGCTGACACAGAAGGATCACAAGTTTGAGGCCAGCCTCAGCAACTTAGCGTAACCCTGTCTCAAAAAAAAAAAAAAAAAATTAAAAAAGGACTGGGCATCTAGCTCAGTGGTAAAGCACCCCTGGGTTCAATCTCCAGTACAAATAATATATACATGTTAGTCTCAAATTTATCCAAAAATTCCATGCAGTCAAATTTCAAATTTGATTAAATTTTTTGGAAACTTTAAAAAATAAGATTAAAATTAATCACAAAATGTGCACATTACAAAAATGTCTTTTGAAGAAAAATAAAGTGAAACTAGTGAATTAAAACATACCACAGAGCTTCCGTGCTAAATTAAGTTGGTACTGTTTTATTAATAGAGATTAACATAGATTTTCGTAAAAGACCTAAATGCATGTGGGAATAGTGCATCTGTAATCAATATGATGTTAGTCCAATTTGGAAAATAATTAAAAGCTGTGTCCCAATCCTTGTGCTATGTTACTTCTAAATAGGTCAAAGTAGTTTAATTAGATTTTTGAGCTATCCTCCCATTTTTAATGTAACTACATTGTGTTTAGAGAATCTAGTCTCTTTACTATAAATTTTATAAACTTGCAGATATTTCTTCTATGACTAGATTTATGGTCAAAGTTCAATAACATTCTGTGTAAATTTGAAAAGAATGCATGTTCTTTGATATTAGGTACAAGATTTCATGTACGAATACATATAATCTTTTTTTTTTAAATACTGGAGATCCCAGGCTTGCCTAAACACTGAGCAGCATGCCCAACTGTCCCCTCACCTTTTTAAATTTGAGTCAAGTCATTGCTGAGTTGCCCAGGTTCACCTTCAACGTGTGATCCTCCTGCCTCAGCCTCCAAAGTCATTGGGATTACAAGGATGTGCCATGGTGCCCCACTATGTACAATCATTTATATGGGTCAAGTTTACCAACTGTGTGGCTCATATTCTGTAACCCTCATTAACTTTTGGAAGGCTTCATCTCTTCCTAATAGAGGTAAATGTAAAGATCTAGGAGGTTGTAGATTTTTCAATTTCCCCTTTCAAATCAACTTAGCCATCTTTGCCCAAGGCCATGTATGCAAGTTCATTGCTATATTCTTGATGGAGTGTTCATTTTTATCATCATTTACAATCCTCATTTTATTATCTATGACTTTTGCCTTAAATTCTGTCTTTGTTTGATATTAATACTGCTACATCAGCTCTCTTTAGGTTGGTATTTTCATGATGTCTCTTTTGATGCTTATATTTTCACACTTTTTATATAGTTCTGTTTTAGCATAGCATAAACAATAGCTAAATTTTTTAAAACCCCTTTTAGTACAATTATTGTACCCAAAGACTGTGGTTTATTTACACCTACAATAAATATTAATGTATTTGAACTTAGATGTACCATTGTATTTTATGTCCTCTATTACCATCTTTTTCCCTTGATTTTAAAGTTTTCTTTCCTGACTTCCATTGCATATATATTTTTATTATCCTCATTTTGTTTCTATTAGTATAGAAGCTATAGACTATCTATCTTAGTTGCATACTGTTAGATTTTATACTTTTCTATATGTTCTAATCAAAATCAAAGATTATTTAGTATTTTCAGTCTCCTCCTGACTGTATCTTAGTTACCTGAATAAAATCAAAGTAGTCCTGAACATCATGCCTTTAAGCCTAATTTTTCAAATTAGTTGTTTTATATGAAACAATGAAGGTAACCGACATATTCATTTCTGTGCTATTGTTTTGTACATCCCATGCCTAACTACTACATTGACTTTAACTTTTGATAGTTTTCAGCTGAGTCATTGGCAGAACAAACTCTCTTAATCTTTGTAAGTCTTAAATATTGTATTTACTTCTCCTTCAGTGTCCATCATTGAGGCTGGTTAGAGGATTTGTTCCAGGAGCTTCTGTGAATACTAAAATCCTCAGATTCTCAAGTCCCTTATATAAAATAGTATATTTTTTGCATAAAACCTATGTAATTCTCTCATATACTTAAACTATCTCTAGGTTACTTATACCTAATACAATATAAATACCATGTAAATAGTTGTTATTCTGTGTCCTCTTGAGAATAAGGACAAGAAACTGTACATGTTCAATACAGATGCACTTTTTTCAAATATTTTCCATCCATTGTTGGCTGACTCTACAATCTTCTGGCCTCCTTCCTTCCTCTGGAGACTGACTCCGTACTGGGAGCTGGAAGGCAAGCCTGCCCCTGTAGTCAGCCACACCCTACCTTATTTTGTGCCAGTTCAGCTTAAATAGTAATATCCATCTTATCTCAACTATGTCTCTGTTTTGTCTTCTTATGTCTTATCTTTTATTAAAGTGTGCTTTGTGAAGAGGGGGTATTTGAAGCCTAGATTCACTCTGTGATATTAAATGGAATCCCTTAGCCCTATTTCAAACTCTTGTTTTTCCACAATGATATGTATTCTGAAGTTTTCACTTTTTTTTTATAAATATTGACTATGTTGAGAAAACTCAAAGATTTCGTTTTTCTTTCAACAACAGCTTACATTTTTCCCAGTAAAATCTTTTACTATATTAAATAAAGAATCTATAGTGTAATTGAAGCTAATTATGCTTTTTATTATTATTAAGTTGGAGTTCAGTTGAGATTTATATAAGTTTAGACTACTGAGCTATTAATTTTGAGGATTAAAAACGGATGCAGACACGGCGCTGGGGCTCCAGGTGAGATCTGACGGGGAGCGGAGCTGCTTGCCATCTTCAGCGGGGAATTTGAGCCCATCAGCACCATTCTACAGCTTCCCTGGTGGAGAGACACCATCTCTGGCTGTCTGAGCACTCGGACCTAAGCTCAGCCCTTCCCGTGGGGACACGGCGCTGCGGCTCCAGGGCCATGGTGCTGTGTCTCCTGGTTGCCTCTGCCCAGAAGCATTGATCATTCCCAACCTGGAGGTTGTGAGACAGCAGCTATCTTGGGTCACCACTTGATCAAGCACCTCTCAAACATCTGGTGAGTTACTGGAAATCTGCAGGGACGCCCTAAGTCTTTACAGGGAAATTGCAATCCCTCTGATTTCCACTACTAGAGGGGAAGATACATGAGCAGCATGAGAAAACACGGGAAGAAAGTGTCCCAAACAAACCTAGATGATACATCAAGAGATCCCAAAGACAGCATGGTAGAAGGAATGACAGAAATGGAGTTCAGAATGTTCATAATTAAAATGATCCGAGAAGAGAATGAGGTGACGAGAGTGCAGATTCAGGCTATGAATAACCAGCTAATAGAGCAATTTCAGGAAGCAAAATATCATTTCAATAAAGAGATAGAAGTTCTGAGAAAAAAACAAA